>LS515079.1:128219-152779 GCA_900490845.1 Pristionchus japonicus
ATTCGAGCTAGAGTGTAGCACCGTTCAGGAGCAACTTTTTGACCTCTAGTTTGTTCTGATCGATAGAGCTTGGAAAAAAACCGGGGGTCATACTTACAGCAATTTTCGCTAAAAGTTCACCAGAAGCGAGATAATCGCGTTCAAAGTTGGGGATCCATGGAAACGACCCGGTGCATGGAGCTCCAGAATGATCCCAGCATAATGGGAGTTTGGAGGGTGCTAGGGCATGCTTAGAAGTGCCCAAAACCGGTCCTAACTCATATCATCATTTTCGCTCCATTCCCAACCCCAGCTCGATTCTTACGTGACAGGCGTGATATCGTCTCGGTTCATCCTTCGAAGAATAAAAAAAGTACCAAATCACTGCCATCCCCCATGATCTCCTGGTACATCTCCTGCAGCATCTCGGTAGGGTTGATCTGTAATGGATTCATTCACTCATTTATTTATTTACGATACGTTGCAGATTTACAAGAAATGTTGCGAATAGTCTAGAAACGGAGGATTTTCGAATAGGTGTTACTTGGCAGCAAAGGTGGCAAGGGTGGATTGAAGTCATCAAATGTCAAATACTCAGTCCGAGGAACACCAACGAACTCGGTAATTCTTAATGAAAATTCAAGGCAGAATAATTGTTTTACGTTTGATGATAATTTGATGTTTTTGCTAATGAAAAAACACAATTTTACATTTGGCAATGTGCATTTTTGACACCAGAGTGTTCATGCGAACGTCAGAAAAGGTAAAATATTTTCTTTTGACTCACCGTCTTCAGCTGATTCTTGGCCATCTGACCCATTCGATTGGCGGTGGGCCGAGTGCCGACCTGGAATTTATTGGATGAGATTTTGTATCGATTGAATTGCTCAGTGGCATGCGTAAAAAGGTGAAGGCTTCTACGTAAGCAGCTCTTTATGTTTCTGCTCATCGTTGTTCAATGCCTAGACAGCATTGTGAAATGAGCGTTGACGTGAGGTGACGTTTCCGTTTTCGCAATGAAGAAAAGAAGCTCACCATGGCTACGGTGAGCACATTTACAAGGGAGAAGAGGTCGGCGTCCTTCGTCTCTGCCCCGCCCGACCATCGAAGCACTGAATTTTCGTCAATAGCTAATGGAATTTGTTGTTTTGCCGCAGTACGCTGTTCATCAACATTGAACGTCTCATTGTCTGCTAATAAGTACTATGTGAAACACAATTGAAATTTTCTTTCCTACTACTTGCGTGATCGTTCAAACTATTCTTCTCGATCGTCTCAAAATATGAAAATGACAAAATCCATACCTGCCCCCATGCAGAACACCGCGGCAGCCGCAGCATCGCCCGTCTCCGTAGATGTTCTCCACTCGGGCGGATGGAACTCCGTCTCGACGAGGTCGTGAGAGACGGGCGTGATCTGGAGAATGGAGGCATATCGATCAACTTTTATTTGCTAGGAATCAATGGGATAATTGTAATTTGGAACGATTGAGTTTCACGCTGACTAAGAAAGTGTTGAGGGTTTCTTTTTTCAGTAATTGAGTCGGAGTGATTGGGAAAAAAAGCTTTACTAATTATCTGTCTCGAGCAGCGATTTAGCTGGCAACAAACATCAAGCTAAGACTCACGTGCACGTCTCCCTCGGCCGACAAGAACACCTGACTGGGGCCGAATGCCTTGCCCCTCGTGCAGGGAGGGAGGACGTAGGACGAGAGAGCAGCCAGAGAGAGCAGTTCGGGCGTGGAGAGGACTGTGGCGCGAACCTGAGAATGTGCTGAATGACCCCTGTTTCTTGCATTGTCTCTCACTAACTTTATAGGCTCTCTTTAGGTTTTAAGCATCGTGGGATATTTATCCTTTGAAAAACGATGAGGAAATAGAATTACCGAGCTCCGAGAGAAACATTTCATAGCTTGGCTTTGAAACACATTTGATCTTTGATTTGAGTTCCAAACGTATAAGAAACCACACCTCCACAATCTCCGCGATGCTGACAAGCAGCGGGGGCGGCCCCGACGATGTTGATTCTCCGTTCATCTCTGATTTCTGAGCTGCGCACAACCCGCGGCGGGTTTGAGGGCTGCAGCTAATGAGTGGTACCCGCCTGAGGCACCCTGGAAGGATTATGGTGAGCAGTGAAAATTCGATAATTCAGTTCGCGATTAGGCCATGATGATCAATAAAGGAAACAGGAAGATGGCAGTCAATCAATACAGTCAATCGGCGCCAGTTTATGCGAGTTCCCCTAGGAGAGAGCGGAGCAGAGATTTGGATTAGCATTGATTATCAATCGAATCATCGCTCGTTCTGATGTAAACAGGCACAATTCACAATGAATCGGAGAGGGTGATTCAGCCACAAATTGCAACGGTTTTCACTGGCGTCTTGGAGGAATTGAGCCGAGAAGAAAACAAACAACGATCAACTGTGGAACTGGAGAGAAATTTGACCGTGAAGGAGACAGATGAGTTTGACAAATAATGCGTATCTTCTTTGTAACTTTACTTGCCTAACGAGTGTGATTGTAACGAATTAGGCGAGGCAATCAACGTAGACGTCGAAATTGGGGAATCTAATATTTGTCTATCAATTTTCAGCCTATCTTTCCGCAATTGAACATTACTTGTTATTCTACCTCTAATGAGCACGATTGTATCGAGCGAGAGCCAACGAGAGAGACGGTCAGACAGCAAATCGACAGGAATGAATCAGCCAAGTGAATCAACCGACGAGAGGCGAAAGGCGATCATGGTTAGGAGAATACCATCTGATCTAGAGGGGAATGTGATCTACGGTATTGATTAGCAGATCGTTCGATGAAAGAAAAGGAATCTTGTTGTTTTTGGGCCTTCAACTAATTGAGAACCTCTCGTATTGAAGTGAAACAGGAATTTTAGACTAGACTGAATGTGAGAAAGAGTTGTTCATTAGGATCAAAAGTGCAGACATTCAGATCATAAATACAAGAAATTGTAAAAGGATGGTGATGTTGGTGTCTAAGCCGCTCATCGTATAGCTCCGAACGTGACAAGCAAATCAGGTGATCTAAGCAAGACAAGCCGTCCCCTCGCTTCTCCCTCCAATCTCTCCTCCAAACGCGATTAGAAAGGGAATCCTCCCGGCCGAGTTCATAAAAAGGTAAAGCACCGGGAGGGAAGAATACGAGAATGGTCTGTTACGGCTCTTTCTAGGGGGAGACAGAGCGAGATAGCATATGAAAGTGAGAGCCTCTAGGAGAGGAATAAGAAAGGGAGAGGAGATCGAGTTCCATCCTGGGGGCTTGGCCCCTCTTCCGGTGTGAGAAGTTTATGTGTGGAAGAAGGAAGAGAGTGGAGTGGTCAGAGTGGAATAGCAAACTGCATGCAAGTGTAGATTTGTGCTAGGATTTAGCTTCGAGAAGTGAATTTTATTTGCCTTCGTCTTGCATTTCGAATGTGTTGATGAACTATTCATAGCAGTCAAATAGGCGTGAATTGCAAGCAGCAGACACTATTATGTATGCAAAATGGAAGGATAGTAATGCATCACCCCTGAACAAGAGAAGTGGAAGTGGAAATGGAAGGGGAATCAATGGTACGACCGTCAACAATTTCCTTCTCTTTCTACCTCGCTAACACCCCTAAATCCGTTGCGTATCCACGCTTCGCTAACTCCGAAACAGATACGAGAGTCTAGAGATCGCGTAAATTGAGGAGAGACGTTCGTGAGGCTTCTGTATTCCCAAAGAGAGGCTTCGCACTGACAACAAACGTAATCTGAGACGAGGCGAGAGAGTACTGATCCGAAGAGAGCGCAGAGAGGTCAGAGAGATGAGATAGTACGCAAAAAGTGGAGAGCACGGATGATTTGCGCGTCGATTCGATCTACATTTCGCGATAATTTGCGCAGAGGGAGGAGAAGATTGAGCGAATGGATGTTACTGGGCTACCAGTTGGGACACACGGGCGAACACAGTGAAAGTAATACAAGAGCGAGAGAGAGCGGGGGAACGCGAGAGAGTCCAGTGCGGCAGAGGAATGCGAGGATGAGAGACTGTGGGAAATGGAGAGAGCGTGATGGTCCAATCACCGGAAATGGAAAAGAGACCGTAGGAAATGAAGAGGGACGCTCGTAGTCAAGAGAACAGTGCCAAGAATGGGCATGACGAGAGAGTGAGGGGAAACGAGAGAGACCAGACGAGAAAGGAAACTACATGACGCGCTTATGCTTCAGAGCAGCGTTATGAAATCGAGCTAGCAAGCGTTGTCGATCTTCCTTCAACGTTCTCTTCGAAAAAAACCAAAACTATCGCAAAGTGCCCTCTCTCGATGCAAGATTGCATCAAACAAAATTGTTGAAACCCAAGCAATAAGGTCAATTATCACAATTATCCGTTACGTGAGCGCTAATTCATATTGTTGCTGTGCACTGACCCAATGAACCGTAAGTTTAATAGACGGAAGGAATGGACGAGAAGGTGTAAAATCGAACAGTGTTCTAGAGAATGAACCCTCTGGTCATTCTGGTCCGGATCAACCGTAATTCTAGCCAATCGCCTATTCAAAAATAGCCGAACTGCCTTCAAAGGGGAATAGAGAGTAGCCCGATCTGTGATCTGGAGTGAATCCCTGTAGGGAACAGCCCCTCTCAATCAACAACCGCAGACAAACAGTGGGGAGATTCCCACGATCCGACCAGTGGATACTGACCAGAAGGGGAGGGGGTAGAGGTCGGCTATAACTCTCATAGTTTAGCCTACTATTTCGCCTGTATGACCGGCGAGAGAGTGCATAAAATGATGAGGTCTCTAGTTAGAGGTCGAGGGACTAATGGTCTATTCAGTTCACACAATCCCTAGGTTGATGATGGACTAGAATACGTGAGATCTCGGTGTGAAATTCGACCAGATTGATGAGAGATTGAAAGATGTCTGATATCTTCGATAGCGCGTGGGAAAAGAGATGATGACTACACTGAAGGCGTACGATGTTAGAACATCCAGACCATCTCTGTTACGCTTCACGGTATGATTATGAGGCCAAATGTTCTAGGTGAACGTTAAACAGCGGGCGTAGTATTCAAAAAATACAACAAGCACACTAGATTTATTTCGCTCCTTATTCAAAAGCTTGCTGATATCGAAACTATTTAGGCGATTCTTGATAGTTGAAAAGTCAATTTCACGCGCGATGCTGATCTTTGTGAACACTTTCCCAGGTCATTTTAATTGGCCGATTACTTCTAAATAGCCTACTTTCTGCGTGTACATAGTGTACAAGAGCAACACAGATCACAGAAGAAAAAAAAGCTATAATTTTTCTCAGGTCTATTTAATTGGGCCAACTTCAGATATGCAATGGCTTAATTCCCGGGCTTGCAAACAGCTACATCATAGATCAGAACAAAATAAGCTACCATTGTCCTCTGATGGCAATCCAAATATCGCATTCGCATCTGCAGTTTATGCATTCCTCCGCTCGCGATCAACAATAAACTGTTATACGATAGCGAAAGCGGATAGCGATAGAAAATTCGAGATCGATTGGGGGAGATCAGGGATCAGCATTATCGATCGATTAGCAGAAAAAAAACGATCAAAGAAGAAATGGTGTAAGGCAAGCTCGGCATCCAATCGGCCTCCATCTCACCAACAAATGCATAACAGTAGCGCCATGAATGGGCAATGAGAGGCTGCGAAGATTGATCACGTTACCGGATAATGTGCATGGCAAAAAGAGAACTAGACATCGCCAAACGGCTTATTCGCATGGCAGGAATAATAGAAGATCAATCGTTCAATGACAAGAAATATAAGAAGGCTTGAAAATGGAAAGACAAGAGGAACTAGACAACAACAAAAAATGCCATGAGTTGATTGAAGATCAATCGTTCAATGATAACTGCCAAGGAAGTGAAAATAAGAGTTGAGAGATGTACAAAAAGGAGGAAAAAGGTAATCAGCGCAATCGAGGAATGAATGCAATGCGAATGCAGGAGAAACTTGCTGCGCATTTCCGGTTCGAAATTCCGCTTAGAATCGTTAATTATACCAAATTAGCGTAATTATTGCAGAAATAAGGATGAAATAGGGCTAAAATTGAGAGCAAACTGCGGACGACACGAGAGGGTCAACAGTGAAGGGGAGAGAGTGAGGGAACATTGTTCGCCCCGACTTTGAAGCTCCCCTCTCTCGCTCTCGCTCTCGGTCAAGAGAGTCGAACACGCGTCACGGACACTGTCAGAGGACACCGTTTCTTAGGCTTAGGCTTAGGCTAGTCTTAAGGTTAAGCCTTAAGCCAGTGCTTACGGTTCGATCGATCGATTCGCCCAAGGGAGGAGAAAGTCAGTGGGTGGTTGGATGCAATCTCTAAGCGATTCGCCTCTCTTCCCGCACAATAGAGAAAGGAAGAAGAGAGCAGCTATTGATTCCGTTGAGATTACAGGAGAATTAAATGTACTTTGGAAGTGAATTAGCACAAGATAAAGTAGATCACGAGCTCTTAGGGATGGTATGAAGGAGGGAGGAAGGGGAGAGATTGAAATGACCCTGACTCAGCATCCCTCTCTCCCTCTCTCGTACTCCTCCCTGCTAGGCTATGTGTCTCGACCACCACCACTATTCATCAGGGAACGAGATAGTACAGGGACTGGAGAGAGTCTGGTAGCTAAGGGTAGGGCAGATTATGAATGGACGAGAGAGTGTGGGGAAGTGAGAGAGCGCAGACAAAGAGAGCAAGAGAACAGAATGGAGGAACGCGTTCACAGGCTGTAGATCTTGTTGGAGGATAGAGAAGCGCCAGATCGCGATCAGTTGTGTTCTAATTACGACAAACACAGAAAATTGGGATGATTTTGCATGAAAACAAGTGAATTTGAGGCTAAAACAAGCAAGATCGGCAGATTTACGCATTGGTGATGTGCGCAAAGCTATAGCTGATAAGAGCCCATCGGGAGAAGCGAAATAATCTCTCCCTCCCTCTCCCAGCTAGAGAAAAGAGAGCGCAGACAGGCGGAGAACCCTCACCTCCCTCCCTCTTAGGGACCATCTCTAGAGGGAGTGTGTATTTGTTCTCCAATAGAGAAAGGGGGGGGGGTGCATTGATCGGAGAGTGAGTAGGCGAGACGGAGGCAGAGGGGGGAGGGTGGACACCCCTACCTGTCCTGAACCACCCCCCCCCCCCCGTCTAGAGAGAGGGAACACGGAATAGTTAGAGTAGCCGCGTTTAGGCGTGTGCTCTCTCTCCCTCCAATCCTTTCCTGGACCCTCTCTACTATGCGTGCTCTCTAGTCTCTCTGACCTCGTAAGACAGAGAGAGGAGAGCTCGTCTATTGTCCCTGCACTCTTTGGCTCCTCTATTAGAAGTGCACTACACACTCTTGAGAATGGTTCCTTAGTGTCGAGAGCATTGGGAGCAGAATTACCAAGTAGGCGACTTCGTGTTTTGGTGTTTGCGCAAATGGCAATTTCTGCATTCTAATGAGGTGATCTACGTTTTTCATTCATGGTGCCTGTTTACGAAAATGTTGTATCGATGTATGCTTCACGATTCCTACATTTTGCGCTTGGTTCAGATGCAGTAATAAGTGGTTCAATATTTCTTCAACACTTTCCTCGAATCTGCCCATCATTCATCGCATCTCCGGCTTTCGGATCATCATAATCGCCTCAAGTCCTCACGCGTCTTCCCAACAGGATTTGGAAAAGGAGGAGGAGGAAAAGAAGAAGATACGGAGTTTGACTCATCCCCCACTCCTCCCTATTCACATCACTTACATTCCTTTGACACCCCCATTGCATTGCGCGCCTAATCGTAACGGTGAGACGGTAGTGATGGATGACGTCATCACTAGGTAACAATCAGGAAGATAGTATGACGAGTTCTCCTTTAGAAAGTAGTTTTAGTAAAGTAAATGTCGTTTACGGAATCGATTGGGTTTCAGAAAGCATACAGAAGTGTTTGATGATTTAGAGGAGTAGTGTTAGCATCATAAATTCTGCAGCAATCCGAATATCATCAGTCAAGGATATCACAAATGCATTCTCTCGGGGCCACGACTTACTCCAGAAATGGAGATTGATGGACGGCAGTTTGACCGCATTAGAGCACCCGGGGGAGAATGAATGACACACTCTCTCAATTATCCACGCTCTCTCGTCGATTGCAGATAGTGAAATATGAAGAAGGAGAGTAGGAGCGAGAAAGTATGGAGGCCAAAGAGACGGAGAATAAATTATGAAATTATGGAAAGGATGACGAACTGTGTGAAAGTGGGGGAAGTGCCTCACTAAAAGTAGCGTGGCGTAAACATTTTGGGAGTCCCACTGTGTTTAGTAAACATCAGAACGTTATCTAGCCATTCACAAATCTGCCAAAGTCTCCACTCCAAATACCTTCATTTTCAGCTACCACATACAATAATGCACTGAACACCGTAATCAGGTTAGAATATTGATTTTATCACAATGCGCATTTCAACAGGATAAAACATCATCAGGATTCGGGGAGAGGAAGGCACGGTAAAACGGTATAAAAACGAATAAAATTCTCTGACTCTATCAAATTCGCTAGCTCTCTCGGAAATATTTACTGCCGAGAGTTCAAGCAAAAGTGAGAGACAGCTACAGTATATGAATAGCTACGGTAATCTCAGGCGGTGTACCCTAATCGATAATTCTTGGCAATATCATCAGTGTTGGTGGCTGGCACTTGGAGCGAAGGGATCAAGGGATCAATCACTATAACAGATACAAGTGACGTATACAAATCATAATATACACAAATATGAAAATCTCTGCGAATATGAGCGGTTTTTGATGTGTTCTTACTGCGTAACATATGTTAGAAACACGGGTTAGATCAGACTTTCGAGATTAGTAGTATGGTGTGTGTTTTGATTGAATCTACCCTGTCAGTCTACGATTTGTAGCCTATTATCGGGGGCTATTATGGCAAAAAGTATGGAAATAAAATCAGTTATCGATATCACTGGGCTACGGTAGTAAATTAGAAGCGAAGCACGTCCTCCTGTGGCCGCTTGAGCGCCGATTGATTGATGGCGGACGAGAAGTGGGTACGGTAGTCGTCCTTGGACGGAGAGCCGATTTCTGCACCGGTGGCCTCACCGTTGAGTACCGTAATCCGGTTGGCGGGTGCGGTCACACTGCAAAATATGATTGATTTTTTCTAACGCAAGGTTAGCAACCCAATATTGTAAAAACTTCACAACGATCAAGATCAGAAAGTGAAACCGGAAATCACATAGTAGCAGGTCCCACTCAGAACCGTTTTGCATTTTATTCAAAGTGACCAAAGATCAAAGATCACTCACCGAACTTTCGGCTTGGGCGGCACCGGCGGTGGCTTCTTTGCTGCTGCAAAGCATCACTTTAGACTTCTGTTTCATCCCAACGTCTTTACGTTTCACAGAATAAGCAAAACTTCAATGACTCTTTCTCAGGCAGTTTATTTGACGCATCCCTTCTAAAAAAACACAATCTCACCTCCATTGGCCGCAGCTGCGCCCGCTCCGTACCCGTTCAGGTTGTCGTAGTTGTCGCGCGGGTCGTGCGGCAGCGCGGAGCTCTCCGAGACCTGAAGTGGACAGTTTGGTTTTTGAATAGGCTTCGACTCGAGCACTGTGAATGTCTGTCCTACTCCACAGATGACCGCTGTTCGCAACCTCAAACCAGCAGGTTGCCATCAGTAGATAATTCTGAGCCATTGTATTCCAAGCAATCGTACCTCACACTAAACTTCTCATAACCACTCCTCAATCATTGTTGCCCGCAGCCTCACTTTACCGGGACACCTCCCTCTACTCTTCCACAACTCGAAAGGTCAAAGATCACTCCTCTCCTCACCTTTCTCGTCTTGGGCGGTCGTGCGGGCGGTTGTGCGGTGGCCGCATCCGCTGTTGAGAAGCGGGGCGGAAGGGAGGGCGGACGGGGCGACACTGAGCCTCTGGAAAGGGCGAAAGTCTATTATTTTGTTGCAGATATGACAAGCGGATCACGTTAGCGAATTCACAGTCTTCCAACTTCTAACCAATGGTGCGTGAAACACAGATTCTTTTGCCTTTTTGAAACCTCAAACGAAATTATGCGGGAATTTGATTTGTCGAACTTTGAGCTTCTGCCCTATCCATAGTTTCTTTCCCGATAACAGTAATCAATAAATCTGAACCACCGTACCCATTGCTCCGTGCGGGACTCGGCTGGGGCGAGGTGGATGCCTCTCTCAGATTGACGCCGCACTCGACGAACAGGCGGTACGCCTCCTGTGCCTCGGGCGTCCACGAGTCCTCGAGGCGATTCTGGAATGAGAGTGTGGTTGGATGTTGTACTGTCAGGCATCGAACAATCAAAATTCTCCAACCCCTCCCTCTCACGTACCATGTTTGAAGCGAGAACAAGGCATGACAATTAGTTCACAATCAACTATTTTGAATTGCATTGCGTTCTACAGGACAAAAATACGTAGCCATAACTAGAACATCTCATTTGCAAAATTAGCATTGCTAATAAAAAAGCAGTCATCTGTCGCAACTCTACTTCGACCGTACCTTGCTGTTCGTCTTCCTAATACTCGAGTACTGCTGCATGGGCGGTGCCGAGGGAAGGACGCACGACTTTGCCTGTCGATCGGTGAGTTCCTTCTCCACCGGGAAAGAGGACGATCAGAAATTGATCAGATTCAATGTCAAGATGATCAATTGCAGCTGCAATTTCGTCACTGTTTCTTA
Organism: Pristionchus japonicus; assembly: GCA_900490845.1. Taxonomy (NCBI): domain Eukaryota; kingdom Metazoa; phylum Nematoda; class Chromadorea; order Rhabditida; family Neodiplogasteridae; genus Pristionchus; species Pristionchus japonicus. The sequence continues at coordinate 138,920 of LS515079.1, forward strand.
ACGTTTCAAGTACAGGCCAAAATACTGTGCGTAAGTTTTCGATAATTGATCTATCGCACACTCTGAATAAAAAAATTCTTACTACTTTCGTGCTGCATCGGAACTACGAGAACGCGATTTCGGAAACGTTTCATTAGCTTCCTGGCACTCCATTCAAAACTAAATCTATGCCTACCTTCTGATGCTCCTTCCTCCTCTACTCTTACCCGGCGCGTCTAGAGCACCACCTCTGATGGCACCGCTCCTCCTCACCTTCTTGTGCTCCTTCCGCTGCTTCTCCTTCAGTCTGTCCATTTCCTCGTCCGTCATCAGTCGCACCGCCGTCTTCTCTCCGTTCCACGCGATCGTCCCCAGGCCGTTGTGTCTGCAGGAGGGGTAAAGTTAGAGGTAAAGTTGCGACCACAATCAAGGCGATTTTACTGTCGTCTTGAGACGACAACGCCTGATGGGGTACACCGGTAAGGCCGGGTACTGCACTGCAGAAGGGGTGGATTGAGCATTATTCATTTTTAGATCAACGCATCATCTTCACATCAAAACATCGGCTGTTCAGTCAAACTAAATGCCGATTGCAACTCCAACTTCGCTAGGACAATTATCACAATTCTAGAATGAGAAATTTTTTTGGGTATAAGCATCCGGAACGATGTCAAACGGTGAAGACCACCCTCAACATATCCTACGCATGAAACTTACATCTCCCGCTTATACAACATTATTATCAGGCCATTGCCTAGTTATGATGCAATCTCTCACCTCATCGGATCTCTTCCGCCCCGCTCGCCCAGCAGCGGCACCGTGTCGCCCGCCGTGCTCGAGCACTGCAATTAATATTATTTGATTTTAATTTATCAAAGTGATTATCGATTAGTCAGTAGATTTAACGTTATCATTGTGACTCAAGCGAGCGATGGTTATCAGTTCCTCCATCAATCCGCAATGTTACAACGCCTCTTTATTCTCTTTATCTCGATCTTTGCCAACTCCGCCCAAATGTCATTTTCTCTTTTTTCTTCTTTTCTCTTGGCTCTCATTCTTTCCTACTCGCTTGTTTGCTCGCCTTAAAAACATTACTATTCAAACTAAAGGCATCATGGCATCCGATCCGCCTAGCGAGATCACTTTCAAACTGGCCGTGGGAAACACCTTCGTCCGCTTCGCAATCCCGAAAGCACAAGTTCAATTTGTGTTCAATGATTTGAATAGGAAGGTAATGTCTTCAGGCTCGTTTCGATCAAAATTCGAAACACATCTAGAAGACACATACACCCACAATATTGCAGCTCGAGGAGTACAACATAAACTTCCCCGTATACTTCCAAGACCGCGAAGGCGACTGGTGTGGTGTCAAGACACCTGACGAGCTTCGACATGCAGTCAACTATGGTGGCAATTTCTTCCTCAAGCTATACCCCACGCCCGCGATCAATACGACTGATACGACTACTTCACTTACACCCGATTAACTTTGAAACCCTCTTGTATTTTTACGGAGTGAGATGATAAACTTGTTGGCAATTCTCAAATCCATTTTTTAAAACTTATTTTACATCCTTCACTGCATCCAATCTAATTCGAAATGTAAACGCCCTTTTATAATTTATCTCTTCCGTTCCATCTCAAATGTCATCTTCTGACTCTTCCTTCTCTTTTCCTTTTTTTTGTTTAGTACTAGTTAGTATGTTCGTTTGTTTCAACGCCAACTACTCATTCTTTCTCGTCTTCACAATGTACCTCATCTAACAGTCAATAAATTATTTCATTCTAGGCCAACATGCCTGACCTAACTGTGAAGATCTGCTTTGGAACTCATTGCGTCCGCTACAAATCATCGACTATTACGAGCACATTCTGGGAACTGGAGAGTAAGGTGAACTCTGTCAATCATCATTGCTTTGAAATAAAAACCCAATTTCAGCTCAGAGAGCACCACATCAGCCTTCCAGTGTACTATCTAGACCGCGATGGCGATTTTTGCTTGATCCGTAAAGAGGACGAATGGGATGTTGCACTCGAAGTGATGGGAAATTCGATTACAATCTACTCAACGCCCAACCGCAATCCCTCGAGTGTCTACCCACCGACCGTGGATGCTACTGCCTAAACCCCATGATTGTTTCAGATCGCTTGGTTGTTCAAAACCGCTTTTCACGATGATATGCAAGCTGAATAATATAGCTACGCGTAGCCTATCCGAGAATATCTAATAAAGATTCCCATTTTTTTTAAATTCTGTGAATTATTGGCATTTTAAAGATATTATCCAATAAAGATAGCCTCCGCCCCACCAAGGCGCCCGCAAGGGGAATTGGTAGTGACTAGATCACGCGGTAAAGTAGGTCCGAAGAATAGATTAGGCCCTACGGACTGAACTGGCCTTTAAATATAGTCACTGACCTAGCAGTGGGCTCCCGCAGGACGCAAGTGCCTTGAGTACGGGGATACCTTTACCTTTTTTTATCCAATAAAATCAACACTTAAGACTATTTTTTTTTCTCTTTGTTAGATCCGTTCGTGCTCTCAATATACGTGCTACAGTTTTTGATTATTTCGAGCTTTCGCTTCATTCCGAGCTCGTCATGTCTTCTCGACCGGCTGAACCCGGTGAGATTGCCTTCAAACTCGCTGTGGGAAAGACGTTCGTCCGATTTGAAGTTGGAAATAACTGGTATCTGTTCAGCAACTTGACCAAAAAGGTGAGATATTTTAGCCTAAATGCATATAATTTACTTGTATTCCATAAAGGAATTGACTGCTTTGATAGACACTTAGACAACCCCCTCCCCCATTTCCAGCTCAAGGAGTACAACGTCTCCCTCCCCGTCTACTTTCTCGATCGAGAGGGCGACTGGTGTGGGATCAGCAAAGAGGATGAGCTCATTCATGCCATCAAATACAGTGAATCTCGCTTCCTCAAGCTCTACCCGACGCCTTCAGTCACCACCAACCTCCTCAAACCCGATTGAGTTTCGCACAGAGACAATGTATGAGATAAAAGTATTTCACATACGTTTTCCAAGCGCTTTATTTGCAATATGTTATTTTCTCTTCCACCTAATTCACCTACAAAATCAAGTTTTTCTCGACATAAACCTTGATATCCGGATTGCACCTCGTCGCTTCTCTCATTCGAACTAGAGAATGTTGCGTGATAACTCATACAAATAGCCTCACCATGCTCGCGATGGAGAAGTCCGTGAGGTCCCTCTGCACCGCCTCCAGTCTGTCCAGCAGTGGGTCGGAGGAGGGCGAGCAGGAGGAGGACGAGGAGTCGGCGTGGTGAATGCCCTCGATGCTGGAATTGAGGGGTTTAGATTGGTCCTTCTTTGAACATATTTCATTTACTGTGCTCGATAAGAAAGGTTCATCAATGCGAAACTTCCGCAACGAATCTCTACTCTCATTGAGACCTCGACCCGCTCAGAGGAAATTCACTATTATTCAACTTTTTGTTATTGCACCAGCAAAACCCCTCACACTAATGGTACAGCAATCAGAACAATTGTTAACAGTGCAACATTAAACCTGAAATTTCCCTGTGTTCGAACTCACCCATTGTTCGTGCCTCTCGCGTAGACTGCGCAGACGGGCGGGCCGCCCGGTCGGAGCGCCGTGCCGCCGCCCAGGCCTGTGAAGGGATTATTGATCTACTATTTTCGAATTTAGAGAGAAAAAATTATATTTTACTACAAAGGGAAGAGCTATTACAATTAATCCCATATTGATCCACAAATCGATTCTCTGCCACCTCAACTTCCTGGGTGAACTTTGATATCTTTTCCTACCAATAGTACCTTTCTCCTACGAAGCAGTTTCTACCGTATCCATTCCTTGCTACCGTATTACTCCTACAGTACTCCTACCATACTCTCCCTCTATCGTACCTCGTGCCACTCCGATGACCGTGTCCACACTCGTGCTCGTCGTGCACCCGCCGTCGCTGCTGCTCCACGTGTCCGACCCGGACAGGTCGGGCTGCGAAATTAATCAATATTGATACAGTATGAACTACCGTAATCCCACATGATGAGATAACTACAGTAATCCTTCCTATCTTCCTATTCAGCGTGACCATACTCAATATTGAAGTAAGTTCACCTGCTGATACGATATGAGTTTCACGCTTGACATATGATCGGATACTCTCGAAGAACATCGCTAGGAGCTGCTGATCCTCTTCATAAAAAAAACTAACCATCTCCCTATCCGATAAAATCACTCACCGTGAGCGGAGGCGCAGATGGTTCGCGCTGCGCGAGCGGCGCGCCAATGTGACCGCCGGGTGAGGGCCGCGTGGTCGCGGCTATCCGCGGCGGAAGCGTGGGCGCCACCGTGGCGCCGCTGCCCGTGGACGAACACGTGGAGTGGACGGAGGTGCTCATCTGGAAATGCGAATCGTGTTTTTAGAGGACAGCTTTAGACACTACATCCGCGACACTGAGCCGTCACGGATTTCTAAATTTGTCGCGGTGCAAAAGTGCGAAGACGAAAATAGTTCGAAAAAAAGATGCATTAGAATTTTTTATTTTTCGGAAGAGGCCCTGGAGGAACATCGATGACAGCGAGTACCAATATATTTTACGGGTATACGAAACCCGTATTCGAAAAGCGGGGGTGGCACAGGAACATCAAAGAGCAAAATACGATTTTACGACATCTATACGACTATTTCGCCTTCGGCTGCGCAAAACCACTGTTATGAGAATTTCTAACAAATTTCGTCAGGGCAGATCGTGAGTTTTTAATATGTTTAAATGCGTATTTTGTAGCACGTACACCAGCCCCATCAACGACACAAAAAATCATAGACTGTATGGATGACGTGAAACCCAAATATGTCCACCAAAGAAAACACTGACCACTCCGTTGTTGTTGTTGTTAGGATGACTGTTGTTCCTCTGGGAGGGCGCTCGCGAGTGGGGCGGAGAGAGCGGGAGGGAGGAGTGGTGACCGTTAGGGAAGGAGGCAGAGGAAGAGGAGGTAGAGGGAACGGCTGAACGAGGGGTTTTATTTGGCAAAGTAATCATAGGTTTAACGGATCAATGAACAATCGATTGGATCTGTCTGAATTTATCATTCATCCATCGTGATTTCATCTCTAATCCCACAGATGCTTCGATGAGATAGAAAGATTACATCAGTCATTCATTTCACACTATCGCAATCAGTTCTCGAGGGCCCTTCTACCGTACCCCGGGATGTGTCTACGCTTCCAACTCTCAAATCCCTACACATACCGATGGACTGGCTGCTGCCGGATGAGTGCGACGAGTGCAAGGAGGCGGGCGACATTTCGCCTCTCTCGGACCGGCTTGCACCACCGGACGGAGAGATGGAGGACGAGAGCAGGTCCTTCTTGTCCATCTGAAAGAGGGGAATTTTCGTTTTGGGATAAGTCATGCGATATGCTTCCATCGAGTGATAATCTCTTATGCGAAAAGTGCTGATGAAAATCATAGCCATAGATTTAGAATTTTACTAATGATTAATTGATTCGTTTTTTTTAATAGCCGACGATACATTATTAATTCAACATGCTAATATACGATGAAGGGGAATCGCTGAGACAGACAACCAGGCTGCCCAATTGAACATTTTCGATTTTTGTAACAACCAACTCATCTACATAACGCGTGGACTAGAAACCAAACGCTATTCTATCCCCTTTGAAACAACAATCCTCCTAACCAAATCGCCCTCTTCTCGAAGAACAAAGACCCATCACCTCTATCGTAATCCTCGCGCCCACCGGAAACCATTCTCCTGCCCGTCTATTTCCGGCGTCCCTCCTATACCCTGACCTTGATAGCAATAACAACCCCACCACCCTCCAAAGAATCAATCAGACCTTGGCAGTGGGGACTATGCAAATTTTTTTTCTCTTCCTTGAGTTTCAGGAACAATTGCAAGGTCAAAAACCGTTAGTCAACTCACAAATTTCCTCCGAATCGTCCGCCTAATCAGCAGTAACCGTTGCAGGAGTTGCATGGTGCGGGTTACGGTATTGATCTCAGGTCGTTACGTTCTCAGAAGAGCCGGAAAGCTGGTAGCTCGCGCCTTTCCCTTTTTATCCGGCCGCTATCTCTCTCCGAAGAACTGTCAGCGAATATCACCAGCTCGTGACCGATCAGGAGGGCGAGAGAGCGTGCGAAACGAGGAGAGTGCACGGGGCTTATCACACGGCGCTTATCGGTGATCGGAATCACTTGATGGTCAGACGGGGCGAGAGAGTGTGCGAAAAGCGGAGAGTCAAAGATCAGCGACCACGGTCTGACGTAAAAAGCGGCCGATCAGCAGTGGAGCAGAGAATTGCACGCGGGATGCTGGTGTTTACCCCCGTTTTATGCATCTCTCAATGACCTCAGAACGTTCTCGGGTCTTCTGGAGAGCAAACGGGTAAGCAAGTGAGTCACACCACCCCGTGGGCCGATTGAGTCATGGAAACAGTTCAAGCCCGGTGCTTACGATTGGATTAGTCACACCGATGGGTCATCATCTTTCTAGTTTCAGATCGCTATCAAAATGACGGTGACGGGAAGAGCCACAATGTACTTGCTATTCCCCGTTGAAAATAATCTCCACAAATGCTTCAAAATAATAGTGAAGCCTGTGAGATTCTCGTTCCCACTCCCTCACAATACACCGATACTGTTCTTCACTGTGATATTCGACTGATTTGGACCAAACAAAAATCCCAAACAACAATAGCATTTTTAAAGAATGGACTCATCCCAACTTGAGTACTTTATCGTAGAACCAAAAGAGAGATTTGCCCACCTGCAACAGTCCAAAGTACGCTCCATCCACTCCGAGATGCGCCGTGTGCCGCACCGCCTGCGGCTCCCCGATCAGCGCCTTCATCTTCTCGCGCGTGTTCTCCTGAATATTGGAATTATCCAGGAAGAGTGAAAGGGATACCCATTGTCAGTGTTTGACACCTTTCTGACAATTGTGATCAGAGATTACCTTGATTTGCGCGTGTTCCGTGATTTTATAACCAGAAGAGAAATAGGTTTCAGACATTCGCCTAAACACTGAATCCAGCGAAGGAAGTAATAAGAGGGATGGTAGCGAACTAATAACCAATAAGAGCCCGTTCGTGTAAGAATCGAACAAGGGCTGTCACAGCCCAAAATGGTCAATTCCCCGAAACCGTGTGATTTGGGGTTCTCGACGATGCTAAAGACTGTGGACGTAGTCATTTTTCATTTTGAGCCACCGTTGGCTCCAGACGACGTCGCGTCGAAAACAGTCTTTTATTTTTTCCGCCCCCAATAGTTGTCCTAAAATTTAGTGAAAATGGCTCCGGGGCTAACATTTGATGGCGGTCACGCCTGTAATTTTTATTTTTCCTCAATATAAAAAATAATTTTGTTACAAAATGCAACTTTATTGCGCCTCATTTGTGTAAGGAGCGACCTGCATAGGAATGACCGGCGTGAAGTGGTGATTTCAAAAATATTTTTTTCAGAATTTTAAAATATATACTTTTTGAATGATCAAAAATAAAGTGATCTGAAAACGACGTCCTCGCCTTTGTTTACTCCCTTCCTTGGCCCCGCTGACCTTCCCTCCCCTTTGATCTACCCTCTTCCTCCCTCTCGTCGGTCTCTCTCCTCTGCGTCTCTGGCGCTCTCTCCGCTCTCTCACTTCCCCACACTATCTCGCCTCTCTCTTTCTGACTTTCTCTTTCTGATACTCTCTCCCGAGTGATCTGTATCTTGATCTGACTCTCCACCAATCAAATCGACATGGAATCGATAAATTCCATCGGTGTTCTTGAGATTTCTCAGTTGCCCTCTGATCTCTCTCGCTTCCACCCTTCTATTGTCATCCTACTGCGCCACAATCATCTTCTCCACTTCAAGAGCAATTCTTCGGACGGATGTGTTCAGCAGTGAAACTCTCTTGCCAGTCAGAAAGAGAGAGGCGAGATAGTGTGGGGAAGTGAGAGAGCGGAGAGAGCGCCAGAGACGCAGAGGAGAGAGACCGACGAGAGGGAGGAAGAGGGTAGATCAAAGGGGAGGGAAGGTCAGCGGGGCCAAGGAAGGGAGTAAACAAGGGCGAGGACGTCGTTTTCAGATCACTTTATTTTTGATCATTCAAAAAGTATATATTTTAAAATTCTGAAAAAAATATTTTTGAAATCACCACTTCACGCCGGTCATTCCTATGCAGGTCGCTCCTTACACAAATGAGGCGCAATAAAGTTGCATTTTGTAACAAAATTATTTTTTATGTTGAGGAAAAATAAAAATTACAGGCGTGACCGCCATCAAATGTTAGCCCCGGAGCCATTTTCACTAAATTTTAGGACAACTATTGGGGGCGGAAAAAATAAAAGATTGTTTTCGACGCGACGTCGTCTGGAGACAACGGAGGCTCAAAATGAAAAATGACTACGTCCACAGTCTTTAGCATCGTCGAGAACCCCAAATCACACGGTTTCGGGGAATTGACCATTTTGGGCTGTGCCAGGTGCTTTTAGATTTGTTCGATTCTTACGCGATCGGGCTCATAAGAACATTTGACAAGTTCAGGTTCTGGTTTCACCGTTGTTCCAAAATACTGAGCGGTTCATCAAAAACGATCAATCTTCGGGGTATTGGGAAAAATATTGAACAGACTGCCCACCTTGTCCTTGCTCTTCTTCTCTTTCTTCTCTTTCTCTTCCTTCTTCTTCTCCTCCGTCTCTCCTCTGTTCGTGGCGGGAGGCTCCGCACCCAGGTGCGCTACCGTATCCTGCAATATCGAATATCTTATACCGTAATCAATCTTCTATCGACACCCCAACGATAACCATTCATTAACCATTCGTACATCGCTCCAACATCCAAGAAGACGAGTGTAACTAGTACAATAACTCTCCTTTAGCTAGAGATCAAAGATCATCCCTCACCTTGGGCAGGAACAGGCCGGTCCTTCCGTTCTTGAGCGAACCCAGCCAGTAGCTGCCGTCCGGGCACTCCTCGGGGCTGAAAAGAGAGAGCAGTGAGATTGTGGTCACATCGCACCCTCATAATTCAAGTCTAATATTGGATATGATTCGTCGTCGATTCGTAAATTCAAAAATTACTTGCAAGCTATTTAAAACCAGCGGCATTCTGGCTACGACCTTCCATAATAAACCATGCATCATGTCATTGCAAGTATATCATCCCATTCCTTTTCCAAAAAATATCATATTCCGTCTACCGTAACCCTTCCCCAATCACCAACTGACTTCTTATCGATCACGTAGATCAGATCGTCCCTGTTGTACACGAGATGATCAGCGGAAGGCGCGGAGCTGAGCGTTGTGATCGCGCGCACGTGCAGCGGCAGTCTGTAGGTATCGATTAGCATTGATCTACGATCAACGGCTACAGTACCCTCATAAACTACTGTTGTTCTATTACCATCTAAGTGGCAAGATGAAGCTGTCATGCAGTTTTCTTACAATGAATTTCATTGTAAGAAAGCTGCATGACAACTTCATGTTTCAAGGGTGGGTCAAGAAACGTAGACACTTTCGTCAATGATCGAAGCAGACACCCTATTCAGACAACGTATTTCAAATATTGCAGTAGTCTTCCGCACCTATCGGGCAGCTGCGCCAGCAGTGCTGCAAAGGTCGGCCGCGCGCCCGCATCGTGCGCCCAACACTCGCCCATCAGCGCGTACATGTCCTCGGGGCAGAGTCGAGGACGGGCCAGGTGCCTGGAACGAATGGAGAAGTGAAGAGTTACAGCAGCCCAGGATGCTCCTGATCAGATTGGGAGCCGTGAAGGGTCAACGATGATACTGCCAATAACAGCTCAGACAAGTGTACGTGAAACTTCGGTTTCACCTAACTATCAAATTCGGAGATTGAAGGCCGACTTCAATTATTTTTGTTCCACTTATCAATCAAAAAATATATTCCTTTTGTGATTACATGCAGTACTGTAAACCATAATGTTGTTTATCGATTGCCTCCACACTACCGTACCCCACAATGACTACCGTACCTCCTCTGCTTATCGATCGCCTCCAGGATCTCGGCTCCGTTCTTGCCCTCCCACGGCATCCGCCCGTACGCGAACATCTCCCACAGCGTCACGCCGTACGACCACACGTCCGACGAATGCGTGAACTGCAAGGGGTAAGTTGAGAGGCGGGAACCAATAATCACCAGGAGCAAACATCCGAGAAATCGGGCCCACTTGCCACTCGTCGGTAAAGTTAACGCTGAAATCCAAGAAACCCGAGTCGGATAAACTGTGGATAAGTCGCAAGAACACCCGTAGAAATCAATATTTTCTACGCTTTAGGCTAGTTCGCATTTTGGAGTCCCACCAAGGTGCTTTAGAAGATTGGCTGACTTCTGAAGCACCTTGCGGAACCGATGCAGGAGTTTCACTTGGTCTTGTATGCAAGCATGCAACCTCCAAATCACCGGGTCGAATTTGAAACAAGAATGAAACTATTCGGAGGTGCAAACATAACAAAACCCGTACATTTTGAGATAGAAAACATTTTAGGACTAATGCGATCACTAAAGTGCGTCAAGGAACACCACGTTGGAAATTGCAAGACAGGTTCCAGTACCAGAGACAGATCTAGACAACAATACATTCGCAACAGACGATTAAGAGACGGTATTTCGCGCCTTCAAAAACTCACGCATGACCCTTAACCTGAATTAATTCTCAACTCCTGCTCACCTTGAGGAAGTTGATGCACTCGGGCGCGCACCAGGCGATCGGCAGCCGGAGTGTGGGCGAGAATTCGCCTCTGGACAACGTGTGATTTGTGATAACAATAACAATAACACCCACAATAACAACAACAAATTAATCATATAATTAGTTTAATGAAATACCTGTAGTAGTCCTCGCCGACTCCGAGCGAGCGCGACAGACCAAAGTCGGAGATCTTGACCTGCAATTCTAGTTTTGCACATAATCAATTGACACGCAGTTGTTTTGGTTTCGTAGGGTTTGTAAGAAGACTACAATAAGGACAGGTCAATAAGACTCTCCTTATTTTCGATAGAAACAAAACAAACGAGCCAACGCAGAGCACTCTAACTTCACGTTTCAGCAAGTCATCAAGTAACCACTATCGACTTTCTAGCTAACAATGTAATGTAGATCGACTTTTTTTCTCAAAAACAACAAATAATTCAATTACAACATATGTACGTACATACTCCCGTCATCAACTATGAAGCCAACGCGAGAATAGAGAATCAGCCACAAACCTTGGTAGCTGAGAACACGAGCACATTCCTTGCGGCGAGGTCCCTGTGGATGAGTCGTTGCGCCTCGAGATAGGCCATGCCTCGGGCGATCTGGAGAAAGCAGGAAATTAGAAATCAAGGATTGAATTATAAGGAAGGTTTACCAGGATTTGCGCAAAGACTAGTGAGATAGCACTTTAATCTTTATTGCATTTTTCTTTCAGCCAAAAAGAGAGACATACTATTCCAAACACATCTCAGCCAAATCTATCCATCTCCAGTACCACCTAATCACCAGGTCAATCCCATGACTTTGCATCTCCGTGAGAACTAAAGATCATAGATCTAAGATGAAAGCTCGCACCTGGATAGCGAAGCTGCAGAGCACTTGGACGGGGAAGGAGTCGCGCAGCGAGGGATTGAGCAGGCACGAGTGCAGCGAGCCAGACGACGCCAGTTCGGAGACCTGCGAGAGGCAGAAGAATGAAACAGGCAACAATAACTGTATGGGTCCAGTAGGATCGTGGCTTCAGAGGAACTAGATGAAAGCAACTATTTAGTCGTGAACGATTTCAGGAAACAATATACGCCAATGCATAATTCAAAAAATGCAATCGATGCAATGCCATTTCTCTGTTCCACTGTGGTCCACAAGGTCCACTGTGGTCCAGACACAGCGAGAAGAGCTCTCCCGATTTTTAATAACCCACTGTGTTCGATTGTTTCAAGTTCACGATGTTCAAATTCCGCTACTGTAAATTCAAAGCTTCAATTTCATCAGTCCTTGAAAGCCAAACCTTCCCGCTACCGTACTCACCATCATGATCTGCTTCGTATCCAACACGACGCCGTACAGGCGGACGACGTCGTCGTGGTGCATGCGGTGCATGATGGCCGCTTCTGCAAGAAGGGATTACGATAATGGTACGGTAGGATAAAGTCAGTTCTCGATTGTAATGTTATTGATCTATGACAGCGTCTGCGAGGAGTAGAGCGAGGTTAGATAAATAGTTGTGGATCTGATTGTTGTTCTATGATAACCTCGCAAGTCCGCGATTTATTACTACGATTAAAGATCTGTTAAGATAACTCATCTGTGCAACAAGACTTCACCTACCGGGAACTAACTTTAAAACTCTACTCACCCGAGAGGAACGAGGTCGGATTGGACAGCAGCTTCTCCGACGAGATGCACTTCACCGCCACCTGTGAATGAATAAGTTTCTTATTATTGCCGTTATACATCAACGAGATACTATCGGACATATCACATCCCGGTTCACATAGCAACCGTGAGACAAGAAATTACTGTGGTCAACGTCAGCTGTTCTTTCAACTCCGATCATCACATCAGGAATTTTCCGTATACCCCCTTGAGATTCTAGCGTCACAGACTCATCTAAACACAACGGCATGCATTCCTACAATTTCACATTGTCTCTTTCGGAACAACATAACTATTCCGCTCATCTTCAACTCTCCCTCCTTCCTTGTCTCAATTCGCAAAACCTCTACTACTTACCCCCACGAGACCATTGTTTCATCGACGAATTTAATAACAGAAAAATGTTTGCCTACAATGAGAAGGCTATTCGTGACTCAAAAATAACCTTCAGCTCCCCCTCCCTCCCTCCCGCTGCTCCTCCCGTTCCTCCCCCTGTTCCTTCATTCCAGTACGCCATGTGCACCGTGCCGAACTCGCCTGGAAGGGGTTGATCACGATTGTTTAATTAACCACTCGCACCTTCCACTATCTTCGTTCTCATTTATCTCGTTTTGACCTATCAATGATTCGGCAATGCACCATGATACTCTACGAATTTGACCATTCTCACTCTCTTTTGCATTGTGGCAAGCATTCCAATTCTGGACCAGAGAGTATCAATCCCTCCCCTCACCTCTGCCCAGTTCCTTGGCCAGCGTGATCTTCTCGAGCGGGATCACGTGCTGGTGCTGGTCTGCACCCGAGTGCGCGTCGGTTCTGCGATTAGTTAATTAATGAAGTAACTAAAAATCTTTAAAATAAGATAAGTTTTTGGCTAGCATAATCAGAACGAAACTGGGTCAAGGGTCTTCTCATGGAATCGATACTGACATAGCAACAAAGACCCGCTTGGCCAAAAAAATGGAACTATTTTAGTTCTGATGTTCGGGGGACGACTCCCATTGTTTCAGCAGTAGACATACACTCATTTATAGGGCCTTCGACGCATCGATGCGCCTAGTGCCTCGATAGTTAAAATAATTTCAGTACGACAAGAACTCTCTACAGTCTCCTCGTTCAATCGGCACATTTAAGAACTCTCCGCAGCAGCGATGCACCCAGTAGCCTTCCGCGTTCCCTATTTAGTGTCCTAATCCCTCCAACCCGTCACCCTTATCACCTCTTGTTCTCCTCTCGGCTGAACGCCTTCTTCAGCTTGCCGAACACGCTCGCCTTCGGGAACAGTCTGCAATTATATCACGCTTGTCACGAGAGAATCGAGCTAGAATGACAAGTCTTGGGAATGGAGCGAAAATGGTGGAATGAGTTAGCATCAGTTTTGGGCACCTATAGGCATGTCCTAACATCCCCCAAAGCCCCATGGTGCTAGGACCATTCTGGGGCTCCATGCACCGGGTCGTCTCCATGGATCCCCAACTTTGAACGCGATTAT
>LS515079.1:155005-166651 GCA_900490845.1 Pristionchus japonicus
GGAAGCGAGATAATCGCGTTCAAAGTTGGGGATCCATGGAAACGACCCGATGCATGGATCCCCAGAATGGTCCCAGCACCATGTGGCTTTGGGGGATGTTAGGACGTGCCTAGAGGTGCCCAAAACGGATGCTAACTCTTTCGACCTTTTTCGTGCTATTCCCACTCTCAGCTCGATTCTCTCGTGACAGGCGTGATATTCGGTTAAACGCATGCCTATGATGTCCATAAGTCATAATGCTGATCAAAAACTTGAACTTCCATCGCAATTACTGGTTTGACCGAAACGTTTACTTTTTAGTGTAGTTGGAGTCAATGGCACTATCGAAACACACGATTGCAGATGTTTACAAGTTCACCATAGCATCAATGCGCCTAGTCACTCAAACTACTGATTTCAAATGTTCAGGAGGAAAACGTCATCTGATTTAAATTCCATTCTCTCACCTCGCGTACTCCTTCCGCAGTCGTTTCTGCTCCGGCCGACTCATGCCTGCAAGGCTTTCAGTGAAAGAAATATTAAAATTGTTTTCTCAAAACAAATGAGAACACAAAGAAGTTTTTCCATAAATGATTTTGCCTAGCAACGCACTTTGCATGTTCTCGTTTCACGTCTTCTATGTTCCTAGAAATCTTCAGTCAAACCGATTACACTTTCGACGCTTCCTATTCTAGTGACTATTCCCTACAATGATTTCATCTCAGCATTTCCTTACTTTTCCACTGTTTCTCATCCTGAATAAAAAGAGGAGCTCGATCGCTGATTCTCACTCTTTCTTTTTCTCCCATAACTATAGTGTGCGCAAGAGCTGAACTAGCGGATAAACGGGTGACAGCAATGACTAATCATCAAAAAAGAAAGAAAAAGAAAGAGGTGGTCATCATAAATCTGTCAGGCAAAGGTCGAGTGAAAAAAGACGAGAGACAGAGAGAAAAATCAGCGCTCATCTGCCAAAATTACACACTTCCTCAGTGCTTCGCAGCCAAATGGACTTCCCGTTTCTTCCCCTCATCTCAATGTGGGAGAGAACGGAAAGAAACCACTGTACGGAATCATCGAATCCGTCGAAATGCCCCCCCCCCTACCGCATCCCTTTTCAGGCTTGGAATGTGCGAATGCCCACTACTCGACTAGCTCTACCACGCTGAGATGTGCGAACGAGCGCTTCACAGCATTTAATTGATCCTTTGAATTGCATGATAATGAGGCGCGACGAGCCAGCTTCAGCGAGTTTCTCACACCAAAAATTTTGACCTGCCGATCACATGCATGTTTCAGTACGTAGTCTAGATTCCGGATTGGCCGCATTTTCGATTGCGATGCGGTTCTTACTCAATATTTCAAAACAAACACCAAGGTACATCTCCGTCTCGCCGAGCAGTCTAGCATGCTCTGCAGCCACTATCTCAAAGCTGTTTTGGCTCCCAGAGAAGAATGTTAAGTTAAAAATCAATAATCTTCCACTCACCAATCCCGAGTAGGTCATTCTCGTCGACGAACTCGATGTCGCCGGCGTGTCGCAGGTGCAACACGCACGTCAGCGGGTGCTCGAAACTGTAGATTATCGACTGATTGATTGATTGATAAACAGATTACCGTAATCCATGCCTAACGTATAGTTGAGTTTTTTCTACACGGCACCCGCTCACGATCGAATGTTTTCCAAATACTCTTCAATATCTCCACTACGAAACTCAAACAATTCTTTTCTTTTTTCAGTAGCCTACAATCGCTCGTTCAGCCTTTAAGACCGTAATCCTACCGTACCCCACCTCCCACAACTACCGTATACCTGAGCAGGTCGGCGGCATCGAGCAGCGTCTTCAGCGAGGGAATCCCGTTGACGGTGGCGGCGGACGAGGGAAGCGCGATCGAGGCTGCAATTGACTATATTGAGATTTTATCGGATGTCGATTCGTGCCCACTATCAACTGCTCCACGTTTGTAACAATTATGAAATATGCGTGAAACAACGAGTTCACGAGAGATTAGATGAAATATTAGACGAACGTATATGACTCCGTTCGCGTAAGAATCGGACAGATCGGGAGTGGGCCGGCACAGCCAAAATGGGTCGATTGGCTGAAAGTTTGTGCTTTGGGGTTCTCGAGGGTGCTGTTGAAGATGCGCGCCCTCATTTTGAGTTTTGAGCCTCCGTCGGCTCCAGACGACGTCACGTCGAAAACCATTTTATTTTTTCTGTTCTATATAGCGCTAAAAATAAGTGAGCGCGGTTCCCAGCTTAGAATTTGATGCTGATCACGCCTGTCGAGGTCATTTTTCATTTATTTCAAAAATGCTTTATTTGTAAAATGAGATTTTGCAGAAAGACCCGTGCAGGCTTAGCAACATACATCATTCGATCCGCCTTGAAGAGAGGATTTCGAAAATGCCCCTGAACGTATGCAAATACCTTTGGGTTTTCAAATGAGCAAGGAAAAACCGAGGCGAAATTGAGTGGGAGCGACGTCTCTCTCCTTTGATCTACCTCTTCCCCGAGCCGTGACCTCAAGGGCGAGGCGAGAGAGCGTGTAAATACGAGAGAGCGGAGAGAGAGACATCTCGAGGAAGAGGTAGATCAAAGGAGAGAGACGTCGCTCCCACTCAATTTCGCCTCGGTTTTTCCTTGCTCATTTGAAAACCCAAAGGTATTTGCACACGTTCAGGGGTATTTTCGAAATCCTCTCTTCAAGGCGGATCGAATGGTGTATGTTGCTAAGCCTGCACGGGTCTTTCTGCAAAATCTCATTTTACAAATAAAGCATTTTTGAAATAAATGAAAAATGACCTCGACAGGCGTGATCAGCATCAAATTCTAAGCTGGGAACCGCGCTCACTTATTTTTAGCGCTATATAGAACATGTAAATAGAAATAAAATGGTTTTCGACGTGACGTCGTCTGGAGCCGACGAAGGGTCAAAACTCAAAATGAGGGCGCGCATCTTCAACAGCACCCTCGAGAACCCCAAAGCACAAACTTTCAGCCAATCGACCCATTTTGGCTGTGCCGGCCTTTGATCGAGTCTTATGCGAACGGCGTCATATATAGGTTCTTGTCTTTAGGGTAAATGCAAAACACAGATCTACAACAACTACAAATAATCCTCACCATGGATAATGGTGGGAGCCTCAGGCATCCTCGGGCCTCTTTTGAGAGTGTGATCTACACTCGATGCGTCGATCTACCCGCGATTATCGATCTGTAAAAGAATATCATAAAATGAGATAGCGTGAGAACAGAGCGAGCGAAAAAATACATAAGAGAACAACAACAACAGAGAAAGTTACGAATATGTGAAGATAACAAGGTGATAGTGTTCAATAAAAGATTCGAGGTAGACATGATTTAATTGGAGTTTACAATGCTTACTGCGGCGTGATCAAAGTCCACCAACCAAACTACTACTATCCTCCTGCTGAAACCCGCCCTCGCCCAGTCACTCAATCAACACACTGGAAGAAGAAGTCGCGCAGTGAATCTGATTAGAATATGCGCGCTCTGGGGGCGATGAGTGAGAGAGCACAGGACATTGAGAGAACGCAGAGAGACAGCGAGACAGTTTGAGATCAAAGAACAGCGAGAGAGCTGCCGAACAAACGAAAACAAGCCCGCGAAACGGCGCAAAAAGTATGTTGCTGTTCGAATACAATGTGGACGAACCGGTAATCAGAGTGCATGCTTTTCTGTCTCTCCGTTTCTAATGCTCTATCTCTCTCTCAAGCCGATCATAGAAAAGCGAGAGACAATGTGAAATGAAAAGAGTGCGGTGTTCACAGCTGCGAGGAATGCTAACAATCGGCTTATTCATCGACTGACTCACAATAGAGATATGTCACCAAACTTTGCATGTTTTTCTTTTTGTTTTACAGAAGAAGGAGTCGCTGAGGGATCGCAGCGCTCGCATGTAACATCATAATAATGAACGCTTGAAACACAAAGATTGCTAAGTATTTTAAGAATCAAAACCTCAAGGACGGAAATCTCAGGCGCCTGTCTTAGCTCATCAAATCGATTCTACCCCCTTCTCTTTCTCTCTCGCATTGGGCGCGGCGCGCAAACGATAAATTACTGCCAAATCGGGTGGAAAAACGAATTCCTCGGCGAGAGAGTGAGGGAACGCCAGAGTGCGCAGAGAAGCGAGAGGGCAAATACGCAGAGAGCGCTACGAATCGAGAGAGTGCAGACAGGCAGAGGGCGCAGTATTTATGTAGAGTAGTTAAGGAACGATCGAGCGCTGATTAGATCAGTTGACCGATTCGAGATGGGGGTTTGCGGCGTTTCGACCTTGCACGATTTGGAGCGATAAATGCTTGGCGATCTGCGGTATCAAGGGTAACTCAAATAAGGAACGAAAGAGCAGAAATGATTTACGGAAGATATTTTTTCGAGCGAACAAAACATGAATGAAAGACCCTCAGATGCACTGGGTTTCAGAATCGATCCAAAACTGGTACATTCATCGAGCATTAATGCTGAGTACGTATCCGTTCTAGAGCAAAATTCAAACCACCTTGCTACTCGCATTCGAAACACTCTCCCCGACTCACTACAACTTCAAAGTAGTTAGTGAGTTGAGGATTAATGGGGGCCAATTGGCCCTCCTCCATCCATTCTCACTCATTCAACAGGTGTCTTCCCCCCTCCCAATGACACACCCGATCACCACAATCTTTCCCCAGTCTTCAATGACTACTTCCGTCAACAGATTGCGGCCACGGAATTTCAAAGATCTGACTTATCTGGGGAATGCAGGAACAAAATCAATAACCATTCGACAAAAGACTGCGTCACACAGTGAAGAAACGCGAGACCTAGAGCAAGAACAGTTGCAACTCCTCTGCCCTACTGCCACTCGGATGACAAACTCTTCGATCATTCCTTCAGTTGCAAAGCAATGCGGAAGTGTTTCAGAACGAGAGACAACTGTCGTTTGACCTATTTGCGGGGAAATACATTTTTTTTATTCTATCAGCATGAGTATCACTGAAAGATGTATGACTTAATGCCAATAGCGAACCTACGCAGCCTAAAGTCGCATGGTGCAGAAACTTGTAGCCGAACATATCGGAAACAAACAGAAACGATGGACCGATGACACAGACTCAGGAAAAAAAACCGCTGACTAGTAGTCCAATGATGTCGAAATACGGCAAGGCCTGGTAAACTGCGAGACAGAGTGAATGCAAAACAAGACCGCATAAACTTTCTAGCTCTTAGTGAAACGCTCGCGCGACACATTACCCATTCCCACGCCTACGGATATTTGATACCCGGTGATCCACAGCGTCAGGGGGTGCTCAAACGTTTGAGATTTTCTTAAACCTCAATAACTCTCACATGTCAGCTTCTATTTCTCAAACAAGTCAAAACATCCCGTTCCAGCCACTCTTCCAACCCTGCCATAAGTCTCTCTCATAAGTGCGTGCCCACTAATGGAACACCATTGAGCACCACGCAAGGATTAAATAGTTGGAAGAAGAATCAATGAGCAGAGGGAGGATTTCAAGGCTCCCATTTCGCCTGCCCTCGCGGCACTAAATCCGCAGGCTCTAAACGAGAGCTGTTTACTGACTGCATAACTTCGGGCACGAAATGAGTTAGCTGAGAAACGGGAAAGTGCGGGAATCTAAGGGAGAGCGGAGCAGCGAGGAGAAAGAGGAGTGTGAGTCACCGCTCGATTCTAGAGAAAGAGAGGAGGAGAAGGAAGGAAAGTGGGGAGTGAAAGACACACGATTGATGTACTGGTGAGATAAAGCAAGTAGCCGATGGGGGCTAAGGGGTGGTGGAAGGGAGGAGGCATCCTGGGTAAAGCCCTTCTAATAAATCGGATGAAGCATGAGATGTGAACAGCGCAACGGATTGATAATGAAAACGAGAGTATAGAATAGCTTTTCGGAAATAAGTGAAGAAGAATCACAACCTCTATCCGAGCATCTTATGATCTAGGTGAAACATGAATTGGGCAACATGGAAGGAACTGATGTGATCCCATATTTTTGAGGGATTGAAAAAATCAGATCGACTATCGAAATCAAAACCCACTTCGCTTCTCAAGTACCTCCGAAACGCGTGATTCCCCGGGGCAATACGAATTCATTGCTGTCCATTCAATTACTCATCAACGCAATGAGCGAGAGTGCAACTGACCACTCATTGTGTACACGAATCGAGCAATCTACTCGCTCTCTCTCGATTTCGCATGCTATCTCGCTCTGCCTGATCGGACCATCGCTACATGTACGGTTCATTCTCGCGATTGCCTATTGATTACGTAACACGAACGACTACAGCTGTAAACCTCCCGAGATAGTACTCGGGGTACCACTATCAAACCGGGCCATGCGATACGATACCCTGACCCATAACTGTACAGTGGGGAAGCAGGCCACAACAGTTATCTCAGATTTCGCGATTGTAATGAACAGAAGCGATTGTCTGCAGTCTAGTAACTGTAAACAGAGCGATGTAGCGAAACGCAGATGAATGGATAGCAAAACAAGTCCTCGTACTCTACATTGCCAGCTCCAGAAAATATCCAAATATCAGATAACCGTGAAACACAAAATGGATTCCACTTTCTGGCTCAGATCTCCGGACCGTTTCTCTTCATAGGTCAGATCAAAGCACGCGCTCCTACCTCTTCCGACAATAAACCTTTGCTGGATACACGGATAAAGGGGAAAGGAAGGGAGCAAAAGGTGGTCACGATCTCTCACTTTGCCGCGTTCTCTCGCTCTATCTGACAGGTCAGAGACTGTGTCAAATTGAGAGACTCGGACACGGTGAAAGGAGAAGAAGGGGGCGCGCTAGGGTGCGAATGGCCCATAAAGTCTGAGATGTGGGATGGTCGGCTATCCAAAAAGCACCTGCTCTCTCTGGGGTCAGACAGAGCGAGAGAACACGTGAAAAAGAGAGAGCAGGAACATCGGAGGATGGGGCGATAGAAGGATGGACAATGAACCGAGATGGGGAGAGGGCGGAATCGTGAGAATTTGGGTAGGATTACTAGTGTAGGGAAGGGTTGAAGGATTAGGCTGATGGGGTGCGCATTAGAGGGGTGCACAATTACGAAAGATCAAACAAGAGTTCAAGCTATCGAATCCGAACGCTCACAACCAACATGATAATTTGGTCATCCTGGCAGAGCCAAATTTGGCAGCATCCTAGTAGGAATTCGCACAAGAATCCTTGCAAAGTTCACAACGCTCAAGTTACTCTCTGAAATCCGGAAAGTTCGACTGCCCTTCTTGTGGCTTCTGCTAGCCAGAGTGGAGAGGTGTGAGTCTCCTCTGGTTGGAGGGGTGAGAGAGAGGTCTCTCCGAGTTTAGCGGACGAGAGAGTGTGGGAAAGTGAGAGAGCGCGGACGGGTCATGATGCTACACAAAAAAGAGGAGACTCGGGGAGAGTGGGACTGCAATGACCGAGTGTGACAGGTGTTGAACGGAAAGCTGAAGTCGGAGGAGAGGGGAAGGATGAGGACAGAGTTATGTGCTGGCCATCTTGCAAGAATATCGAAAATATCAACTATTAAGGGAAATGCGCGATGATGGGATGAAACTATCTGACGACATGTTGACGTGTCATCGAAGGCTACAAGTACAAATGATTGGTAAACCGTCTGTCTGTGGATTGTCAGAAAAGAAACTTCAAGCAAAAACAAGTATTCCAAATGAAACATTAATCCGGATTGCAGGAATAATCAACGGGGATTACAAACACCCAGGAAAATCGAGAACATGACAACGCGAGTTCACGAAAGTTTTCCCCGTCAGAGAAATCAATTCAATGAACCTGCCATAGCAACAATAGGATTCGAGAGCGTTAGACTGTTCCGAGGTCTCTCTCCACTCTCCCATTGACAATGAGAGCGGAGGCTAATCTCTAGATCGGATAATGAGATAATCAAGGCGGCAAGAGGGGACGATAATAATAGGAGGACGAGTCGTCAAAGTCAATGGCAATGGGATTTTGGAATTCGAAACGTGAATCGTTCAACGAAGAACCTACGTCAACATCCTATTGAATCGTGGATGAAGGACAAACTAACCAGATCAACAGTAAATCGAATTTACTGATAGGACAATTATAATAATTGATTAAATGTGTTATGAAACCCACGTACAGAGAATTCAACGAATGTCAAACATCTGCAATGCCTCTTCATCCATTGATGAAACACGAATCGGCCAATCAAATCTCCTCTCTTCCCCACAAAAACCACCATCGTCCTCTTCCAACCTCTCCCTATCCCTGCAGGGGGTGAAATCTCGATATCCCCTCTCGCTCCCTTCTCGCGCTTTTTTCTGTATAGACTCGTGAATGCTATCCCACCTTTCCTGTGAGCTATGACTCTCCTCTTTTCGCACACTATCTTGACAGTAAGATGGAGCTAGAATGCTGAAAACGGAAAGAGACAGGCTTTAGAGCTCGTTCGCCAATCTTTCCCCGTCGACAATAGCTCACGCTTTCAGAGTGGAATCAGAATGGCAGCTTACAGATTCCATCAGAGAAGAACTATTCCCCATTTCTGGTAAACATCAGGCGCGAAAAATACGATATCACCTCTAATGCGTGCCCTGGAGCAACGAGAAGGGAACGAATGATAAGGTTGGTGTGATAATGGCTGATTGCGAGAGAACATGAAAAATAAGAGAGCGCAGACGGCCAGAGACACGCGAGCGGAAAATATAAACAGTAAATACTGGAGATCACTTCCACGATTCTCACTACTGATCGTGAGTCAGTGCTCCAGGTGCTGGCATTATAAATCGAAACACTTTACGTTAGATCGGCGTTGCTTAGATTGAAAAAAATAACCACAAGGCAGTTTGGCGTTCTTGTCGTGCTTCTTCTCACTCGGTTACATCAACAAATAATTCCGTGAGAATATTCTGGTCCAAATCATCCAAACCCTACTTCCTATAAATAGTCAATCAATCGCCCTCTCCAAACCCTTGGTGGGCATAGTATTGCGGGGTGATACGGGGTAGACGGGCCCACATGGGGTGGAGAAGGGGTGATGGCTACTCAAATACCTCTCTCCATCTCTCACTCATCAACCGCGGCTCTCTTCACTCTATTCACTCTATCACAGATCATACAGAGCTAGAGAGTACGTAAGATGGAGAGACGACGGAGAGTAGATGAGGGATCAAGGCTACTCTTGTGGCAGATACTACACAAGAAGAGAGACGAGCGAGAGATGGGAGAGGACAAGGGACGAAGTGACAAATGGAAAGCGCGTTGTAGTAGAGAAAATGAGGCCTCTCTCTCGCTGTCCAACGGGGATGAGTCAGATTCCCTCCTCTGCCCCCATCCTTGAGTGATGGGGTTTGGATGGAGTGGGGGGAAGCGTCTCTCCATTCTCCATGCTCTCTCGTTTGCCAGACATCTCGAGTGAGCTTGCCAAATAGATAGAGCCGAGTGTGAGTGACCTATTTCTCTAGAATTACTTCCTAAGGGCGAGCCGGGTTGGTGGGTGTGCCTTGACACGCAATAGGCTTCAATGCGCTTCAAGGGTAGGAGGAGAAACAATAGCCCCGCTCGGTTCCTTGAGAATTTTCACCCTCTTCTCTCGAGAGCGAGAGGTCAAGCAAGTCAAACTGCTCTCTCAATTATCAATACTCTATCGCACCTCTCATTCCTAATTCACAAGGTCATTTCACATCCTCAATTCACAACTCACAATCAGCAATCAACACGAAGCACATAAAATATCGCTAACGGCACACTTCACCATTGATTTGTAGGTCACAATCCGTAACTTTGATCGATAGACTGAACGATTTATTCAGAATGGCCGATCGGCAAACTCTGATAACAGACTTCAACAACGAAAACAAATGGAGTGAAAATAGTGTAACAAGCATAAAAACGGTTGAAACAACGGAGACTACCGTAAACTGTGGGAAACTGTAGGTGAACGGACTACGATAACAGCCAAAGTACGATAGGATACAGTATGCCTACCGTACCTTACTTCATCAAACTCTTGGGTCCGCTCATCTTCCTTCGCTTCTTGATCTCCTTCTGGACCTTCTTCGACGGCTTGGCTGGAGCACCTGCGGCAGGGCCGAGCAGCGGGTTGACCGGCATCGAGGAGGCAGCAGAGGGGTGCGGGCGCTTGCCTGCGTAGGGAAATATATTATTAATTGATACCACTATCTGTTTGGAGTCCACTAATGAGAAGCGCTCCCCACAAGCTATACGAAATTGATGCAACTCAAGCCAGCGGTGTGAAGATACTATTAGGGGAAAAAAATAGTAGCTCATTCATAGTGTTTTCTCCTTTTCTTAAACTGATATGAAGCGAAATATCATTATTGTTCAGCGCCTGTTTCGTTTTGACAGACCAATGGTGAAACACGAAACAAAATTTCAAAGTTGATTCTCGCAGAAATAATAAATTTTATAGATCGTCGACAGTACAAATATTGAATGATCTCTCTTTTTTGTGGCAATATACTAACGGCGAAACACAAACCAATCCCCACTAAAATCAAATCAATCGTACCTCCAGCCACTGCCGCAGCTCCCTTCGCACCCTTGTTCTTCTTGTCCAGCTTCTTCTGCTTGCGCTTCTCAATACGCTTACCGTCGCCCTTGCGCATCTCCTGAACGGAAGTGATACCGTAATCTCAACTAATCGATTGCCGCTGCCTCCATCCCCAAAAGCTCAACAGACCAAGGTCGGATAATCAATATCCAGTCCAGCTACCGTACCCCATCAATCAATACTCCGCTCACCTTCTTCTCGCTCTTCTTCATCACCTTCTGTAGACGGACGTCGTTGCCGCCGATGACGGGTGTGGCGAGGGCCAGGGCGGCCGCCACAGAGGCATCGTCCTGGAAGGAGGGGAAGGGGAATTGCTATGCAAGTTATTCAAGTAATGATCTTCATCGAACGCCCCGACGCAACACTCCTGCACAAGTCCTCCTTGTGAAACCAAAGTCTCACATCACCACGCAACAGTTCCACTCAAAATCTGTTTTGTGAACCAAAAGCCCTTTCGCTAACGCACTTGTTAGAGAAATCAATCCTATGAACTGGTTGCGAAACGCTAGAATTATGGGGAATAAAAGCAACGTTGAAGGTGATGAACCCGACTCCCTTATTGGTATTTTTAGTGCTCAAAAACTTTCTTTCTTCTATGTCAAACGCACATATTCGAAAAATTATAGGACTACTCTCGTGAACAATGAACAATGTGGGAATGGATACCTTGAAGGTGATGAATCCGACTCCTCGTCCGTAGCCGGTGTTGCGGTCGCGAACGACGCGCACGAAATCGACCTGCGAAATGGTATTTTAATATAAATTGGGAGATGGGGCGGAAAAGATTCTTTGTTTCATCATTATCTTTCAACAATCTAAAAATGAGCCATAACTCGATACATCCCACTTCTATAAGAACGAGAAGTGAAGGGTGTCGAATTGAGAGAGCACCACACAGCGTGTCAGAGGGGGGAGGTAATCCAATTATCGCGTCCGAGGCCAATGCGTGTCTCTCTTCCCCCTCCCTCTTATTCTCGCCTCTCTCTGCCGATCCGCGCGGTCGCCAGAGACGAAATGGGGCGGAATGAGAGAGCGATTTGTGTGAAATAGAACAAATGCGCTGAGTTTCAATTGCTTCTATAGAAAAATG
>LS515079.1:167420-202156 GCA_900490845.1 Pristionchus japonicus
GTTCTGACAAATGGTTTCTTTGAAACAGAACCAATTCATTCGATGAGGATGACCATTGTGAGGGATTTTTTTGCATTGAGAACCCCTTAAATAAGTCCGTGGTCCTTAATGGAAACCCCCACACCTATAAAACTTTTAGAATGCTCATGTAGTGCCCAAAAAAGTAAATTCGGCCGAATTTTTAATTTTTTGTTCATATCACGGGTTTCCTGTAAGAGTGCAGGAATGCCTGCTACAAAAAAAAACATTTTTGTTTCCGATCTTGTTGATATTTGGCAGGTAGACACCCTTGGGGGTCAAAAGAAAAAATATTTGGAAAAATTTGCATATTTTCATTTTTTTTATTTTAAACTTCAAATGGTCATAACTCGGTCAGTTTTTGAGCTACAGAGACCTGTTTTAGCTCATTTTCTTCCTTTTCCAGTCATCTTCAAAAAGTTCTCTTGTACCCCACTCCTAACTTCTTTAGTTTTTCAGATATTTTCGAAAAAGTGAATGTTAAGTGATAAAAGTGGAGTTTTCTCGAAAATTTCGGGAAATACCACATCCCGATAATATGAAAAATGAATTCTACGCACTCGATTACATACTGTGGCACTCACTTTTCGCCATGAAACTTGGATGTAACAGCGCTATCTTATCTCTTTTCTCCCATGACAAGTTTATAGATAAAACAGTTTTTCTTGATTTTCTCGAAAACGGTCAATCCTAGAGCTTGGCATCATAAGAGCAAAATTGAAGAGCTTCTCGAGAGCTATCGATCGCGTTTTTAGATGGGACTCTACAATCAATTGAACAAAGTTACGTCATGTTTTAGATATTCATGTGTTTTTGTCCCTAGTGTTTTACCCCTCATCACTGCTGTTGCATCCAAGTTTGATGGCTAAAAGTGAGTACCACAGTATGTAATCGAGTGCGTAGAATTCATTTTTCATATTATCGGGATGTGGTATTTCCCGAAATTTTCGAGAAAACTCCAGTTTTATCACTTAACATTCACTTTTTCGAAAATATCTGAAAAACTAAAGAAGTTAGGAGTGGGGTACAAGAGAACTTTTTGAAGATAACTGGAAAAGGAAGAAAATGAGCTAAAACAGGGCTCTGTAGCTCAAAAACTGACCGAGTTATGACCATTTGAAGTTTCAAATAAAAAAATCGATAATATGCAAATTTTTCCAAATATTTTTTCTTTTGACCCCCAAGGGTGTCTACCTGCCAAATATCAACAAGATCGGAAACAAAAATGTTTTTTTGTAGCACAGGAGCCTCGTTTTCCTGCAGTCTTACAGGAAACTCGTGATATTCGAGAAAGCTACTGAAAAGACCCTTTATTTCGATTTTTCTCAAATATACATAAAAAAATTAGAAATCGGCTGAATTTACTTTTTGGTAGACATCTTGAGCATTCTAAAAATTTTAATGGTGTGGGGGTTTACATTAACGGCCTCGGAGATATTCAACGATTTACCATCAAATTGAATTGCATTATCGTAAAATTTTTAAAGTTGATTTGATCGACCATGCTCGTGAGCCATGCCTGTGCACTCGGTACTTGAAAGCTCTAATATTTCAAATTTGCGTATTTGTCATTTATCAGTGAGATATGGCGTATGCTTCATAGGGTTCATATAAATATTGTATTCGAATGGTCATGAACAGCGCTCGGACGCAGAGAACAATGGGGTTCACCCTCTCTGACACGCTGTGCACCACATTATATTGGCGTTTTGCCACTGACTCAAGATCTATTCGGGACAGGACCCAGCCAATATTGAGTACACTTCCCCCAGTACCAAAATGATAGAATGAATCGGCTCACCTTTCCGACGCACGCCTCGGCCCACTCGATGACGTCGTCGTCGCTGATCTCGAAGGGAAGGTTGCCGACGAAGATCGTGTCTGATGATTATCGATTTATTTATTTGATTAAATTTATTGTTATAAAAAAAGAATTAAGCATCCATTGAATAATAGGAAAGTCAGTTGAATTCAAGGACCAATGAAACACCAACTAGTCAGGCGGATAGGAGGAGCAGCCATTATTTTTATCCCTTGATCAAGTACGGTTTATTGAGGACAATACTAACTCTCGATAGGTCGAGGATCCACGAAACACAACTACAATTGGAAATTTACAGCAGCATTCTGATCTATATTCGAACAACATTAAACCTGCACTCACTTTTCCTGCTGTAGTTCTTGATGTCGACGCAGCCGTCGACGCGGATGTGGTGGTCGTCAACGACCGTGCCGTTCCTGCGAAGAAAGTACGGTGGATTACGGTAAGGAAAATCATTCCTCGATTGATTGATTTTTAATGCCATAGAAGGACGTGGAACAATCGTTATAGAAAAACGAAAAACCTTATCCAATATCGATGAAACGCACCATTATGGAGTGTTTCCTCGAAATGGAAAAAACTCACTTCTTGATCGCGATGGGTACGGTATCCACTGAGACGAACTTGACATAGCCGACGATTGACTTGATGTTCTCGTTCACCTTGCCCGAGAGGAAGGCCGTCTGCGAATGGTGATTATAATCAAAATAAAAACCAAATTATCGAAACTTCAGAAAACAAACTGAAGTTCAACGATGGATGAAACCAAATTGTTTCTTGACATTTCAATAAATATTTTTGAATCATATCTACTACAACTAACAAATAATAAAAAAAACATTGAAGCCGAGGATGATGTACGCATTTGTAACACAAATGATATTTATTCCACCATGGACCAGCACAAATCAACGGTTTTCAATCGACCGTGGATTTAAGAGATTCATGAAGCCTAACACTATCTGACATTAAAGCACGATTCTAGTGACTGTTGAATTGTGTTAATAATAAATTAGATAATAAACAAAAAAAAATTACCTTCTTCGACAGTGTCTCCTTGCTGCCGACGGTGCCGCGCAGGCGCACGCTGTCGATCTGGAGGTGGAGAGTCGATTAGAAATGAATTCGAGATCCTCAAGGTGAATCGGTGTCCCCCACATGCAATATCCCACAACTTTTGCGGTTTGATCAATTCTATCCAGGTTGCTCTTTCTTACCTCAAACAAACTCGATGCTAGCTAATAAACAAAAAGTGTCGTTCTCACCTTCCCTCAGTCGGCGAACTTATTGCACGCACCTATTAGCCCATCAATCAAGGGGCAAACACTCACCTTTCCACAATCGGCAAACAGTGCCTCCAGTCTCTTCCTCGTGAACTCCTTCGGGAGATTGCCCACGAAGACCGTGCGCTTGCGCTCGTCCACGATGTCGGGCGCGTGCAGGTTCTGAGGAGGGGATTGATTAATTTTTCAGCCGATAAAGTTGCGATTGGCAAAGCCGGAGATGGAAGCAGATGAATGCTTCCTGAAACGCAACTTCATTTGTCAAGGCTTGTTGGTAAATTTTAGAGTTTTTTTGCAGCCCAAATAAATAATTTAATAATCACCTTCTTCCGGTTCTCCCTCTGCTTCTCACGCGTCCTCTTCTCCTCGGGATTGTCTGCTTTCTGTAAATATTAATACAATAAATACGAAAATAAATATTTGTTTAACAGCAGCAATTGGTCGTGAGATTGAACATTACTGCCGACAACAATATATGATCAGTTCGTGAAGCATAATCCCACCTTTTTTTGAAAGTACAACCTTGTTAACAAGTTGTTAATACTCCAACTCTGTTAATAATTCGAGAATGACAGCTCGGATAAGCAAATAATCAGATCACTGATAATTGTTCATCACTGCTGATTGGACTATCACTACCGAGCTCTCTAGTTTGTTCTCTGATCATCTTGAGCTCTATGCAACTCCATACCTTGGCCGGCTCCGCAATCACGGTGGGCACGTCGACGAAGCCGTTGTCGCCGTCCGCATACTTGGCGAAGATGTCTTCCTTGGGGGCGGAGTCTGCGATGGGTGTTCGTTAATAAAAAAAGAAGATTCAAACTATCAAAACTGATTGTTCTAATCAGAAACTGTTCCAACTTTTGACTATAGATAAATATAAAATCACCCTGGTGAACATGATCAAAACTATAACAAATTGAACGTTTATTTTATTTTCAAAAATCGTACCACTTTTCTCTCCTCCCCCGAAGAGCGCAGACAGCGCACCAGGCACGTACGCGTCTTCGGCCTTCACTTCAGTGGCCGGTTGAACCTGAATTAATGATTTGATAGATTAACTACTCCACTGAAAACCTTGTTCTTCTTATCCTTCTTCTTTTGCTTCTTCTCGCTCTTGACTTCGATAGGGGGTTCCTCCTCCTTCACTTTCTTCGCTGGAGGAGCGACTACTTCCTAAAAATGATGTTGAAGGTGAGGCAGGTCTCAATTTTTAATTGAATTGATCCTATATTTCCCACAAACCACGAACAGTCAGTCAAATACAACTGATTCTAACAGAGATCTGGTGCAGATAATAAGGCGTAAACCAAACCTTTTCCTGCTTCTTCTTCTTCTCCTTCTTAGGAGACTGTACGGGTTCGGCCTTCACTTCGGTCTTCACTTTCTTCTCGGCTTTCGGCGTTTCCTGCAAGGAATCCACGTGAACAATGTTGATATATCAGTGCATAATACAAATAATTATTCAAGTGTGGCAAGTTGCAACTAGCTATTTTCGCAAAGTTTGAGAACAAATCTAAAAACTCATTCACCTGCTCCTTGGGCTCCTTCTTGACCTTCTTGGAAGGAGTGACGGCGTCATCTGCTGACTTCTCTCGCTTGTTCGGCATTCCCTTGGCTGCCATTCTAAAAATAAACCCGATTGAATTCAACTGAAAGTACGCAAAACGGAAAACGAGTAGTGCAAGTGATTTGGTTGTGCTAATGAAGAATGATTTTGCTGAAGCAAGGACTTAGCAATTCGGAAGCGTTTGAGCCGAAAACATCGCGAGAAAGCATCTTAATTAATAATTAAAAGTGAATTAATGAAACGATCGCAAACTGACTTGAAACAGAACGCTTTTTGTAGGTTTCCTAAATACCGGTTTCCAGTTTGGAATCAGAACCGTACTCTTCCGGCTTCTTCATTTGTATACCGTAATCTCTTATTTAGTAGATCAAATCACTGTTATCTGAGCCATTATTTTCATGCTTCCCTTATTCTCCATATTTAGCTCTTCGATTCCGGCTTACCCTGTTATTTGCACACTATCTTCTCACGAATATGCCGTTGTCAAGGGAGATCTCTCCCGTCGGAAATAAGTTTCCCTCGCCTCAGTCTAGTCCCTCTTACTCTTTTTGCTGATATTGTGTATCGATCTATCTTTTTCCATCTTCTCTTTTTTTATTGCTTTGAATAGGCAGATTGTTGATGGTCTTGAGAATTGCTGGTTCGTTCTACAGTACCCTTCTTCTACCGTACCCATCTAGATGGTCAAGCCACGTAGCTTCAAGCTGATCTACTTCGACGTCCAATGGCGTTGTGAGCCGATCCGAATTCTCTTCCACTATTTCGGACAGGAGTTTGAGGATATGAGGATCACAAATGAAGAGTGGCAGCAGATGAAGCCAGGTGTCAAACCCGTACTCCGTTATCAGCTATCAGCTATCACACTCTGAAGCATGTTGCTTCTCAAATTGAAAACAAAAATGATCGTTCCATTCGCATCTGTTACACCCTTATTCCATATTCAGTTGAATGAAGTTCAGACTGATTCGATCATGTCTTCACTGAAACCAAATACAAACTCTGATGTTCACCACACTTTTAAAACATCACCTTTCATAGAAATTTTTTTCTCTGATCTTTGATCTTCACAGATGCACCTTTTGAGCAGCTTCCCCTACTCGAGATTGACGGAGGAAAGAAGACCCTCTCTGAGTCACTCTCAATCATGAGATATCTCTCCAAGACATTGGGGCAAGACGGTAGTTTTTGTTCCGGTTGTTCTCCGTTTATCAAAACTTCCAGGATTTATCGGCAAAACGAAAACTGACAGTGCAAAAGTGGACATGTTTGCATACGCCTGCAACGATCTGTACATTCCCATCTACTTCTACCAGCAGGCCAAAGCTGGCAATGAGGGGGTACGGTAGTGCCGTAGGTCAGAATGTAGTTCGGTATGTCACTCAGATGATCAACCTCGAAGGGGCGAAGATCCAGTTCGAGTTGTCCGCTCAACGATTTCTACGAAGCATCGAGAAACAGCTCAAAGCGCATCGCCAAAAGTATCTTGTGCAATATGTGAGTCTGACCCATCGAACTACCCGATGAACTACCGTACACAGATCACCTGGGCAGACATCATGGTCATGTACATGGTGCACATGCTCGAGCAGGAGGACGAGTCGCTGATAAGCATTCCGGAGGTACCGTTGCCTACCCTACTCATCGATTAACGTACCCTTACAGTATCCCCTGACGATCCAGCACTACAAACGCGTCCGTGAACTGGATCAGATCAAAGACTACGTTGCTGAACAAATGCCCTCGAAGATCCTCAGTGCAGATTGAGTTCATCGCGAAATGAGTCAACCTCTTGGCTACGACCCCTTACTAACCCCCATTCTATTCGACTAGACTTGTTTTTCCTCCGAGATTCGCATCACATGTTATCTTACCCTTGTAGTCTACAAACTCCAAGCTGTAGTTTATGTTCCCACGAAGCCTGCTGTTTCCCTAGTCGGAGTTTGTGTGTGAGAAACATCTGCCTCACATCCGTTTCAGTTCTGCACAATTTGGATTCAGTTGTGTTTCAACTCAACTGCAAAGTGCTTTGCGAAGTTCAAGAATACTACTTCTTGTCTATTTAATCAAATAAACGAATGCATTCCAAATACTCAACTACTTGTTTTCCTTTGTTTTGTCGACGCTTCTCTCGTGCTTCTCATAATGCATGCCTCTTTGGTCACTCCTCACAACAGTTGAAGAGGCTCATGCTTCACTTCGATACTACTAACATCCAGATTTCCTTTCCCTTTCGCTCGTCTCTTCGTTTTCAATAACACTGATTGCGTGAATGATCACTCTCTCATTCCACATGATCTCTCCAGTCAGAGAAGTCGAGAGAGTGCACGAAACGGAGAGAGCGCCGAACATAACATCGTGTGAATGAGCCTCTCTTGTCGTCCGGACAACCAAGCCGATTGGGCAAGGAGGAGAGAGTCGTTTTCCTCCCCATTACTAGTAGTACACTTCCCCTTTCCTGGCTCTTGCTCCCCCGCACTAATTTCGTTTCTTCGCTACGTTACGACTGCTTCTAGGTCTCACAGACACAGATACTCTGAAAGATGAAGGAAACAAAGCACACGTATCGTCTCATCTACTTCGATGCTGAAGGCAGAGGTGAGTTGCGTCAGCACTAGGCAATGTTTCAATGAGTATTCGATTACGTTTCACCCGTGTCTCAAAGCGATCCAAATGGACATTCAGCAATCATATCGATTTTTCTATTCGAAACATCAAGTTTGAGCTTTATTAGCAAAACGCACCAAACTGATCTTTGATCTTTGAAATAATA
The DNA here is from genome assembly GCA_900490845.1 of Pristionchus japonicus. Lineage (NCBI taxonomy): Eukaryota > Metazoa > Nematoda > Chromadorea > Rhabditida > Neodiplogasteridae > Pristionchus > Pristionchus japonicus. The sequence goes on from LS515079.1 coordinate 174,884, forward strand.
AAGGCGAACCGGTCCGTCTACTCTTCAAATACTTCGGTGTCAAGTTCGAGGACGTGAGACTGACGAAGGATGAGTGGGCCGAGCGGAAGACTGGTACGAGACTCCAGATATCGATTAGCTACCGTAGCCTAATTCAGAAGCTCCGTTCGAGACAGCGCCGCTGCTCGAGATCGATGGCGGGAAGAAGGTACGGTACCTGGTTCAGATCAAAGATCAAAGATCAGTTCAGATTCTCGGAGATAGTCTGGCGATATCTCGCTTCCTCGCCAAAACACTCGGACCGGAGGGTGAGCTCGTGATCTTTGATCTTCCAGTATTTCTGTACAACATTGTTCTCGAATTCTAGACTGAGTGTTCCTGTGGAATCATTGAATACACCTCAGAAACACTAACATTGAACTAGTGAAACTCAAATCATTCTCCATAAGACGAATGAGAAGCATCGATCTGATCTCTAATTTCCTCCAGGTTTCATTGGCAAGACCAAGTCGGATGCTGCTAAGGCTGATGCATTCGTCTACGCATCCGTAGACATGTTCATCCCATTCTACATGGTCAAGATGGCGGAGGATGATGAGAAGAGGGCGAGTGATCTTTGACCTTTGGTCTCTGATCTCTGATCTTCAGGCCGGAGCGATGGCGTACCTCGACAACTCGGTTGCTCGCTATCTGCGTTCGGTCGAGAAGCACCTCTCTGCCCATGAAGGCCCCTACGTGCTGGCTCATGGGGTAGCCGAATCTTTGGAGTTTGATCTTTGATCTTTGATTTCTCAGATCACTTGGGCGGACATCTACGTACTGTTCGTTGTGCACACCCTGGAGAACATGAAGCCCGAGTTCATCGACAAGGTTGATCTTTAATCTTTGACGATACGATAGTTCGGTAGGCCACACTTCCGATCTCAGGACGAGTATCCGCACGTGGTCAAGCACTACGCTCGCATGCGTGGCCTTCCGCAACTGAAGGAGTACATTGAGGAGAAGTGGCCATCGAAGATACTGTAGAAACAGTTGTCCTACCGTAATCCTACCGTAACCTTACCATACCCGTACCGTATCCTTCAACCCCCGTGCTCGCTACACAATGCCTCGCTTGAGCTGCTTTTTTTTCGTTCTAACTACACTTCGCCTAAATATAAGTTTCATTGTCTGTATGCAATAATTCGGCCTTTCCTTCGCAATACAATTTATGTTGTCCCACTCAGACCCATTTCGCTAGACTCCAATTCCACTTTCCACCCACTCGAGATAAATGTGATTGTAGTTTCTGTTCTCATGAAACATCGGAAGGAAATTTCACACCAAAGAAACGGAGCTATCACATGATTCTCAATTTCACGTACGCTCTTTCCGATTATTAGAGACTAGAGAGTATGCGAAATTGAGAGAGTCGGGGACTAGAAACGAGCGAGATACCGGAGATAATAAGTAGATAGCTTTCTCCCTTCCATCGGATATGGGAGATGTGGTTGTCTAGACAACGAATGTGTGAGGGGAGGGAAAAGTAGGAGGCAGCTTACTTACTATTTCATTCAGTCTTCTTGCTCTCATTCACAAGCTATTCACAATGCCGGAGATACTCAAGCTCAATGGCGGTCACAAACATCGGTACAAGTTGTACTACTTTGACATCAAAGGTTTGTTTTTTATTGTTGTTTTTGTTATTGTTTTTTTGCTTTAAGGCCGCGGTGAGCCAATCCGACTCATGTTCGAGTTCTTCCGTGTGAAATTCGAGGATGTCCGAGTGAAGTTCGAAGACTGGCCCGCACTGAAGAAGAGTTAGTTTCTTTTTTACTTTCTTAACTAACCTTACCGTATCCAGAGGCTCCGATGCAATTCCTACCGTATCTCGAGGTTGATGGGGGAAAGTTGGTTCTTTCACAGGCTCCTGCGATCATGCGTTACCTAGCCAAGAGCTTCCGTCCAGGTAAGACTTTTCAGATCGAATGAGTCCGAACACATACATAGTATTATGTTTTCAACGCGGAATAACAATGTAGATGTTCAGGCTTCGCTGGTAATTCGAAATCTGATTCCGCACTGGTGGACATGTATGGAGAGGGCGCGTTTGATATGTTCGATGTGTTCAGGACTATAGGCATGACTCCTGAGGACAGAAGGGTAGAGTTGATAACCTTATCCGTTCACGATACCGTATCTTTGGTCTGGTTACTGTATCCAATGATTCTACAATTTCAGGATGAAGCGCTAGCCGAAGCGACTCCCAGACTGGAATGTTTCTGTCAGTGCTATACAAATCATCTGAAGAAGAATGGCAATCGATACATTGATGGAGATCTGGTAAGGCATTCTCTGAAATGAAGTTCTCTTACTTATTACTCTCTCCGTGCGCTCTTATCGGAGAGCGAACGCAAAGTAGATGTAGAAACTGTAGAATTTAATATCTTCCGAGAGTATGTATCTACTGTAAAATCCCAGGTCACTTGGGCCGACCTCGTGGTTGTTTTCGTCCTATCAGCCACTGATGATCTCGCGAATAGCATTCTCTTGGTAAGTTCAAATTATTGAAAATTAGAAAACAAATACTTCTCCAGAAATATCCGGATCTGTGTCGCTATTACCTCAGAATGCGAGATATCGACGAATTGCGAGATTACATTTCTGCCAACTGGAAAGTTACAACTGTCAAAGTCAAGGATCCATAAACCATTCACAAACCGTTGAAAACATTGCAAAATAAAAATTATTATGCTTTGAAAAGTCAATGATCGATGGAATTTGAATTGGCGCCCTTTAAGGTTACGGTAACTCAAAAATTATCGGCATTTCTCGTCATCATTTCGAAACCTTTGTGTTTCAAGGTTTCTTCTGTTTTACGATCGTTTTGTTGTTGTTCATTTTGTCAAATTGTTGTCCAGAATGTCGTCGGCCGCTCCCAATCGCTTCACGCCCCCGGCCGTTCCCGAGCGCTACGATCTCCAGCCTCTCGCCGATAACGACAAGATCGTCTGCGAGGAGCTCGCGTACATTCAGCGCAGGCTCGTCATTCTCAAGTACCGAGCGAACACCTCGGCCAAGGTTCGATGTTTTTGATATTGTGTCAGCTGGAAGTTTATTTCTCGTCTATCCTCGACAACCAACCATCCATTGCGGTTGATTTGATGAGTGAACTTGTTCGTTCGCACACCGAACAACGTTTGTATTATTATTACTGCGTTACAATTGTTAATTTTCGCTAATTCAGCTCTCGCTCACCGACCGCTTCGCGCCTATCGAGTACGGCTACACCCTGCAGCCAATCGCGGTCAATGTGAGGGGTTCCTTTGATTAATTCGAGGCATATCACGCTTGTCACGAGAGAATCGAGCTGACCATGGGGATGGAGCGAAAACCATGAAATGAGTTAGCATCAGTTTTAGACACCTCTAGGCATGTCCTAGCATCCCTCAAAGTCCCATTGTGCCAGGATCATTCTGGGGCTCCATGCACCGGGTCGCTTCCATGGATCTCCAACTTTGATCGCGATTATCTCGCTTCTGGTACATTTTTGAGAAAAAATGTTCTAAGTATGACCCCCCCCCCCCTCTCGAAAGAATCGTGATCATTTGAACTTATTTTAGAAGAAGAAGGGAAACAGAAGAGAAGGGAAACATAACGTCTCCACCAACGTATATTTTTCGTTAGGTATTCATTCGAAAGAGCAAAAAAAAATGTAATCACCCAGAGAAAGCAGAGCACCTCCTTATCCTAAATTTTTGAGTTATGCCTCCTCGAATGTAGCACTCTTCCGAGCCAATATTTTGACTTCTAGTTTGTTCAGATCGAAAGAGCTCGGAAAAAGAGCGGGGGTCATACTTAGAACATTTTTTCTCAAAAATGTACCAGAAGCGAGATAATCGCGATCAAAGTTGGAGATCCATGGAAGCGACCCGGTGCATGGAGCCCCAGAATGATCCTGGCACAATGGGACTTTGAGGGATGCTAGGACATGCCTAGAGGTGTCTAAAACTGATGCTAACTCATTTTATGGTTTTCGCTCCATTCCCAAGAATTGCCATTCTAGCTCGATTCTCTCGTGACAAGCGTGATATCATCTTTCCACGAAAGTATTTAGAATTGCAATGTTGATTATGAAAAAGTTCAAAACGGTGGAGGGTGCGGGTTTTATCTTTAGTTTTTTTTTTTCATAAACATCTCTTTCAAGACCTCCTCGACCTATCGCCGACCGGTGCGTCTGGTGCCCTTCGTCGATCCTAACACCGTCTGCGACAGCAACAACAACATTGGCAACAAGCGCTCGTTCTCGTCCAATGTGAGTTTGGATTTCTTCATGCTTGTTTAAATTATTAAAGGCACAACTCAGCCAATACTTTCTCAATCTTCTAAAGTCTAGCAAATTAATTGCAAGGTTTTCGAGTATACGCAATGATTAGGGACTCCTTTTCGTGTTTACCAGTGATGTTTTTTCAAGACTTTCTCTTTTAACGTGTTTCAAAGAAGCAAGAACTGAGAATGGAAAATATCCTTTCTCTGCTTTGAATAGTTTGCATCCATTACCAATTGCAGGTCAAGACGGATCAGGAGCGTGCGGATACGATGTGGATGAACATCGGAGGCCGCATCAGCGATGTCTGAGGGAGGGGGCGTGGCCATAAGGGGCGGAGCCTCTAGGGAACCCACCGTATAGCCTATCGTGAACACCTAATCGATACCTATCCTTTCCCGCTAACGTTTGTTAATCTTGACTCCGTAGCAGTTGTTAAGCTAAAATAATCGATCCCAGTAATTTCTAACTTTTATCCAGTTCCTTTAGTTCAGTCTTTGTAGACCTCTGTTTTTTTCTGTTTGTGTTATCTGATTGTTAAGTACGAATAAATAGTAGATAATAGTAATATGTATTCGCTATGTACATGACATTTACCGGATTTTCGTGGCAATTGAGCTCGATTTGTTTAGGGGGGAGGGGATTTGGGACTGAGCAAATGGCGGAAACAGGAAAACTATAAATGAAACAATGATTCTCCAGGATTCACAATCAGAACGACTTCGCATTCATACAGTAGCCGACCCAGTAGAGGATATTGAAGATGATGAAAGCCAAAGGGAAGATGATTCCTGAGATTAGGGATTACGGTAACACTGCTGTTGATGTAATTGGTACGGCACTCACTCGACTTGGTATCGATCATCTTCCCTTCGTCAATTCCGTGGAACATGGAACAGAGGAAGCAATCGATGTTTGTGATGGAGTGAGAGTTCGAGAGGAGGTTCTCCTCCTCACGACGAGGTCCGGATTCTTCCTGAATGTGAGAATGAACGTTTTCTGGGATTCTGGGCCTTCAGCAACACAATCTACGTTATTGATCGCGATTAACAAGCTCATGAATGTCTCGAATGGAACTGACCATGGGACTCAGAGGCGAAGATGACTTCTCACAGGAAGACTTGTCAGCAGAGCAGGAGTGAGACATCATCTTGGCTGAACAGATGCGAATTATAGATTAGAATTTTGACTGGATGTCAGATAGAGTTCGAAATTAGGTAAGTTTCAATGGTATCTATTATGCCTTCCGACTGGTTTACAATTCGATTTGCCCATTATTTGCTGTTCGAAAAAAGCGACCTATTTTCCACTCTACTTTATCAAAATACTGTGACAGATCAAAATTTCAATTGAGAGGTTCATTTGAGGAGTGAGGTCGTTCCGGGAGATAGCCAGATGGAATACCCCAGTAAGATTTCACAGAATCCAATAAGAATAAAATTACACAATATAAAACTGTACTGCTCACCTCTCTGCTCGCACTGATTGGCCACGTAGGTCACGTACGCGTACTCGAGAACGGCGGCGAAGATGAAGATGAGGCAGGCTGGAAGGGTTGATCTTTGATCTTTCAGAATCCGGTTTGAGAGAATAAAGGTAGGCGAACATCCTATGTTTCACGATGTCACCAAATGACGATGCCTGCATGTTGCGCCAATGTTACCACGCAATTGCTTCAAAACTCTAAGAACGAAACGCACCTCCAATCCACACATCAATCGCCTTGATGTACGACACTGGCGGCAGTTTGTTGTTGATAGCAGCAGCCTAAACAAGTCAAAATTATGCCTCTCCGTGATCAATGATCGTTTGAGAGATCAACGGACAAGTAATACGGTAACCTCTGGTAGGCCAAAATATAATTGAAATTCTTCGATAACACGGCCCTTTTCTTAGCTGGCTAGGCGAGGTTACTGTATTATTTGACGATTGATGACCGACCATTCTCAAGTGTACTTCAAGGTGTGAAACATGGGAACGTAGAGTGTGGTGGGTGAGTTTTGGGTCGAGTACAACATCGATAAAAAGGTAATCAGACTACAGAAATCTACAGTAACCTCATCTTCTAGCCAGCTACTCAGGAATGGGTCGTGACACTGAAGTTTCGATTTTTAGTATTTTTTGAGTTGTAAGCATCTCTCCAACACTGTGCCTGACTATTATTGTTATTGGCACCCTTTCTCATTAGAAGTACAGAGAAACGATTATGTTTCGTAAACGAATCAAAAGGACAGGCTACAAGGGTTTTCGATAACGCCTCGGTTGCCTTTTTCGATTTAAATTATGGGACTCTTGATGAACAAAGAAGGCATTTTGCGAGTGCTCAAAATCTCACTGCCAGCTGGCAAAGTACCGTCACAGCTTAAGATTCACCTGTGTCGTCATCGTGAGTAGTGTGGTGACTCCTAGCGTTACTCGTGCTGGGACTGCAGCTCGATCAAGCCAGAACGAGACCTGGAAGAGGAATCACATCAGTTCATCATTGCACTTCTGATTTTTCGTTGATAGATCTTGACTTGATTTTTCAGATGCTGGTTTGCAACACGTAGGAGTTAGAATTAGAATGATAATTCTTACCCAACTGACGATGACCAGCAGCGTTGAGGGAATGTAGACTTGCACGACGTAGTAACTGAAAGAAATTTATCTTTGATCGTTGAACTTTTGCAATCGCATCTGCTAGATGCGAAATATTCTCTGTCTAGAGCAATGATCATTTATCTTCCCTCTGCTAGGGGCTGCTGCTCGAGTTCCTTTTTCTTCTCTCCCATTCTGCAGCCCTTATTTCACGGCTCCACCCCAACTGCTCCCCAGTGTGCACTCATAACCGGCGGCGCTTCTTTTCTCTTTCTCCATGTTCTCTTCCCTATCGTCATTTTTGAGTTAGACGTCGTTAGAATTCGTGAGGAAAAGATAAAGTCCATCCTTTACGACTAGTTCCGCCTTCATTCTCTTGTTTAGAGGATGGTCGCTCTCCGCACGAAATACGACAAAACGGCGTTTGAAAATCGCGGGAATGGGTGTCGAATTTCACGATTGCTGATCGAGATCATCACTTTTCTTCTTGAGAGAGATCGCGAAAGAAAGATGATACGCAGTTCTTCGAAGATGCGGAAAACTTCCCGTTCAGTTGATCGTTTGCGATCGAAGAACCATCCAGACTAGAGTTGTGACTTTGTGATTTTTGATCCGTGATTTTTGATCTTCCGTAGAAATCAGATTGCTTTTCCTCGATCAGTACATCAACGAATGATGAAACCTATTCCATTCATCTCCAAAGAGAATGGTGAATACGACTCTCAAGTCTTGCTGACTGGAGTGATAAAGCAGGAGAAATATAGTCCATTGAGATCTTTGACCTCTGATCGCAGTATTTTCACCTGAACTGTCTCGCCAGTCGGAAGGTCACCCTCAGGCAAGAGTACTCGCCCGTATTCGTCTTGCTCTGAAGATAGAAGTGATGAGACTCTCTCCATTTTTACACTCTCTTTCATGCCCTCTGGCAGGCGAGAGAGTATTTGTAATAGAGAGAGCACGAGACAACGAGAGCAAAGTCGTACCGTGCAGATGCTCGTTTTGTGCTCATCCAACGTGAACGAGGGCAGGGAATCGTGGACGCCGACCTGGATTGATCTTTGATCTCTGGTTTTTGGTCTTGGGTGTACCTTGAACTGGATCGGCGAGACCTTGGCCCACTTGTAGACTGGAATTGTGGAATTTATTCAACTCTCTGCTGGCTGGTAACGTTTCTATTCTGTTTAGCGACTATTTGACGCAGGTGTGAGACACATTCGAAACACATTCGAATTAGATAACTAAATATTCTCACTCAAATCTTCCGTCGAGTAAGCGTACGAAGCCATGTCGAGGTGGCAGTGCTGCACGTCCAGAGGGAACATCTGAAGAGATCAAAGATAGAGACCCCAACGTAGATCGTTGATTTGTTCCCATGGTGCCAATTCTTGGTTCAATATGTCCCTCATGGTCCCAGTAACATCATACTTTTTACCGTTTGTGATTATCTTGTCTCTGTGGAGAGTTATGCCTCTAAAACCACGCGCGCGCAGGCATTGAGCGAGAGGGAAGGAAAGAGGAGAGAGAGAAAAGGGGCGGAGCCTCTCTCGTGTGTGTCTCTCTCCCTCCCCCCGCTCTCTCGCTCCCCTCTCCCCGCGCTTTTGCGGCAAGCCGAGGAGCAATGCTAAAAATCCGAAAAAAAATACTAAAATTCCTAAAATATTCTAAATAGTCGAAGTCGAGAAGCGCCCTTGTATCCGATCACCGGAAACCCACCAATCACGTATTTCTGATCTTAATTATCGATTTTTTCTCATTCAAAGTTGAACAAACATAGCGCGCTTTAGGTCATTTGTGGAGAATACCAGTGCCTACTAGAAACGCTTTGGATCGTCCAAATTGGTTGCGAATTAGCCTTGCTGCTCCCCTGCGCAGGTTTCGCTCGATTCCCTATCCCTCGAAAGTGGGCGGAGCTTGGGGTCTCTAATCAAAGATCATCCGGTGGAATTCGAATCAAGGCCCTATTGTCCGGATTCTTGTATATCTCACCGCCAGGTGCATTGGACAGCTCAACGTGAGCGTCAGTCTCTCCGAGAAGAGGATCGAACCATCTGGCTCGATTCGAATGAGCACATTCGGCTTGTCGATGTCGTGTCGATGCGCGCGTTTCTCGTTCTGAAATACACTTATTCGAAGAGTTTATTAGGTTGGACTCAAAGGTTTCCCTGTTGCGCTCCCATTACAGACAAAAACCATTGCTCGATTAGTGAATTTGGGAATTTTTTTTATATTATTGCCTACTTCACTTAACTGGGCAAATACGAATGAGCTTCACATCCCCTATGAAATAATACTGCTCATTGAAAAGTAATAACCCACTCTTTTCGATTATAAAGCTGAAAATATTTAAAGTCGAATTGTTAAATCTGCCAAACTTGTGGTGCCGTTAAGTACTTCGCTCAATACCTGGAAGAACGTATCTGGCCTCCAGATGGCGTCTTTGTCCGTCATCACGATGAAGGCCGGAACGTCTCCCTCGATGTAGTCGTACGAGAGACGAGGATCCTGAGCAGTGATCTTTGATCTTTGGAACTTTTCTCTCTCGTATGTTTCACATGATCGCCAAACTCGATTTGAGCTATAGATTTTGATGCATGAGGCACTCCTCTCTCAAAACTAAATAATAAATACTAACCCTCCACTTCTCTCGGAACGTGATCTGCAGATCGTAGTTCATCGCGACGAAGTCGATGTTGGACAAACTGGAATTATTGATTCCCGATAATCGATTATTTAAATTTAAGAAGCTTAAATTGTACCTGCGAATGTACATGTTGACATCGACATCAACCGGTCCGGTGTTGCCTGAATGGAATGATTTGACTATCTGGTGTCCTCTTAACCTCGCGAATTCTTCAAAATATGCATGTGTTTCACACATCCTAGAAGGCTGGAAAATGAAGGACGGTTGTGATCATGCAGAGATAACGAGATAACAATAGGAAAAAATCAATCGAACCTTTCTGATCCGTCGCGGGCGGTCTCACTCGGATGTCGTAGCTTTCGTTCATCATCCGTTGCAAGATGAAGTCCGCGTTTACTTTCGGTTGCTTCTGCGAACTGGAAAACACAAGCCTCTCTCTTCTAGATTTTCATGTTTTTATTATATTTTTCGAGGAGAAATAACCGCCGAAATGTACTCTAGTTTGATCTGATGTCTTCTCGGATTTCATTCATAAAAACTCACCTCGATCCATCAATCAAACCGCCGGCGATAAGCAAACAGAGCAGTAGATACGCCATTGCAGATTGCAACTTCTGAGAGATAGAGTTGATGTAAATGTTAGAATCTCGAGAAAGAAGACGGGTCCAGACACTCTCGACTCCGCCCACTTTCAGTGAACCGCGAACAGATAATGTAAGAAGTTCAACAGAAGTGCATTGTGATGGGCGTGCAGCATGAACGAATCGTGTTTATCACTGGGCATGTGGATAGTGTTAATAGCAGAGAAAGCGAAGGAAGAGATGCTTCATGCTGCGTGCTCAACACGGAGAACGCTGTCCTTCATTTCAGCAGTCAGATCGTTTAAACTATCGTTCATGAAGAGTATGTGGAATGAATCGATTTAAACTATCAAGTGGATAAGCTGTTTTCATGAAAAGAGAAGAAAACAGATTCATTGGAGTGATTGCTGGAAAGGCAACAATTGTAGGCTACAACATCAATCACATTCCAAGAATCTCAGGAAACTACGAATGAAGAATCGAGAGCAAAACTAGAATGGAGCGCATGAATATGATATCGAGGTTGGAATAAGGCATGGGAGAGAGCGAACAAGAGCTGAAAGTTCGAAACAGAGAACCCATGTTCTTTAGGAGTGTTTGCAGAAATAAAAATTCATAGTAAAGTACACTTCACTAATACTAAATAATTTGTTTGAGGCAGCATTTTCCGCTGGAATTGTCGCTGGACGAGAAATCAGAAAAATGATTTGCGCAGGAGTGAAAAAAATCGTGGCGGAACAAGATTCGAGCTCGGAACGCGAACTCTAGGCGGTAAACAGCGACTCTAGACGAACCCACTGCAGATCTCTCTTGAGTTCAGAGAGGGGCGGGTCATTTATCATTCTATTCGAAGATCAGTCAGCATCTGATAACGGCAGGAAAAAAAACTCTGACGCGTCATTTCGAGTACATTCTGACATGGAACCTCTGCTCAAAGGAGGAAGCTGTGAATATTTCGATAAAAACGGAAGAATAAGCGGGGGCTAGAAGATAGCGAGAGATGAAGCAATGATCTATCTCAATCTCTCGATTACACGTGCTCTCTCATTATATCAGATACGCGAGAGAGCATACGAAACGGAAAGAGTTACTGGAGAGAAGAGGTTGCAAATTGCGAGAGCAAGCATATTGAATTTCACATGTTATCCCACTGGCGGCTTCTGGCACCAATTCACGACTAGAGTGCTTGGGAAAGAAGAAGTGGAGAAGGCTCAGAGGAACCAGGCTTCTGGTTTTTGAAGTGTTCCCAGCAACCAAACTTTGAGAAGCGAGAATTCGAAGGTAGGTAGAGAACTCATTCCGCAAGATCCTCTCTCCGGGGTCAGACTCCGAAAGGGCGTGTGAGAAACTCTATTCAGAAGCAGTCAAGGAGAAGGAAGAAGTCTCGCCTCTGACCTCTTACTTACTCTATCTTCCTCTCACCGAAGAGAGAACGAGCAAGAGTGAGAACACAAAAAACTGAGAGGAACGATGTGAAATCGCCCCGGAAAGGGCCGATTTCGGGGCATGAAATTGAGGGGGTTGAACGGAAAAACGTCTGGGTTGACGATAAATCGCGCTGAGAAGTGGGTAAAAGAGAAGAGCGTGGACGCGGAAAAACAACAAATCCGAGTGTGAGCAAGAGTCCCTTATCGCAGACTCACACTATAATCTGCCGCATGATAAGAGCAGAGAAGAAAAAGGAATCATAAAAATGTCGGTTCCTTGGTTTCAGATTTGTTGCAGAGATTCAGAGTGAATTGTCAGAAACTCAGAAGCGACGAAATTTGATGGCTGAGAGTTGGAGGCGAATAAAAAGTTGATGAGTTGGGAAGGTTCAGCCCATTTCGCGGGGTCAGAATTCACGAAGGAACTGGACTGTTGTGATCTTCGAAGGGAAATGAGGACGATAGAACGATAAAGTTGACGAGGTTCTTAAATTTACTCTTTGGTTTCCGGGAATTTGATAGGGGCAAAATTCGCGAGAACGAACGTGTTGTGATCGACGATGTGAGAGGAAGAAGATGAGTGACAAGTAATAGTGTAAGAACGGCCGGAGTTGTTATGGAGAAAAACGATCGCGTTCCCGGCGATAAACGACTGCACTTTAGAGGGGAACGTGAGATGATACCCCTTACTACGCCTGGGAAGAGAAGTAGATACTCTCAAAAATGATGTCTAGAGGAGGGTTCCTCGATGCCTAATTTCCCAACCTTTGAACCCAATTCATCGTCGTTCCGAGAAGAAAGTCGGAAACGAGAGGCTAATTGGGAGAAATCAGGGGAGAAAACGCACTGGAGGAGGCAGTAAAACAAGCAATGTTCTCGTCCAGTCTGCATTTATTTCGGCGATCACCCATGAAATACGGGCCCGACAAAGGAGAAGTAAATGCTGGCGGTTAAGTCTGGAAGTTCACGGAAAGGCGACGTGATTGCTCTAGGGCGGTGAAACAAAAGCGATTTGAAGGTTGAAAGTATTCAGAGATCCTTCCGTCGCTCAACTTTGATTGCTCTCGGAAGTTGAATCGTGAATGAGTGTGAGATTTTGGATGGCGATTTTCACGACTAGCGAATAAATTCGTATTTTGTTTCGAAACGTAGAAAAGTGAGCTCAATCGGTTTAGAGAAATCTGCAGCGGTTCATACACTTCTTGAAACATAGACGACAGCCTCGTACCTCTAAAGTTCAATTGACAGTCACTCAAGCCGGAAAAAGAGTAAGCAAAGAGATGGTTACAACTTGTCTCTCCATCTTGCAGTATCATCTAATTCCATCTAATTGTCCGTCTCAGACACTTTCCTTTCTCTCTTTAGCTCTCGTGTTTTCTCATGAATTCTCGCCCTTCTTCTCTCCTTGAATGTTATAGACACTGACAGCAGCAGGCAACATTCAGGAGCAACTTGCTTCTTCTCTAGGATATTTCAGGAAGTAGGTACATGAATGTTTTTTCAGCTATTTTGAATAGAATTCGGTTGAAAAAGCCTCTCATATTTGCCAGTCTGCGTAAATTTGCCGACGGATGAACTATTTCGCTGATGTTCGCTGTGTTCTCATCACCTAATAATGAGGACCCCCGATATCCCCTCCCCTTCTCTCTCCACTTCCCAATTCAAATCTGCCCTTTCTTTCTTCTTCCTTTTCCCTCCCGTTCATCCAACCCATCAACCATCGACTTTTTGCCTGCCCCAGCTCTTTTTCTTCCCCTTTCCCCTCCTTTTTCTTACTCTCCCTCTCTACGTTCAAACCGAAAGGGCGAATCATCAGTGGGCGAGGGATTATGGGAATTGAGGAGAGCGGCAGGGAGAGAAATGCAGGTGAGGGACAAGGGGAAAATGAGAGTTGGAAGGAGGAAGAAGGATGCATAAAGGTAACGAGCAATATTCTGGCGCGAAAGTACCAACAGAGCAACTTTTGAATGGTGCAGGTACAGATACCGAGAAAGGTAGATCAACGAAGAATCGAGAACTAAACGTACCGTAACCAGTGATCACAATCGAACGAACCGGATAACAGAGCGATTCTCAAAGAACCGAGAGCGATCCTCCGCCAATTTACAATCGCGTTTAAAGGTAATTCGTAGTTACGGCTTCTCGAGATAGAGCGAGAGAATGTGTGATTAGGAGAGAGAGACAGAGAAGTGCAGACTGATTAGGAGATGAGAGAGCAGGCGAATTAGAGAGAGCGCAGAGATGGGAGAGGGAGAAGGAAGTGGAGCATGTTAACTGAAGGATCCTCAACGAAAATGAGGTTCAGTGATGAGGGATGGGGATCTTAGACTCAACATTCACTTTTATTCTACGCAATCAGCAAGTAAAGTTAGAGTGTGATCGTTACTACTTTCTGATGTAAATATACGGCCGTCGAATTGCTGAAAACGAATTGTCAACTTTCTGATAGATTTTGGTTTAAAAATGGCAACCAAATCATTCCAGACTGCAATGAAGAAAGTTGTAGCATCTCTGAAACTAAATAAAGAAAATTAGACGCTAGACTCTGAATTATTATCATTTACGAATCATATGTAGTTCAGCTTTCTGTAATTTTCAATGGTTCTGCCAATCTGAATAAAACTACAGGGGTGATATCGTCATGTCCATCATCTGCCTCTGGTTCTACTGACCGATCTCAATCTTCCGATCAGTCCGATCTGCAGTTTTCTTGTTTCCTCCTTCATCCTGTGCTTCTTTCGATTTCGCCTACTCTCTCACTCTCACTAACCAGTGAATGAGTATGTGCAATGGAGATACTCTTCTCTTGAACGATCCGAGGTCATCCATCGGGTATGGTTTTCGTTGCCCACTGCTCTTTTTTATCGTGCTTTTTGGCTGAATGACCTTAATTTTGGCGAAGTTAGTTACGTGCAGATTCGACAGTAACGTTACCGCAATATATCCCTTTTTGTTATGCATTATAGCACGTTAGATCAGATTTGAGATTATGTATCCATCCACAGATTTCTTCGAACTCATACTCGTTTTTTTTCCTTCTAAAAAATCTTTTTTTTTATTGACAGTTGCTTTCACGTTCATTTTGTTTTCCAATATTTGAATTTTTGGTTTCGCTCATGAATAGTGCAAACGAATTCATCGCCAGGTGCCCTTTCCCTCCCTCCTCTTCCCCTTTCCTCAGCCAGAAAATGACTGGTCTCGGGACTCCCCTGTCACATGCGATCTCCCTTTTCCCCTCCCTGGATACGGTAGAGTGCTCTCTCGATTCTCCACGATCTCTCGCCTGCTCTGGCGATGAGAGAACAGGTGAAACTGAGAGACGGTGGCCATGGCAATGCGCGAAGTGCCTCATTCGAATTCGATGGGAAGGACGGATGGAAGAGGTTAGGGCTCGGTCGAGTTGTTTTCCCGTCGAAGACCTCCAAGAGTGTAAGGAACACAACTAAAACAGTGGAAATGTGGTTTCAATCTATGCCAAGTATTGTGTGAGGCTCCGTTTCTTCGAAAATTCATCACGATGATCGATGGGCAGCTTGGAGAGAAAACATTTCGAATAATTGTTATGTTACTTGCGATTGGGCACAGAAATCATCATCGCTGGCCTTCTTCATATGAAGAACGATCAGTGAAACCTATTGCGTTGCAGCAAAAAAACTCCCAGGATTTTCGAAGCATAATTGATTTGGAAGATCATATCGACCTTTACAAGAAGTTCTGGAATACGATTTCATCCTCCTCGCACATCTGCTCAAGATCTGCCAAGGAAAGTACTCAATCTTGGGGAAGAGTACGAAAAAAACGGAGGGAACTGAAGGGAGGAAGGGGAGATCGATAACACGTGTGGGCCCATTCTGAAGGAGGGGAGAGGGGGAAGGTCTACAGGATGACTCAGGTCGAGAGGTGCTCTCAACTGCACATGCTACCTCGTAGGACAGACAAAACAGGAGAGTTGGAGAGTTCGAATCTGTAAGGTCTTCTGAAGATTCGGTCTCTAGAGGGAAGAATGATCGTTGCAAAACAGCTTGCTCATTGTGGGAAATGAGGGGAAATTTTTGACCTTTCAGTGATGGTTGGGATTCAAATTTCATCTGGCAGAATATCAAACTGTCCTTTTTTTTTAAATTTCGAATAATCGAAATGCATTAACGAATCTTTTGAACTCTGTAACTTTTAGTGCAGTAAGGTTTACTTGGCACGTAATGTACACTTGGTTACTGACATCAATCGGTTTTCGTTCCACTCCGAATTTGCTTCTTCTACTCGTGATCTTACGAACTGAGGACGATAAAAAGACGTTCTGGAACCGTTCATCAGCGCAAGATCGAATTCGATTTTTTGTGTGCAATGGATGCTTAGTTGAAGAATCTGATCTTGCTATCTATCTACTTTACATGAGGAGGCATAATGGCCGACCTTCAACGTTTGGATTTCACACGTATCAAATTCTTGTTGCAAACATTATATTGGTTTGTTACAATCATTGAAAACAACATTGAAAAAGTCTTCAATTATTCAAAGCTTTCTCAAAGGATTGAACCTACAACATTGGAAACTTCTTGGCAACTTGGTCTCCTCTCTGAATCCAATATTGATCCATCCGTTGCAAGAGTTTGATGAAAGAAGAGAGCATCAGCAGTATTACGAACTCGAAAGCGTTTTCCATTCAATGGTTAGCTGTTCAGTGCCGAGATACCGATCTCTTCCCTCCTCTTTCCCTTTCGAGGAAGGAACAGTTAGAGAAAGAGGGGGAAGGGTTAGCAAATGGGTTCTGACAGGAGGGGGGCTATCGCTTACCATTGAAACGCGCGCCGTTACAGGGCATGATTTACTGTTTGAAGTGGAAGGATGGGGGATGGTTCAAATGGGGGAAGGCAGTCCCGGGTCAGTTGCATCAAAGATGACGATTCGAAAGCGATGAAAGTACGTTCCGTATCGTAAATTTGACGCAACTGCACCAGGGACAGTTTCGAAACGGGGGAGGAATGGGAGGGAATGAACCAAGGCTGACCGTTTTCTCCCGGCTGAATGGCACATCAGATAGGGAGAGGGAGAGGGGCGAGGGAGGAGGGAGAACTGACATGCGAAAAGCGCGCGCGATTTTGAAAGAAGGTTGGGTTCGAAGTAAGGGAGTTTGACCTACCTACCGTAGTCTGGAGGCTGATGAGTGGGAGACAGAAGACTGGAGGCATCGAGAGGAGGAAAGACTGACTCAGGCTCCGCCCCGGCAGACCTTTTATACCGAACCCCGGGACGGAGGGAGGGAAGAGAGAGGGAGGAGAGGGAGGGAAATGCGAACTGAGGGGCGGGGAGCAAGGACAGATGTGGAGGAGAGGGAGAGGGAAGGAGGGAGGGAGAGGATGGTTCAAAAATCGGGCGGGAGGAGATTTCACTAGAGGGGTTCTTCCTACCTTTGTTTCAGGAGAGAGGGAGAATGAGTCAGACAAGTTCGGTTGAAATGCATGTGTCCTAATTCTGACGCTATCTTCGGTTTTCATGATCGGTTGAATGAATTGGGTAATGAGGTGAAGCAATTACAACGATAAGAGTTTGTGGACTCAAAGGATCTAGTCTTCCTGATCATTCCCGAAAAATGCAAATTAGCGGAGCGGAGTCTCCTTCGTACCATCACAGAACAGTTTCAGTCCGGGGAGTGGCAGCTCTTGTGCAGAGCAGAATCTGTTCTCCCTCTTCCCATGCTTCAAATCGCGACCACACGTGATGAATCATTTCATCACGCCTCTCTGGAGTTGATGGGCAGTAAAGCGGCAGACACTTGAAGCAAAGAAGAGGTATTGCAATGACTCTCCTGTCTCCTAATGATCTCTAGCCAGACAGACTGGCAAGAGAGAATTGGAATCGAAGAGTTTGTTCCTCCAAAGGAAAACAGACCGTTCAGTGAGGCTTTCAACAGAGTTCTTTGAACGCCGCACGGTAGGCTTTAAAGCTCACAGAAGCTCTCGTGATTGCTTACTTTCTAGTGAGTTTGACCCGAGAGAACTCGGTTCGAGGTACCTACCGTATTCCTCCCTTGCAGTGTATAATTATTATGCGACGAGGCCACACACATTGATGGGGAAGAGCGAGAGCAAAAAATGAATTGGATGGTCAATCCACGGAGGATTTATGAGCTATCGTTCTGTGTGTTCGAAGGGGAAGGAATAATTGGAGAAGAGAGAGGAGGAAGTGGAGATGGAGAATGGACGGGAACCAGAGAAACCAGAGGAAATAATGAAGGAATGCCGAATCAAGAACAATGTGATGACATTCAGAAACTCTTTGAAAGGCCACCACGTTCCAGGACAGAATTTACGAGCACTTCGACAGTGTTGCACTTCCTTCAATAAGCTTTCGAGAAACTTGTATTAGGGTGTCCCACATATTTCCGGACTGATTGATTATCTTCATTGTTTAGATAGGGATTAAACAGTACTCTAGAGCAATGGTTAGTGTTATGACTGTTCTATGAATTCCACATGTGATTGGTAGAAATCGTAATACGGTGAACGATTCACAGGTTTTTTTCAAAAATGGACGAAAAATTTTCTGTACATTTTTTTGTTAATTTCCGGGAGGAGTAGAGGTGAACACCAGTTCCATACATTTTTCAACTTCAGAGCTGACAAGAAGAATATTGAAACCCATGCCGGACTTTCTAACAGCTTGTAACGTCATTTGGAAAAATCTATATTTTTGATTGTTGCATCATTATTTGGAAATTACTCTGATATTTTATTGTCTGAAAATGCAAGTTAGTGATAGTCACACCAGATGCACAACATGTTTTAGTGATAGGCGTTATGGATAGCTCGAAATGAAAAATGTAGTCCGGAAAATTGTGGGACACCCCAATATGCTCGGAAGACTATCGATTGGTTCGCTGAACTCCGAGGATTCTTTCCAGACAACCTCTCAATTGAGCACCCCTGACAGATTTTCTCTTCTGCTTCCCTCTCCGCATCCACTTTTCATCTCTTTTTTTGCCCCCGCGCAAGGGCTTTCTCCTCCGTCTGGTCCTCTCCAATTCACACAGTCTCTAGCACTGTCCGACCAGCGAGATGACGAGTAGTGTGGAGAGAACCCAGTCCATTTCTGCCTCCCAACCTTCAGAGAGGGGAAGTGGGGAGAAGGAGAAAAAAGTCTGTGAGATGCAAATGAGCGGGTTGAGTGCAGTGAGAAATGAGAAGAGGAAGGAGGAGAAATCGAGGCGGATGGAGAGGATTGGGCGGGAGGAAAGTAGCCAGACAGCATTCCTAATGAAGGCAGAATACCAGAAAAGATGAAGACAAAAAATCACAAATAAGGAAAAAAAAGGTGCCAAAGAAGTGAATTCGAGAAATTTTGAAAATATTTCTGGAGTAGGGAGGTTATTTTTTCAAATTTTTCTGCATCTGCAACGATGAAGCAAACGCCCATGCTTAGTTACAGTATCGAGTTACGCAAATATCGACTTGTTTTCGAAGAATCTTGCGTCTCCGTTCTCTCTTCATTCCCTATCTGTTCTCCCCTTGCTGACGGTCGATGAGGGTTACTCGCTCTAAAACACAGGTTGGTGAACAGTCAGTTGTCGATCAATGATGCTTAGGCAGCGTTCATGGAAACTGAATTCATTCTGATGCGGTATCGAGGCTTCAGACTATTGATTCAGGATCAGTGGAAGGTCCAGAACGGGATGGAGCGACGCCAAATCGACCACACCGCAAAAGGTTTACGGTAACCGGAGGATTCTGTAATACCGTGGTACTGTCAGGCTTCGGCAATCGACTACTTTCGACAGTTGTTCAAGGGAGATTGGAACGGCCCACCGAACCAAGATTACTCATTGGTTTGCGGTAGCTCTAGCAAGGATTTCGGTATCATTGCAGGTTAACACCTTCGTTCGCATCGTGAGAAATGAGAAAGGCAATTTGGGAATACGGTATGTTACCAAAATCAAGACGTTATTCTGAATGAATAATCACAGCATCGAAGCGATGGCAGCTATTATCGATCTACTGCGCATCATGAAGCCCCGCGAGAAGTGCAGCCCCGTGACACATGCAGTCATCGAAGAGGATACGGTAGGTGGATGGGATACTGTAGATTATAGAGTCATCGATTTACTGTAGATATACCGTACATTGCAGGGCGTGGTGGAGCTGTTCGATTGGTGCATCAAGAAGGCTTCGGTTGATAAGATGTAATCTAAAGTTAAAGATCAAAGATCACACACCGTCCCTTCAGATTGATGGATCTTGCCGTATCGGGAATAGTCGGAGTCAGCGAGGGATGCATTGGTTGTAAGGAGACCCTTGGCCATTCACAGCTGCTCGTCACTTACGCCAAAAGGGTCAGCATCGACTACCGTACCTCGATTGACATTTACCGTATCTCACACCGATGGACAACTTGTGATCCCTCGTGATGAGTGGCATTGATAGGGGTCTATCATTTCGAGTGTGTGGTCACAGACTCCTTGTCGAACCCGTGCTACATCTGAGCTCATATTAGCTCATACTCAAATCTGCTCGAAAATGCCTACACTCACATGTCAGATCTACACTTCTAACAAAGAAGACGCCCTCTACGCTCTCTTATTCATCAAGAGAATCACAGAAATTAAGATAGACTTGCCTCATCGCACAAGTATCTATAAACTACCCGATAGGTAACGAGACACAAAATCCGCCTATCGATAAATGACGCTCCTTCTTGCAGCATGATAAGGTCATGCTTGCCGCCCTGACTGCATCGCTGAAACGATTCTATGGAGAGAAAGAGATACTCGAAGTATACGGTCAATTCCCTATCGATAACTAACTTTATCTTCAGATAACACTGCGATTGCTGAACAGATTCGCATTCCCGATAGATTCAGTTTTGGATGAACCGATAATCGTCTCAAGTCTGCTCGAAGCTACCGCATCTGATCCAATCCCATCCACGTAAGCGGAAATTGCATTAGAGAAAATCAGTTCAATCAATCTACTCATTCAACCCATTATAGCCTCGCCATTGAAATCTTCGAAAAAATCGTGCGAAGAGGTACTGTCTATGCAACAACGTACATTTCTTACCGCTCTATCTCTTCTCAGGCTCTCAGACTCAGATCCTTCGTTTATATCAGACGCCCAGATTAATTTCCAAGCTGGTGTGTTTTATGCAAATACCGCGTTCAACCCAACTTCAGAGCCTATGTCTCAACGATTCGAATGCGGTTAAAATCATCCACGCAATGTCACGCGGTCCACCCAGTATCGTCGACCTCCTGATTACGGTATTGATCGATCCAATACTGCAACCCTCATTCTTCCTTCAGCAAGAATGTCTTGGACAGCTCATGAAGTTTGTGCAGGTTGGAGTACGTCCCGGCATGGCATACGATTATGATTGTGTATATAGTACTCTGTTAGCATGATTCGATTGGCAATATCTTCAGATATGGTACGTCATTGCCAATATCTTCCGTTCGCTTTACTCAACTCCTCGACCTTCGAAGCTTCAATCCCTACTCGGAACAGGTGACGATGGAATAATAAAGTATAGATAAATAATTAGTTATGTGTAGGTATTCTCTCCGTGTTTCTCAACTCTCAGTACAAGCGTGAGATGAGCCGCAGGAGGATTGAGGTAAAATTTAAGCAACATTATTTTGCGTACAACACGCTTTCAATCGCTACATTTCTAAATACTGCCTTAAAGTATATTATCCATGTGATTCTCGAAAAGCAAACAATATCAATCACTTTGTAAGTCGCGTCTGGCGTTCTTGCTATTCACCCGGAGTTTCGCGGAGTAACCGAACAGGTTAATTCCCCATTCAGACTTTATTTATATCGACTCGTGTGCACCCTTAGTTTTCAGAAACGTTCTGAATAACCCTGATAGTACCAATCATTCCAGTATATCCCTGCCGGAATAATTTTGATGCGAAGAAGGAGAAAAGTTTCCGGTGTTGAATACGCAATCTATGATGAAGATGCTATCGATATTTGATCCAGGAGAAGACGACTCAGTATAACAAACAAACTACTCGATAAACATTGTAACAGCTGTATTAGCAAATGATTTGCAAGAGGTTTAGCGAATACCGAGAAAATAACGAAGAATTTGAATTTGTACGAAAAAGTCGATAAAAGTTAACAGGAAAAGTTTCCTGCGATGAAAAACTACGGTAGTTGAATATCGACGCACGACGCAGTTGAATATCTGTTTTTGTGAATTTTCCCTCGATGTTTTCCTCTTTTCCCAATGGATTTAACGTTTTTGCTTATAATTAATTGATTAATTATGTGCTAATTTTCATCAGCTATCGCTCCTTCTCTACACACAATGGGTAGCGCAAAGAAAAGGTAGTTTTACAAGCTTTTGATGCTCCGTGTATTTGTTTTCTTCTCTATTTTTTATGTTCATTCTATTCAGGAGGTCGAACGAGTCTCGAATCTGCGTACCTTCTAAGATGGCACATTCGATAGAGTACCGCGACATCTACGTGAACTTTGTCAGTTCTCTTCTTCCTTTTCATTTACGTTTTCTACTTATGATATTAGTTTTATTTTTCGTTCCACCCTCTTTCGACTCGTGTAGCTTGAATGGAATCAGTGCTTAAACGCTTTGCGAATATCCAAACCCTGCTTTCTCGATCGATTGATTCCCTTTTTTCTCCAGTCTTCGCTCTGCAAGCAGAGTGTCGTTTCCCTGATCGACGAAGTGGATGGTGACATCTACCGTGTCTTGCCTTCCTCGCTCGGCGCGGGACCACCCACGAGGATACACTATCAGAATACGACCGATGACATGGTTGGTCCATTTTTTTACATTTCGTATTGCTTCTTTTGTGCTCGCTGTGTATAGAGCGACCCAGTTGCGTACTCTGGGTGTTCGTTTCAGAACTTTTTCGCTAGCTAGGTATTATTGAAAGTTTTAATCATCTAATAAGTTTTCCAGAAATTCTCCGATGAATTCTTGAGCACGATAGAGCAGGTTCACGTCAATCTCTACCTGCAGAATGAGTGAGTATGGTTTCAAAATGATTGAGGATACGGTTACGGAGACGTTTGTCGATTCAGCCCCTCAATTTTTTATTGTATGAGTACGTGAGTGAGTGTTTTTGATATTTATACATTCATTATTTACAGGATGGAAGAAGATGAAAATGGTAATTACGAACCAATGACTGTGATTGTGCAACTCGAAGAGCTCTGGCACCTCCTGACCACGTTTCTCGGCACTGTCAAAAGCGGTTTGAATTACTAATTATTTTTAGTTTTACGAAAATAATTGTGTTCTTATTTTTTCTAGAAATACTTATCAACAACATAAATTAATCGATTGCAGTGGTGGTTCGTCTGGCCGAGCCGGATAACTGGGAGGTGCATGGTATAGAGAAGATCGGAGAGGTTCAATACTTGGATTCCTTATTTTACCCATTTCAATACTTCTGACACGGGAGTTACTTGGGTCGCGCATTACGTTACAAGATACTGGAGTATTAATAGATGTTTACATTCCAGAACATGATCTACGATGATCCGATCTTCTTCGATATCGACAAGGTAGTTTTCAAACAAATTATTGTAGTCTATGGTCGATTTCATATTTGTTCTATTCGTTCCTGGGGTTTATCAAGCAATACCATTCCAATATTCAGGTGAAGGTGCTGTGTCGTGTCTTCGAGCGGGTCGAATTGCACGTCAAGTGCAATGCCATCCAGGCTGAGCATGTGCCTGACTTGATCGAGGTACGGTATATTGAATGGATTACTGTAGTTCAATCCATATCGATTTTCCAGTTCTTCAACGTATTCAACAAATTCCGTCGTCTGCTCATCTACATCAGCGAGTTCAAGCTGTACCTCAAGAGCATCTGTGTGGTGGAGACTGAGGGCAACTTCAAGTCACTCAATGTTAATGTGAAGGTACGGTAGAATGGCAGTGTGGTTACGGTAGGATAGTTTTTCGAAAATAGCCTAGTAGTATACGGTCATAAAAATCAAGACTCCGGGGTAATAATCGATTGCAGGTCACGCAAGTCGACGAGCATGTGACTATCACAATCGGCGCGGTTCGCATCCGATTTGAAGACGAGTTTCGCGCTCTCGAATTTAGAAATTTCGACTTTTAGTTAAGTTGTTTTCTCCTTTCACAAATATCCCGTGTAGAATATTACGAAGTATTACGGCACTGTTATTATGGTGTCTTCCCATTGTTTCTAGATTCAAATGTAGTAACTAGTTATAAATTAGTGAGACTACATCCCAATCAATCCATTTGTTATACATTTATGTAATTTGCTAATGTATCTATCCAACTTGTTCCGTACTCGAAGAGATGTTGTACAAATTGTTCCATGTTATCATATTTTGCTATAAATTACTCGATTTTACTTATTTTTCCACACGCAAAAGTAGATAATGGACTCTTGAAGTCATAGATTGCTTAGTTAGGTCAAGAGGGGGCAACCTCAGTCAGACATTAGCGCCTTTCACTCTTTCTTTCCGTTCTCCAATCCAGTAACAACCGGTTATCAAGTCATGCAATCTCGGACGGTCTGAGATGCTTCTCTCTATGTTTTGCGCTGTGACTAGTGAAGAAACGGGCTAGAGATAGAAGAAATGGAAGAGACAAATGATTCCACTCCACAGGGAGCAAAGGGGAAGAATGAATCTCTTCATGGAGACTGTTGTTCAATTTCTGTAACAAACGAGAGAACACGGGCAATGGAGAGACTCCCTTTCCGAACCCCTCCTTGGCCCTGAAGGAAGGGCAAGAAACTCTCCGTCTCACCCACTCGACCAGGCCAGGCGGAGGAGGGAAGGAGGGAGTATATAGGGAGGACCCGTTAGGGAGGGAAGACATCACATCCCATTCACACCTAGTCTTTCCAATCTAGCTAGTGCCTTTGTACATTCAACCTTCGCAAGTATCTTTGTTTTAGAATGACGCACAGTTCATAGTTGGCAACATTCGAGTAGCTACCGTGTCTAGTCATACCGTATCTGTCCATCGGTCTACCGTGCCCATACCGTATCCTCTAGATGGTATTCGCCTCGGCCTCTTCGGCCGGATTCCTCGCGGTCGGCTGCTCTCTCACAGCCGTGCTGCTCACGATGGCCTACGTGCCGGCTCTGGTCATGAAGATCAACAACATCAGCTACCAGGTACGGCAGCAACACCCGGAGTCCCAATCGAGGACTGATTTTTCACCTGAATCCGGATTACGATAGCCGTTCCAGCTGCAAATTGACGCAGACGAATTCCGAGCACTCGCTGATTCCACATGGTCGGAGCTCGTGAGAGCCAGACAGTCGAGCAGAGGCAAGAGACAGGTAAAGATCGGCTACAGTAATCCACACGCACTAAATTCCTTATGCTCACTGATAACCGCCTGCTTGACCTACCTCGCTCTCATCTCAGGCGGTGTATCAGGTGTACGGTGGATCTGCCGTCCCTCGTCCGACCACCTATCCTCTGCACAATGCATACGCGAAGGAGGATCAGTTCGTAGAGGCCGCTCCTACTTGCGGTGAGTATCTTGTGAATGAGTACGTAGAATCAAGAAGCGAAACAATCATTCGGATTCGATGAGATGCAGTAGAAATCATGAAACGATGTAGAACCAACTAGAAGGTGTTCATTTCAGCATGCAACGCTCGCAACTCGTGCCCTGCCGGACCTCCCGGAGCACCCGGCAAACCTGTGAGTGAACCCCTCTCTCTGATGTTTTCTCATGAGATCTTCAGCCATCTCTTCTTTGAAAGAGTCTGCGAGAAAGAACCTGGGAGGGGCAAAGAGTGAAGAGTTGTGAGGAATAGAAAGGAGAGACCCTGAACAGAGCGAGAGAGGCTGATTGATCCACTTAGGCAACGAGGAGGTGAAAGTATAGAGAGGGCTGTATTTTATCTCACGGTTCCACCACTCTGTCCGATGCCCTGGGGGCACTTACTCATACTACAATAACCATTCGGTACAATGGTACAACACCATGAATCGAAACCTGCTGTCGACATGAATCAGTAAATCGATAATCTCAGGGTATGGACGGAACGCCCGGACTTCCCGGCTCTCAGGGAGCTCCAGGACTCGCCGGAATCGCACCACCCGTCACAATTGACCCTGTAAGGATACCTAAGCCTAAAGTGACCCTTAGAACTGCATCGTAACTGTTCTTTCATTGCAGAACCAGGGATGCAGAGTGTGCCCTCTGGGACCCCGTGGACTCCCCGGTGCCCCCGGAGAACCTGGCGCAGCAGGAGTCGAGGGACCCATTGGAACCATTGGAAGAGCCGGAGAGCAGGTACTTTAATCCGACAGGGCTCTCCAATTTGGCAGTATGTAACCTACCGTACTTCTCAGGGTCGCAAGGGATATCCCGGACAGCAGGGCATTCCCGGAGAGCCTGGAAAGGCCGGCAAGCCCGGAGAGCAGGGAATCCCCGGCAGAGACGGAGTTCGCGGACAGAAGGGACCTCAGGGCAAGAGAGTGAGTTGGCATGGATTCAATGTCATAACTGAGAAAAGTGCAGTGATCCAACCCTCTTTTCAGGGAGACTCTGGACCCCAGGGACCCAAGGGCCCGCCCGGCTACCCCGGTCAGGACGGAAGCCGCGGATCGGATGGAGATGCCGGACCTGTGGGAGCACCCGGTCTCCAGGGACTCCAAGGAGACGTTGGACGAGCTGGACTTCCCGGCATTCCTGGTACGGTAGTAGTACGGTGATGTAGGGATACTGTGGCTCAGAATCGATCCTTATCGTATCTCCTTCAGGTAACCCCGGAGCCGATGGACAGTACTGCAAGTGTCCCGAGCGCACCGCTGGCATCAACAGACCCGCACCGTCCTACGGTCCCGCCCCGTCTTATGAGGTATACTGTAGGCTGTAATCAATCGATAATGATGACTTACCGTACCCATCGTAGACTCCCTCGGAGGCCGTTGTCGTGGTCTCGCAGCCGCCCGCCTACGAGCCTCGCGCCTACGATAACGCCGCCGTCAATCGTGAGTCTGACCTATCGAGAAACTGCCGTACTCTGAATACAATCCAATCGTATTATAGAGCCACCCCCGGCTTCCTATGGAGAGCCTCAGCGCAGTCCCTACAGAAAGTGGAAGTGGGCCTCGTAAGAGGACTGTAGACCATCGAATTCATCGAGATCTACAATCGAAGATTACATTCTTGATAAACACATTGCTCAACATCTTACTGGCTTGTTCTTCACAAACATTATGTGCTTCGATTCGGAATTCATTGGAAACCTGAGTTTTCGGTAGTTCTGGTTACTCAGTAGGATTCTACGAGAAGATTCTCAGATGCTTTTTTAAAAGCTCGGAACGGACGAGATTCGATTTACCTCATTTACCAATTTGTTTTTGGTCGTAATATCTTTTATTCAAATTGATTACAAGAATTTTTATGATTTTCAATTGAAAATTTTCCATTTCTCCCTTATTCCCTCGTCGTGCGCTCATCGGAGTCGGTCGGCCGATACGCGAAAGGTACTGCACTTATTTGTTGTTTGCTATGTTCTACCTAGCTCATCGTTTCTACTTATCGAATCGTTCTTTGTCGCAGCGTTTGCTGTAACAAAAAAAAGGTAAAGGTACTGCCACGTCAAGCGATTTTACAGTCGTACGACAACGCTAGGTGGGACCCGCTGGTAAGGCCAGCTGTTAGCCGGACTACAATCCCCTGCTGTCCAATGCTTTCTAGGGGAGGATTACCTTTCGCAACCGAAGTCACTACCAATTTACCGACCCCGGAGGGATAGAATGCTTGGTTTGCATCGGC
>LS515079.1:222265-303996 GCA_900490845.1 Pristionchus japonicus
GATAAGTACCCTCATCCCCCTTCTTCCTTCCTCCGCTAAAGGATCCTCAACGTTCTTCCCAATCGCCATTTAGTCCTCCGTTGGGCTAGTATATAAGTTGTTCCTTTCTTCCAATGAGCACTTGCCGATAAAGGAGATTGTTACCCTCTGCGTTGCTCTACCCGAACCATTGGACGGTACTGTACCAGTCCGAACATCGACCACCAGCAAGGAGGCGTCTGTGAGCGCGTCGGAGATTGACGTCAAACCAGCTTTCTCTAATTCGATGAGGGTACGCATTCCAACATCATTTCTCCATCCTACAACTTTGATCTTTTTTTACGCTCTGTTGGAAGCATCTATTTTACTGATTGCTCTTCTCAGTTCGGCCGTCATTGCTTCGCGTGCAATAAGCAGACTCGCTCTTTCACCTACTCTCCTCGTGATCCTTCCGAAGCGGAGAAGTTCCTCGACCAACTCAAGGTTTGTGTAATACTATCTCTTTGTTTCTCCTGCTCTACCTCTCAGAAAATGTTCCTAAATTTTTGTAATAGTTCCTTGGTATCGATTAGTACATGTTTATAGTCGACGATTTGATTGACTAATCGCCATTCACAATCCAATCAATATTTTTCAGTTGTCGGACAAGGAGCGTGCAGTGGCAAAGAACTTCTACCTGGACAAGGGCTTCCGACTTATCGTCTGTCGCTCGCACATCTTCGGAGGCGAAACCGATTGGATGGTAAGCACCCACTAGAGAGAAAATAGAAAACATGATGGTATGAAAGGGAAGAAGAGAGCGATACAATTTGTTCCATCGAAGGCGCCTTCTTGCTGAAACGAAGCGATTATTGTGTCAAAATGAAATAGTTATTAAATGATTGTTATTCCCATCGTGATCAGCCGAACTGTATTTGATTCTCGATTGCAGGCAGAGGAGGAACGAGCGACGAGTAGATCAGGAAGACCTCGAAGTCTCGACAAGAAGCTTCATGACATGGGTCTGACGCAGAGTGGACTCGAGATAGCCCAGGTACGGTAGGAGTGAGGAGTATCGATTAGGGGAGTAGGGTTTTTGTCAATATTGATTTCTTAAGTTGTCAATATTCGTATTAATTAATCACCAATTTGCAGATGTCCGGGATCGATTTCGAGGCACTACTGGTCGAGAAGCAGATGGATAAGATGCAGAGCATCGAGGCGAGGAGTATCAAGTCGAGACGTGAGATTCATTCTGTTTTGAAACTCAAGATTCCAATCTTTGAAAAAGAGGGTTGTCGAAATGGAACGCTAAAGCTCGATTCTTGCAGTGGAGCAGCGGTACTACCACATGCGCAACAATCGACTGAAGAGACTGCATCAGGGAGCTGTGGTTGAGAAGAAGGAGAGGAAGAAGACGGCGAAGCAGGGAAAGACAGCCACCTATCTGAAGGTGGACTACGACGCACTGTTGGCCAGCTGTGGACTGTCCTACACCTTTGTCGAATTCGGAAAGGTCAGCTTGATGTTATTGCTCACAGGGAAATAAGTCTACGACTTTTAAAGTCTAAAACAGTTAGACTTAGAAAGTCTAAAAGTAGACTTTCGAAGTCTACAGATCCGACTTATAAGTCTAAAATCGCGCACATGCGTGAAAACGATTTATTTTATTTTCATTGATGTTTTCTCTGTTTCACATGTGTTTTATGTATTGTTTGTTATTTAAAGAGGCTAATTTGTCGGGGTTGCCATGTGCCGGGTGATACGCCACAAGAGGTAAGAGTGAATGCCCTTTTATAGTCTTCCCTTTACTCAATTACACTAACTCTTCCAGGGTTATTATCTTCCAATGATACGATCATCTTTTCGATGCATTGATGTGCTACGATTGTAACGCAAGACTGAAGAGACCGTTTGTGAGTGTATTATTTAATTCCTTTGAGAAGGTATTGCAGGAATTGAAAATGCGCATGGTAAAGTCGCTGTTCTAATCGCCGATTTTATTATCACTTCTTTAACTTCCACTCAAGATAATTCAACTGAATCCAGAGAGGAACTCAGGTGAGGCGTTCATATTTTGCAAGATTATCAGTGCTCCTTGCAGATCTCCAAATGAATGCGACCTTTTTTGATTACCACATGGTCAGCGTCGTTTTGATCAAGAAATACATCACTGAAGCGTTCATTTGTCACTTTTTGTTGTGTTTATGAGTATCTAAGCAGATAAAATAAAGTTATATTGGCAAGTGCTCAAGTTTTGAAAAGCAATTGATTTGAACAAGGGGGAAGGGGGAATGAGCAATCCAGGGGCAGGGCAGGGCCAGCTTGAGAGTTAGACTTATAAAGTCTAATCCGGCGAACATAGACTTATAAGTCTACTGATTAGACTTGTAAGTCTATGTTCACCTGGGACGACTTTATAAGTCTACAGATAAGTCTAAAATCGTAGACTTATTTCCCTGTGAGTGATTCTGCTCGTTGCGTGATAGTGAAGACAACAAAATCAATGCGTAAAAATCAGCATGTCGTTTTGTTGGGCTTGAGGGATTTCGTAGCCAATGATCCCTCTCACATCGTCTAATCTCTGTTGCTTTGTAGTTGTCTCTCGTCGACTTCAACTATGTGCTGGAGAATGTGGATGAATGGCAGCAGAGTCTAGTGAAGACGATCAGGGCAGAAGGTGAGTGATTCAGAGCTACTCTCAATGTAGAATGAAGTCTATTTGCAATGCTTACCGAGATGTTGAAAGAATTAGAGTTAGTAAATCTCTCCTTTTCCAGCGGTCTCGAAGTGTGCCGATCTCATCAGTGAAGAGGAGACGAACAACAAGTCTGGCAGG
The DNA here is from genome assembly GCA_900490845.1 of Pristionchus japonicus. Classification (NCBI taxonomy): domain Eukaryota; kingdom Metazoa; phylum Nematoda; class Chromadorea; order Rhabditida; family Neodiplogasteridae; genus Pristionchus; species Pristionchus japonicus. The sequence continues at coordinate 225,063 of LS515079.1, forward strand.
AAGAAGAGAGCTCCTTCGCGTGCCGTCTCCTCCTTCGACGAGGTCATGAACATGGTAAGTGTTATTGATTTATCGATTTTATTGTTTCAAAAATATTAAATATTCGTTCGTGTCAGGTCGCTGCTGGCTGGTCGTCGTCCCCTACGATAGCCAACACTCGTCGAACTGTCCCTAAGGCGTCGTTCGAAGACGTCCTCTCGATAGTCGCCAACGACGCGAATCTGTCGGCCGGACTGTCCTCCTCACAGCCACCCGCCTACTACCAAGCGATGGCTGAGGCACAGAGGAAGCCGATGATCCCGGACCTCTTCCCATCTCCCTCAACCTCTTACTCTCCCATAACGGAAGCCCATCGTCTGTTCGATGCTGATCTCAGGAAGGCGCTGGGACTTGATGAGATCAAGGAAGAGATTATCGAGGAACCTGAGGTTGTGACCATCGAGTGATCCAGTTAGTGATCATTACCTATTCTTACAGTATTCCCTATAGTAGCCTAGTGTGAACTAAAAACATTTTGTTCAAATCGTTATGTATTCTCCCTACTTTCGGTGCTAATAATTTATGGATCCCCTTTTTTAGAATACTCGTTTTTGTGTAAATGTATGTATATCTTAATGTAGAACTAGATGCTGAACATGCATTCTATAGTTATATTCATAGCATAATTTCTGTTTTGTTTTGTCAACACACATTTTGTTGTGAGAGGATAGTAGAAGGCGATAGATTTTGTCTTTAAGACAGTCACGAATCCAAGGACAACTGTTTTTGTTTCATAAAATGGTTCTTGAATCATGTCACGTATTCTTTTCCACATCGCCAATAACATTCGAAAAAAACAATCAAACTTCCCAAAATGCAAATACTTTGTGGAACAAAAAGGAGCGACAATAGAGATAAACAGTCATTTATTCTCATTTTATTGTTTCTAGGCCGGGAATACATCGACCATGCCTGTCTTGTCCTGTGGCTGCAGCTGCACGTATGTCTGCAATCGGAAAGTACAGTAACCAAGCTCCCGTTACAGTACCCCTGACATGTACAGTACCCTACCGTATACCTTGTAGTACTTGACGAGTGCGTCGATGCTCTCGAAGAGCAGTTGCTTGTTGTCTCTGCCGCTGCTGCCGGCAGACAAGAAGCGACGCTTGTTCTCCACAATCGTCTTGATCGGAATGTGTCTGCAGATTACGGTATTGGGTTACTGTATCTCTTCACGACTGCGGTAGTTGCTGACCAGTCCTACCATATACCTGGCGACGTTCCTGGTGCTTCGGTAGACGATGTAGAGCGAGAGATCGGCGTGCAGCGTGTCAACGTCGCGTCCCTGCAACGATACTACCGTAATCTCGGATCGATGCCTGATCGATCGATGTAGACGAGATACCGTACCCCGTTGAGTCTGTGGTAGATCTTGAAGTCGGTGGCGCGGGTGACGATGCGCTCCGCATCATCCGCCGTCTTGATGCCCATGTACACCTTGACAGCCGCGCCGCGACTGAAGAGTACCGTAATCAGGATCAGTTTGCGATTCTGGCGAACCCAGTCTTGCCGCTGCTGCCGCCGCCAGCGCTCTTCTCCTCGCTGCGACTCACGCGCTTGCTGCTGTGCTCTGAAGGGGTACTGTAGCTGATCGATTCGATCATCGCAAACTGACTTTTGTCCGACACGCTCTTGGAGCAGTGGTTCTCGTAGATGCCGGAGGCGGAGGATCGGACGGTGGTGGAACGGGCAGTCAATGATCGCGCGTACGCAGTGTGAGCATCGTCATCTATATCTGAGAAGAGTCAGTCCTCGATAGCCTACCGTAATCCCCCCTCGCAGATGGAGAGAAGCAGACCTGCTCGAGTACGACGACGGTCCAGATCAGAGATATGCAGTCCCTCGAAGGCTGCTTGGAAATTACCCTGCAGAGAGATGGAGATTACGGTAGGCAAGGACTGACGGATGCGGTACAGAGAAGAAAAGATACCGTAATGCAGGGGGCGCCGTGTGCACAGCACACAACCGAGTGGCACGAGGACATGTGTGTGAATGAGGAAAAAATCGAGAGGAGAGGAATGGAATGGGGGAAGAGGGAAATGGAAATTAAATTGCAAAAAAACGAGCAAAAAGTAATTTGTTTTCTTGTTGGTCTGTAGAATATTGGACTTGTATGTAGATTTCTGGAATCGAGGAAAACACAATGCCTGATAAAAATTATTTATCACTGCAAGCGTGACTAACTAGTTAATAACATACATTAGGAGAAAACTAACACAAAAGCTTCAAGCAAAACAGAAATTCCAGGGTAACTCAACAAAAAAAATTAATATTATTCAACTTCTAAAAAGAAATTCTACGAGTAAACAAAAAGAACGAATAATAATTAGCACGAATCTTAAGAAAGAACCTCATTCCTCCTCTTCGATCTTAATTTTCTTCTCTTCGACGCTGAAATAAGCTATGTTTCAACCCATAGATAAATATAATAAAGCAAGAATCAAGCACTCACATCTCTTCCTTGACTTGCTTATCAGTGTCCATCAAGGGACCAGCAACATCCTCATGGGGTCTCTTGACGCCGAATATCGACTGTTGTTGCTGCTGCAATGCATAGTTTGCACTAGCCAACTCAGAAGCACAATCGTGGTAGTACTCCGTTCACAAACCTTTTGCAGATGATGTATCCAGTCCTCGGGTGAATGCGACTTGCATACGACTGCGATGCCCCTTCCACCCATATTGGTCGCAGCCTGCAACTGTTGCAGCTGTGATGGCTGCAAAGATATACGATCGTTACCGTACTTGTTAATCTACCGTACTCACATTCATTCGAGAGAAGTTGTCACGCATCGTGGCAGGATCGGAGAGCGTTGACGAGGGATCCGTCACGATCACTCCACACACGAAACAGATGAAGCGGCGATTCTGCGATATAAGATGAGCTGTGATGAGAGGAGTAATGCAGTCTATAGTGGTAAAAAGTAAAGCTCACATCGGATCCCGAGGTGGAATGCCATTGCAGACTTGGAAGGGTATCTGAATGAGTGTAGATTGAAGGAAGTGATAGGCCAGAAGTAATAAAGGAACATAGCTCTTACTTTGATTGACGTAATTTCGTGCACCTCCGTCGTCTCTTCGGAAGATAGGCATTTTCCCATTTCTTGGTACCCTCTGAAAAGGGGTTAATTAGCAACTGTAATTTTAACAAGATTAATCACCTCGACCAAATTCAGATCTGATGGCAGCAGGTGTTCAGTGAGGATTTTCCTCACACGGTAGCGCATGTACTCAGTAAAGTGCATGAAGCATGGCTCACGAGCTGGAATACATCACACGATCGTTTATTAAAATGCACGATGGATCTTTATTAGGTCTACTAGCTATTCAAACAACTTAAAGAATGTTTCTAGCCTCGTGTCTATATGAAAAAAATTATTAAGAAATTATTAACTATCAATTGAATATTTTAAAAGAAATTCAAGATTCAAGACCCACAAATATCTCCGATCAGTTTGAGCGCTTCTTCCGAGACTAATCTCAGTTGCACATTCTTGGCGAACATCTGGTTCATATTCATCCTCAGGTTATCCGCGCAACGTGCATTATCATTCGCGGCTGATCCTGTTGCCTACAATAAACGCTAATGATTAGCTAATCATTTACACGGCGTCCCAATCACATCGCCCCTGTAATCCACCCAAAGTCCAACAGCTATACTTGATTCACCTTCAGTCGTTCCGTCAATTGATCAAGTCTCCTCACGGCGTCATTGTACATATCTCTCAGCTTGAAGTACTGCGACTTATCCACAACTATCAAAGGCCTTTGATCAACAGGATCGACGGGGGTGTGCAGTCGGTTAATCTGATATGGAATCTGAGGAGTTATACTCACACTCCTCCTTTCACCCCTAATATCCTTAACTAAAACGAAAAGATTCTCAACATACTATATACTTTTGCTGTACAGGAAGGAGGAACTTTTCCTTAGGAGGAGACGGTTCCGTCTTGACTACTATGGGGAAGATCATCTCCTTTGGCATCGCTCTCGTCACGTTGGGAGGACTGAAGTGAATATACATAATGCTCCATTTGTGCAATAACTCTTAATGAGAAATTGATAATGAATATTACGCACCTTGGATGGGGAAGAAATGCTGGTGGAGATTGAAGTTGTTGAGATACTGGTGGCGATGGCTGAGATACGGGCGGGGACGGAAATGGTTGAGACATTGCAGCCGGTTTGGGAACTTTCTCAGCATTGTGATCCGATTCCACGACGATATGTAGACTGTAATGAAAAATTACCTAATGTTCAATTCATAAATTCATTAACGTCATTGTTGGTATAACAGCAAGTAGTGCCCGATTCTGAATTACTCGCCTTGTATTGGGTTTGACTCCATGCGAAGGTGGAGGGGGATCCATAATCGCATCAAGTTTCGGTTCATTGTCGGCCTTACAATGCACATCGTTCATCTCCAAAGATTGGCTGAAACAAAATGTTGTGCGTAAACAAATCAAAGCAATGTAAACACGAAACCATCAAATTTGTGGGCGGTATTTGAAAATTATACCTGGAAGAGGGAAGGGGCGGTTGAGAAGGAATCGTTGCTTGAACGGTCCGTTTAGGTACTTTTGCGGCCTGTAGAATCAAAAATAAGAACACGCATGGATACACTAATGACCACCTTAACTCCTCCAGATTTTATGAGTTTGCCGCCCGTGTTATGATCGATGATCTCCAGAGTTATATACAACGCATCTCTCATATTGTTGCACACCATCTAGGTAATCGAATGAGCATGAATTGAACCAGAAAACGATTAACAAACCCAAGTTCGTTTCTTCTGAGCAGCTTCTGGCGTACCTTTGTGCCAGACATTCTTCCAGTTGGCGTGCAAATGTTCCGAAAGACGATCGAGTGATTTTATGCATCTTCACACATCAAATTTCAAGTATCAGAAAAACGAACAGGGGAGAAACTAACGAATTCAAGTCTTCTCCAATGGTTCCGCCGATTTGCTTAGCTAGCTCCTTTGAGTTAGACAGAACTTCCTTCAACCTGCCGTAGCGTTCCTCATCGGTCTCGAGCGCCATCGCTGAAGCAAAATGAACAAGAATACAACGATCATACCAAGTTAAAAATCGGAAACGAAAAAAACGAGTTTGTTCACGAAATATTCAATAATTACCGTAATCTTCGGGCTGTCTCGGAGCGCAGCGAATCACAATTCAGGGAATATCTTGTTAAAAAAATAGCGCAGCGCATCATTATCTGTTTTTACAGTTTATTGTCTCTTAATTAATTGCTTTGGTTTAGCATGTCGTCGCCTGGTAGAGGAAACGACCAACAATCGTTCCTCTTCGTGATTAGCGGCAGCACGCCCATGACACTAACGTAAGCTTTGTATACCAATGTCAATGAACGTTCCACGTTAAAGTACGAACGTTCCTGAGGCCGATAATGACGAACAGACGTCGTACTGCTCTGATTGCGCCGACGAAGATGGCATCTCGATGGTTAACAACATTCCCGTGTCATGGATCGGACACTCAGCGAGGTGGAAACTTCTTCGTATCTCTTTCTCCCCAGGGATACTCCACTTTTTTATTACGTAGGTTCTAATATGTTTCTGTTTATCTCTTCAGGACCATTCAGCGCATTATCGATCACCTCAGAAAGCGGTCGTCAAAGGCAGTGGTCACTGTGGTAAGTTATTTAATCCCACTTCATTTATATCTGTAATTGCGGCGCCATGAAAATGCTTTCAGATCACTCTCCTCGGCGGGATTCAGATTCAGCTTCAGAATGTATCCATTCAGTGCGAGGAGCAGATAGAGATCAGGTATGGGCTTTTATTGAATCCGTGTGCGCCTCGAGGAGTATGACTGTGATTTATATACTAGTTACCCAATATACTTGTTCTAGTTAGTTTTATTTTCTTGTATGGATTTTTTTCAATTCGATTTTTGCAGTCTGTCATTGATCGAAACGATGACTCCCGAAACGAAGCATGCTTACACTAGCAATCTGGTCGAATTTCTCACCAAAATGAATCCGACTTCGATCCTCAAAAAGCCGTGAGTGTCTTCCCGAGTTTGACGATTATGCGTTTTTGATACTCTTATTTCCTCCAGTACCCCGCGACTGAACGGTTCACTGTTCGATCAGATGTATGTGTTCCTATGCGAGCAAGACCTATCATCGGTAACTATTTCTCTAGTTTTCTGTTCCTAAATATGCCTGTTTGCAGAAATCATTTGATTTCAAGTCTACAATAACACTGGCTCCTATCGTTCGTTGGTTCATTGTTGGTGAGACTATTTTTTATTGGTAAACTTCATTATAAGCTACTGGAATACATTAGGTCCTACAAAGCTCCGTGCCTCGATTGATTCGCTCAAGCATAAATATACCCCGGCTGACGGAGATTTCAACATTCTACAAACGTAACGTAATACATTTCATCAGTATCTTTACCAAAATGCAGCGAGGATACGGTATCTGACAACCTTATCGATCGCTTGTTGCCACCTCCCGAGGAGAAACCAATGCTTGCACTCGGAACGAAATCGGCTAAGTTCATTGTTCGTTAACTGCTTATTTGTATCTGTAAAAATAGTGGTTAATTAATGAAATTCGTAGATCGATTCTTCATCCGGAGTTCGAACTGTCGAGGTGCTTGGATTCTTGCCCCTCGGCAACGTCTCCTCATCGAATCTCGCCCAATTCTCGTACGACGAAGACTTCATCTACGAGATCGGTAAAAAATTGTTATTAAGAAAATCAATAATCAGGTCGATATTCAGGTCAAGATCCAGATTACGATGAAACTGAGATTTGCAAGCGGAAATCTGACATCGACTTAGGTAACGGTAATTATAGTGGAAAGATGATGGCGATATCAATGGCAGATTACTTCGGCAGCTTCCCCGAACCAGATCAGCAACTGCTGCCTCTGCTCCTGAATGGAATGATGGAGGTATACGGTAGCATGGGGCATCGATGCAAACTACGGTAATCCCTATCTCAGGAGGGTCTTGCCGCTTTCTGTCAGGTGTCACTGAAGGAGAAATCGGAGTATCTCATGATCAAGCAAGCTCTAGCGGCAGTGGAAGTCAGCTTTGGTTCTCGGTAGACTCAATATGATCATAACACGTTCACAGGAACCGTCGACTGAGGACATAGAGACAGAGAAGATATCAGAGAATGCGATGGAGATTGATGACAAGAAGGAGGAAAGTGAGCAGTGAAGGAGGAAAAAATGGGAATTTATTTAAACTGGAGAATTAGTTCTTGCCTTAATGACTTCTCAAAATACGGATAATATTTGTTTCCAGAAGCGAGATCGCACCTCCCCGTGTACGGTGTGCTTTTCGCGACAACAAAGAACGGATGTGAGTGATATATTTTCATTTTGATGCCGTCAGTTTTGCTATTTTAGCATTATTGAAATGTTTAAATCTATTAATAGCACCGTTGCAGACTGTTACGAGTCGCCTGACGACATACAGGAAGTGGACAGCGACGAGGGTCCATCTGATGATGAAGATATCGATGACGTCATCGATGAGGACGAGGGAAAGAGTACGGTAGATGGAGATTACTGTAGTACCGTAGTCTTTCGCAGCCGTTCGTCTCAAACTGGCCCTGCTCTCGCCCCTGATGACGCGACCCGGCTGGACGGATATCGAACAGTGGACTAGCGAGATTAAGGTGATTTCTCATAGACCTCGATAATTCGTCTATCCATGGAATCGTGAACTTTAATCCGCTCAATTTAGGAAGTCGATCCGACCGAGAAACAAAATTACTGGCCTTCGGAGAGGTACGAGACAAAGTCCAATCGATGGGTTAGTTGTTAGCGTTTTACCGTAACTATTACTGAATTAATATGTTCTATTGCAGATGGATGATGCAATCTTCACGAGAGAGGTTGTCTCTTCGTTGATCAAGCAAGCGAACAAGAACAACATGGCACAATTCAGAAATGTTGGTTTTCCCACAATGACTTTCTTGGGTCACGGTATCATCGACTTCTGCAGGAGCTCGTCTATTTGGCGCATGAGGTGAAGGGACGATGCATGAGTCACGGATTGATCGCTGACGTGATCCATGCGGTAATCGAAGGAGTCGCGGACACGGAAACGGCTGTAAGTTACTGATTTATCGACTTATGAATCACAAATCGATTCAGGATCGAATTCGCGCAATGGTGGCATCGGCTTCATCAACTGCTGAATGATTTTTTCTTCCAATTTTATCTGATTATGAGTGATCTTGGTGTTTTAACGTTATTAATAAACGTTTCATCTTATCCTCTGTGTTGGTCAAGCACTCTATACTCTTCTAATTGCAATTCGAATAGAGTCTATCTAATCGCCATGCACTGTTACCTGTTAGGATGTATGATAGAGCAGGAAGAAGCTAGAGATCGGTCACGCTTGAACTTTCTTCAGTGGGAAAAGAAGGAGAGGAAAGATAGATGAGAACCTAATCGGATCGAGTTGTTACGGAACGGTGCCTTAGACAGTTTCGAGAACGAATCGACACTCACTTGCATCTCTTCCCTCTTCCACTCTTCTAACAACCATGTTCCGTATTCTTCTTGCCTTCTCCTTCGCAGCTACAGTATCCGCGTGAGTTCTAGAGTATCGATAAACTACGGTATCATCCTGTTTCCAGTCAGTTCTTCCAGCCTCCTACTGTATGGCCGGCAAGCCACCAACTCGCTTATCTAGGTATCATATCACATAGGTGCAACAGCTACCGTATTCTTCTCAGGAATTCCATGGAATCAGGGTGGAAAGGTGAAGATTACGGTAATCAACTCCGACGGTAGCCCAGCCACCAACGGAAATGTTCCCTTCAACCCCAACCCTCTGATCCTTCACAAATCTACCCCTACTGCAGAAAAGTGAGAAAAGCTTCACTAGTTCTCAATAGATAGCAAAATGGCCTATCTCAATCTCAGATACGTAATCATTAATCGCAATCTCGCCGGATCCGTGGTCGAGCACAATGGACAAATCGTTTTCGGTCAAGAGATCAAAGATCAAGTAGCCAAGGCAATCGAGGAGCCCAAGGTAGTCGTCGCAGAGGTCAAGAATGCCTAGATTTACCCACTCATTTCCTTCATGATCTCAGCCTAATCGATTCGATGTGATAAAGATAATTTTCCAACCGATATACAAACATGCTTCATCGTATAGATAATTTATGTCAATAAATTATACAACTCCCACGCAGCAGAAATACAGAGAGGAAACCATGCAAATGTGTGTATATATTTGGGTAGAACAAAAGCGAGAGAGAGCGACGGTGGGGGAGCGTGCGGGGACAGTCTCACAACACTGATTTTGAAAATGTATCGAAATGGGGGTATGGAATTACACCGCGGGACGGAAATAGAAAACAGAACAGAGACAGGGGCAGGAGAATACACAATCATCTAAAAAGAATCTTTGAATAGAGTGGCCTATCCTATCGACAGCTCTCCTCGTCTCACATGATATCTCATACGAGAATGCACGCGCAGTCGAGAGAGAGAAAGAGGCAATCGATACTCAGGGGCCATACACTGGATGTGTTTCAAGCAGTTACTACAACAAGCGGAGATTAGAGAGAGGGGGGAGGGGAGAGAGGGGAATACTGGCCACACAAGCTCTATCACAACAAGATGGGGGTGTGTGATAGACTGGGAGTGTTTTGAGGGATGGGATAGTCAGTCTACTCTTGTTCCTCCAGGGAGAGATGAGTGATCTTGGTGAAGTCGAAGGGATTCGTCGTTCCTCGCTCGTACACCTCCAGCACGTCCTGAAAGAAATATTTGATTGTTCCATTCAAACCAAGTGACGAAGCTGATTCTCTGCCAGCTCCTACCCCACTACCGTACCTTGCAGGTCGTCTCGAAGTGCGAGGTGGGATCGTACGACTTGGAGATGAACACCTGCGACTCCGTGCCGAGGTCCACCGGCTCGAACACGTCAGACACCGTCACGAATCTGCAGGGTTTCTAATTATGAAATTCGACTTGAAATTTGAGCAAAAATGCAGTGAGTTATCATCATTGCTTTGACAGGCAGAAACCAGGAGCTAACCGTTTTCAACATCGCTATGACTTCTTTTGATCACTATCTCGCAATATCGAGAATTTTTTAAAGAAGCGAGGATGCAAGGATCCAGATCAGTGTCTCACTTCTCGGTAATGGGGCCGAGCAGCTGGAGTCCGGGGAGGATCTCCGTCTCGGGGTTGGCCGTCTCCACGGTGGTCGACACCATCGCGATGAACCAGCCCTTCGGCGATGCCATGTTCGTGTTCGAGACGCACGAGATGTAGATGTCTGCAAGGAGCAATCAATCGATATTGATACCGTACCATTACAGTATCCCACCGCACTCCTGACTCACCGTAGTGTCTGCCGACCTGCTTCTGGGGGATGATGATCTGGCAGGACTGGGCGTCGTTCGTGTTCGGGATCGGGTGGTTGAGCAGGCAGATCGCGCGGATCACCTGTGAGCACAGTATTATTGATTACCCAAACCACTAACTGACTATTTCATCATCTGTAATCAATAACTGAAACTCATGCTCACCTGTCCCGTCTTCTTCACCTTGTCGGTTGCGTACGAGGGATCGCAGTAGATCTGGAGATGGTCAGATTATCACTTTTCGAAACCAGGAGCTATTCGGTTTCAGCATCCCTACTCAATACACCCCTCACCTGCTTGCCCTTGACGATCTCGTCGCCGCACTTGACTCCGATCGCCTTACCGCCCTCGTAGACGATGTTGTCAACCTACAACGCGATATTTTTAATTATGCAAATTAATTAATTAAATTACCTTCTTGTCGAGCATGTACGTGCCTCCGTAGATGGCGGAGAGACGAGCGAAGCCCTGATATTAATATTATTATTGCTATCAAGATGCAATCACAGACTTCCACTAATCACTATATCGCTTTGCTCGCTAATGAATGATTAAGCAACAACAGTTAGATCAGTGTTTCAGCCTCTCCTCTTACCTGGGGCAGCTCTCCGAGACCGTAGAGGGGGTAGAGGTAGGGCGACTTGCCGTATCTCGCCAGCGAATCCGAGTAGAGGCGCACCTTCTCGACGCACGGCATGAACGGCTCGTTCTTGTAGCTGCAATGAGGGAAATGTTAGTTGCCAGATTATAGACAAAATATCGAGAAAATGAGTCTGTTCGCAGTGTAGCTATCAATAAACAACCTGGATTCACTGAATGTAATAATACTGACGATAATAATAATAATGAGTGAGACACTTACTCGTCATTTCTGTAGAGGGCGAGAGCGTGGCCAGTGAAGTCGGCCGTGTTCTCGTCGAGGCCGAACTTCTCGTACACCTGATCATTATTTCCTTGTGATGACGTCACTTCAAGAACGGCTCCTTTCGGAATGTTTATTTCTCCGCAGTTGCTATAACTACATTGCAGCAGATGCAGCTCTATTACCTGCTGCATGGTCGAGTTGTGGGGGTCGAGTCCCTGCCAGGTCTCCTTGTTGTTCACGTCGAACTGCTGGGCCCATACGAGGAATTTCTTGAAGCTGCAAATACACAGTCATTCTTGCAATTCGCGTTTAGTAAAACCTCACAATTTTCAGAATTGTCAGCAAATTTAGCCAATCGTTTGACAGAGAAAATCAATAAGAAACTGTTATAGTATCTCACCGACGCTTCTCGAACATTCCCATGAGCGAGGTGGCCAGGGCCTCCATCTCGTCAGCAGGCACCTTGTAGATCTGGAACACAGAAAGGTCAGTACTCGATCACACGCTGACTACGGTACCTTTCCTCCCTTGAGGACGAAGGATCCCTCGATGGACTTGAACTCGAGGTATCTCGTCACTCCCGTGTGGATGAGCAGCTTCACCATAGAGCCGTTCGCCATCAGGAACTTGGGAATGAGGTCGACATTCCAGTCTCTGCCTCTGCCCATCTCGGGCGCCGGCTTCGCGTTCGGGCCTGTCAATAGGGAATCAATTAGGGACCGTAACTAATCAATACTCTTGTTCTCTACCGTACCGTGGAACTTCTCGAACAGCTGCTCGAGGGGAGTCAGCGAGGCCGAGTCTCCTCCGTAGTAGTTGTTCCTGTCCATGTGCAGCACCTTCTTGCCCGAGACGGACAGCATGCCAGAGATGATGCACTCCTGCAATCAGAGAAGATTATCAATTTATTTAATAATTAAAATCCGAAAAGATGATACGTAGTTTTTGTTTCGCAAGAATTCATTGAGTTCTGTAAATTAAATTCACACCTTGAGGCCTGTTCCGAGAATGATGGCATCGTACTCCTCATCCATGGCTGTTGAGTTGGGGAAGGGGGAAGGATCGACGAGGTCCTGGACGGATCAATTAATACATATCAATATTGGAGGCATAGATACAGATATTGAATGGCTCGATGACCATTGGATCAGGCAACAACCAGAGCACGTTGATAATGTACACACTTTATGCAGATGAGAATACAATCACTTGTTATTTTGAACATCAATACTACTACCGTAATCTACTCAATTAATCGATATTCTACATCTTCCTAGCAAGCACAGCGTAGTTGATCTGCGTGCACTCGGTCCACTTCCATCGATCGAGCAGCGGATTGTAGTCCATGCCGAGCACCTGGTGCACCTAGAATATAAATGTTATTGGCATCACACGGTAGCCGTGAGTTACAGTACCCCTACCGTACCTTGCATCCATTCGCTTCCAGCTCTGTTCTCAGCTCCTCCGGCTTCACAAACTGCCGCCAATCGTGCATCCCGGACGGAACCACGCGCAGCACTTCCTGCAATTGATACAGTACTAACCAGTAATCATATAAGATATCATACCTCAGCCAGCCAGATGGCAGCAACCTTGCTCAGCATCGTTCGATTGATCGTCGTGAGGAAGATCGGCGCGCCTGGAAATTGAGTAATGTTTATTTACAAGTTAAAATTGTCTGCTTATAATATGACAATCGATTACTAATTATGCTCATATTGCTGTCTCTTATCACCTGGTTTAGCAGCTGCAACGAGAGAGCGGACGAATGCAAGCACGGACGGCACATGCTCCACTACCTCGGAGGCAACCACGGCATCGTACACTGAAATATCAAAGCAAATACATAATTTTCGCTATTACGATTGAAAAGCGTTGAAAGATTGAAAAGCGAAGGCATCAGTAAAATACAATTATACGCGCGGTGAATCCGTGCCAGGCAGGATTTCCTCTATTATGCCACCCTAAGTGGATTTTCGCCCCTTCCCACCTATCACTATGGCGACAAGAGGAGCTGGAGGGAGGCGCGCGAGAGAGGGCCTCTCACTAACGAGCCAAATCAATGTTGAATCAATAGTGTGGCAAAGAAATCCTCCCAAAAAAGAAAATCTCACCTCCGCTCTCCTTTCCCTCTCCAAGCTCTTTCTCTTCCACCACATCAAACTGCAGTCGCGCTCGAACTGCTGGCGGGATCTACAATGCTTGTTGTTATGTCTAGCTCAACTTCGAGATTGAGAATGTGAGATGAGAAGTGAAACTGACCACAGTCTGCTCCGCCATCTTCTTAGCCACCTCGATCGACTCGGGACACGCGTCCACTCCCCTCACTCGCAGTCCCCGTCTTGCCAGTGCCAGCGAAAGGATGCCGCCGCCGCAGCCTACCTGAAAGTAGTCCACGTTTTGCCGTGTTGAAAGATTTTCGAAATTCGCGAGAAAAATACTGGTGTTAAAACAATTGATAGCTACAAAAGTTGCTTACATCAAGTACTCGAGGTGCTCGAGCTGCGTCTGCCGGCGGCGTCACTCCCTGCAACTCGATTGATCAGATACCGAACCGCAGAACACACCCAAAGCGCGTCAACTCACCTTCGTCGTCTCCTCCACAATCCACGGCACTCGCAGTTCGTTCATCGAATGGAGTGCGCGGAAGGCGCCCTTCTCGTCGCTCCACTCGCTCGCCAGACGAGCGAAACGCGCCAACTCACTGCTGGCTGACGCGCTCGCTGCCGCAGCCGCACTGTGCAGCCGGACCACCGACCGTGCGACCATCTGGCACACTCCCCGTGCAACCAGTCACAGCCATTACAACCCCGCAGAGAGCTCAAGAGAGCGGGGCTTGTAAAACCTCTTACCCCAAAAGAGAAAAGAGAGAAGGTGGCGTTTAACGCTCATTTTATCTGCAAGACACTCGTCTGAAAGCGTGACTCGGCAGTTGCAGCGTACCACGAAGGGACACTGCAACAGCGTCAGCCCCACTACAGCGATTCAGCTAGGTAGGTCACAAATGATGATAAATCTATACACGATGGGTGGGAAAGTAAGCTAGGAAACACACAGGCTCGACGATAGGAAATGGAGAAAGGGAACTGAGCAATCGACAGTCTGATCAGAAAGGGAAGGGAACTAGTAGGGGCAGGTAAACCGTAACCCAGACAACCGTATCCATCCTACTTTCCGGCCAGGAACTTTCCGAGGAAGTCCTTGGGCGGTGCCTCGATGTTCTCCTTGAAGAGGTAGTTACGCACGTGATCGGGATTGTAGTACGCCATGCGGATCGCCTCCATGTGCTGGAATGAGGGAGGAAATCGATTACATCATTACTAGGTATTCACTATTCACTTCATCCGTCATAGACCTTTGCCTCAAAGTTTGCACAGCTGCGGTACTACATCTACCTGCATTCATCTCAATCTATGTCAGAGCTATGAATTCAGGACTTACTGCGAAAATGGTTCAAAAGTAATGAATGCAATGAAAACGGAATGGTACCTGCTGGGCCTCTCCGACCTTCCTATCGATGACTCTGATATCCTTGATGGCGGCATTGGCAGTGAACTGCTGCTTGAGCACGGCACGGAACACTCCCAGAGGCATGTCCTGCATGCCGAAGTCCCACCAGAACTTCGGGGTCAGACGCTGCCTGAATTAGCCCAAATTAGACACTGCTGTTGGCCAAGTTTGAAGTTATTCAGTCTTCAGAGTCCGAATCTACATTAGTATGTCAGAAATAGGCCCTAATTATGGCAAAATACAAATCACTTTTCAATACATGAATCCAGAGCAATAAGCCAATAACAGAGTCTATTTTTGGCCAAACGTAAACCGAGTCAGTCGTCAAACTGCAGTCATATAAGTAGGTCAGTAACTGCCACCTACTACACCTACACACACTTCAGTTCAAGCCGCATTACCCCTTATTTCCGCGTCATCACCCATGATCGTGGTGGTTTGCTCGCTTCATGGCTGCGGGCAGACGATTCATCGCTCCCTTTAACCACGTGAGTTCTTATCTCGCTTCGCGGTTCCGAAATAGACGTGCGCGTGAACATGATCGAGACAAAAACAATGGGAGCGACCCCTCTCCGTCCGTCGATCGATGACTCGCGTTGGAAAGAGAACGTTGAGAAGAGAAGAAGGGAAGGAAGGAAGAGGGGAAAGCGAGACAGAGAAGGCAAGACAAAATGAAAATGGAGTAAATGGATAGACGGGATGGATGTGCTCTGGAAGGAGAAGTCAGGCCAGTGGGAGGATGCGATGGAAGAGTAAGGAAGGAGATGTTTGGATGATTCGGATATCGACCAAACGGGGGGCGAGGAGGAGAGAAAGAGACGTGGAATAGGGGTAGGGAGGGGAGTTCACGATCGGGAAAAGAGAGAAAGAGGAGATTATGGAGGGCACTCATCGGATTTCGACACATAATCGAGATCAAAGGGGGGGTAATGCGGAGTGGGAGATACACTTCCAACTGGTCAATGCATTAGCCAATGCAATTGTTCCTGAGGGACACATAGAGAGGAGACGGTAAATCATCCTTCGTGGCGAGAGAGTGGGGTAAATGAAGAGAGTCAGTTTCTATAAACTGGCCCTTCCTCCATCTATCGAATGTTCGTGCACGAGTGAAAGTGACAGTGAGGGAGAGTGACGAGTGAGCAGGGGAGAGAGGAGGGGGTAAATCAAGACGAATAGTGCTATGCGAAGAACGACGAGAAAGACGAACGGGCAACATGTCAGCATATGCAAACACACTAATCTAGCTCGATTTTCACCTTTTTCTTGGGCAGGAATCGGGAGAGAATGAATAAGAAATGGTGAGATTCGGGTCTAAATGCAGGTAAGGTTATGACAAACGACATGTTCTTTCTACGGTGAGAAGGAGGAGGAGAGAAAAGAGTGGTGGGGAGAGGGGACGGAGGCGAGCCTCTTGTGAGCGGAATCGATGAGAATGAGCAAGACAGAGAGAGTAGAGGTGAGAGTGTGCAGTGAAATGAGAGAGAACAGAGAATGAAAGCAGTAGGACAGAGTTAATTGGGAAGTGAAGAGAAATGGACATGGTCGATGCGTAGAGAGTGGGTGAGATGGAGAGACTGAAAGATAGGCAGAAACCCATTTTTGGCATCTATTCCCAATTCGAAATAGATGTAAAGAAGACCCGAAATCAAGATATTTTTTTGAGTAATTTATTACGAATTAAATTGATTGCCATTCCCACTATTTTCAAAAACCGACTAGGAAAATTCCAATATAGCAAAATGAAACCACAATATTCCAGATTGCGACCAACAAAATCCATTGATCACTTCGATCGAACGGGGTCAAGTGAATGCGCGTTGAGAGAGGAATGCAACATAGCGAAAGTAGGAAGAAGATACGAAGGAAATAAGGGGATTGTAAATAGCATAGAAACTGTAATTCGGTACGAAAACGCCTACAACTGCGCTAGATCTTTTGCTTCATAATCCCATTCTATCCCACGAATCGGCGCAATGCGTCAAATGTTTAAAACAAGACAAAATATACTGACAGCTCCTTGTAGGTCTGGAGCACAGCGATTCTGGCCTCCTCGGAAGTCGTGCTCTTGATGGGACGAGCGACGATAGCGGTAGCCTGTGATAGAATTGATATTTTCCAATCAATTTAAAATGCTAATCAATAATTATCGGAAAAGGTCCTCACGCTCTTAGCGGCTTGTCTGGCGGCCATTGCTTAGTTGAGTGTTTCTCCCTTGGTGATCTGAAACAATGTGATTTTGAAAGAAAGTGCTAGAATTGAGAAGAAAGTTATAAATAAACTCCAGAAGCTTGTAACTCACTCTTCCCTCAATGAACTCGACTTTCTTCTCGAGGATCGTCACTCGGTCGGAGAGAGCGGCGATCTTTGTGCGGCACGAAAGCTCTGGAAATAGCAGATTCACAATCAAATACTATGTGTGATAGAGTTATGCTCACAATTTGATACCAATTCGAAGCTGACTTGTATAACTCGTTGCATTGATATAAAAGAGGCCACATTGATCAACAACAACTATTTAATGCTTACCAAAGCACGACAGAAAGTTGGCGATGCTCTTGATGTTGTCGGAGATCACCTACAAAGAGAAAATGAGTCAAGAGAAGATGGATTCCTTTCAAATTAGCATACGTTCCACGTGACCGATCTCCTTCGTGTTAATTGAATTTTTGCATACCTGAGCGTACTCGCGGTTGTCCCAGTCGTCCTTGAGCTGCTTCTGGACGGGAGTGAAGTGCGGCTTGCTCATCCACTACTCGTTGCTTGACGAGAAGCAACGATCGCAGACTACGAACACACACTGCAACATGGAGTTCATTAGATAGGCTACCAAACACGCATATAAGGATCAAATGAGCATCTGTGGACGTGATTCCATGCAAAAATACAAGTCAACAACAAGATAAATCGAGAAAAATCGAAGAAAATGATGATGCATCGACGAGATTTCCCAAACCGCGCTCGCTCGGCTCAGAACTACCGTAGTCTAAAAGGAAAGTAAACAACGTAATTTTCGCTGTTTTGTCACTTTTCTCTTGTTTCGATTTTATCAGCCCGCCTCTCCCAATCAGTATTAGTTGTCTCTTTTGCGGAATTGATCAATCTAATGCCTCTTTAACCTGTATAGCTCACTTACTTTTAAATCGATAGGGTCTTACCGCGATGTTCCTTGGGGATGACGCTAGTTGGCTCAGTGAAAATCGAACGAACGAACCTGTGAAACCGCGGCGAACTGGCTTGGTGCGTCTGTTTTTGCCCTGCCTTTAAAATATCTTCCATTTTGGGATTTACTTTCTTTGTCTTGAAGTTCGCTGGCTTGTTATTGTTGCTTGAACATGGCGTTCATCGATTTTCTTTCCAGTTCAGCCATGTTGTCTATGATCAATCGTGTGCTCGACTGGATTCGCAGTCTCTTCTGGAAGGAGGAGATGGAGTTGACCCTCGTGGGTCTCCAGAACTCCGGAAAGACGACTTTCGTCAACGTCATAGCTGTGAGTCTTTCTAAGTAGCGCTTATTACGAAATATTCCTTTTATTATTGTCGCAAACATGATGATTCCGCTGTTCTGTGTTGAGAGAGGCACTTGTTTTTCATGTAGTTTTGTCACTTTAGCACTGTAAACTTTCGTTGTTTTCTTGCAGAGTGGCCAGTTTACGGAGGATATGATCCCGACCGTGGGTTTCAACATGCGCAAGATCACCAAAGGCAACGTTACCATCAAGGTACGCAATCTGTATTACAAAGTGGTTACAGCTTGCGTGTGATTCATCCAATCTCCGATTCATTCAGTTGACTCACCTGTGTCTAATAGAAACTGAATCAATTTGATGATTAGTTTGAATTGCTAATATACTATTTGCAATTACAGCTGTGGGACATCGGAGGTCAGCCTCGTTTCCGATCGATGTGGGAGAGATACTGCAGAGGAGTCAACGCCATCGTCTTCATGGTTGATGCTGCTGACGAGGACAAGCTCGAGGCTTCCAGGTACATTATTTCTCGTTGTTTATTACACAATCAAGTAATCAATCTTCGTTAAACTAGTTCTTACTTTCATTTTCTTTCCTCTAGAGCAGGAATACGTTAGTGAATTGACGTGGTATATTCTTGTGATTTGAAATGAATTCGTCAGCCCAAAGCTGAAGGGTTTCTTCTCCAATTCCAATTATTCCCCGATATTTTCAGAAATGAGCTGATGCAGCTGCTGGACAAGCCCAATCTGGAGGCCATTCCCGTGCTCGTCCTGGGCAACAAGAGAGATCTTCCCGGCTCACTCGATGAGAGGCAGCTAATCGAGAGAATGTGAGCATATGGTTAAAGCAGTATTCTAGCTCTATTTCTCCTTTCCTTTTCTCAGCTGAGCTGGATGCATAGTCAAACGTTAGATGATTATGATTTAACAAGACTCTATGCCCATCTTAATATTCTATTTAATTCTAATTTCAGGAACCTGGCCGAGATTCAGAATCGTGAGATCTGCTGCTACTCCATCTCTTGCAAGGAGAAGGAGAATATTGGTATGCTTGAGTTTCAATCATTTAGTTCGAAATACTTGATTTTGAGTAGTTACGAACGGAAGTAATATTTTTTGACTGTGTAAATGCTGCGGTTAGGGAGAGGGTGTTATAAAATGCATGCTAGCTCTCTCGAGTGAAGCTAATCTGGTCTGACGGGGTTTAGAGGGTTTCTCTTTTTTTCGTCTTAAAGTTCAGGGATGGAATAACTTCATTTTCGTCCTTAATCTAATATTAACACCTCCCTTTGCAGATATCACTCTCCAATGGCTCATCCAGCACTCGAAGACTCCTCGCTAAGCGACCAAATCGTGTATGACATTTATTCTGCCTTCTGTCCCTTTTGCCCCTTGCCCCCCGATTGCGCACTCTCACCCCGGCACTGAATTTACTAAATGTTAGTCCGTGATATTCTATGAACCATAGCGATCTGATGTGTACATTATCCACTGCTTTTCTCTCCTCAAATTATTTGCTCCTAGGGTATATCATGATTGTCTGTAACTATCCCTTTCATGATTACTCGTTTTTGAAATTTTCGAGATTCAGTTTGATTGGGATGGGTCACATGACAATCATTACGAAATCAATACATTCGTAGATGCAACTGTGTTGTGATATTCTCAGATTTTGTCCCGATCTATTTTTTTGCTCCCCTATCACTACATCATTATGTTTGAATCATTTTCTCATAGTATCTTTGTTCCAATTTGCCTTATATCTGACTCAAGTCTAGCTTGAAAGATAGGGAAACATTGAGACATACAAGTGCTCTAATTGTCCCTCAATCGATTTTGATTGACTCAACTCTATCTGCTGCCTCATTTTTTATTGATTTTTTCCCTGCTAAAAAAGCGAGGCTTCCCATGTATTCACTCATTAGTGGGACCTTTCATTTTCTGATTTTCTGAGGCTACTTTTTAGTCCAAGAAATGACTCCAGTGATTCGATCCCTACCCATAGTCATTGCATCGCCCCCAGCTACTCCACAAGTAATGTGTATCTAGCCATTTCCGAATCGATAAGTTGTGTAAGATGCGTAGTGCATAGGTATTGCGTATCTTTCTGTAATTATGTTGCACTTGCAGTGATCTAATTTATCAGAAATTGAACATACAGTATGAATTTGTATCGTAAATGCTTCAAATATGTCTTGTCTTATTCTGCAATGTACAGATACAATGAAGATCAAATAGTGAGGAGAATATGATAATTGAATACGATGAAATGGAAGTCAACCACGTAGGGAAGCCTCGTCAATAGTGACTTGTCTGCGAATGAGTGCCCGATGTAACGTACTCTCGACACTCTTTTTCCTAAATTTGAGTACTGTAATGTTTTTCTATATCGTCCACTTACCGATCGATGATTCGATCTACCCGTTCCCGCACACTGCGAACTTGATTATCTGGAATATGTTCGAGAAGGTAGGCGAACATGTGGTCATCTTTGTAGTAATACGCGTCGATTACGGCTCTGAAAGATGAGAGTAGTATTCTCGAATGCATGGCTGTCCTCACTTGTAGTTTTCCATTTTCAGCAACTTTGTTTTCAAATTTCGAGAAATGTTCTCTAGAAGAAATTTAATCTTCCTCTCCTCTACTATCTTCTCAGCATCGGTACCCTGTAATGATTCAATGTTTTCTGATAATCTGAACCGCTTACGGTAAGACACTTGTAGAGTGCATCATAGAAGACCGTCCAGGTGAGTCGGGCGAGATAGATTGGATTTATCTAGGAGAAATTATCTTTCATAATAATCATAATACGATATTACCGTCTGAATATCGTCATCTACTCACCCTGACTAATTCGAGAGAAAGGAAGCGTAGAAGCTCTCGTGATCGAGTCCGAAAACACAGGGCTCTCCACTGCAGCATACCCATGTATTCTCTGAACATTTGATCTGTTACCTATTTATGATGAAACCTTACCTTTGTCCAAGACTGATCTTATCCCAGAAGTACCTAGTCAGTTCGATGAAACCATGAGTGACAGCGAATCTGAAGATCCGAATATAAGACTCGAGATATTTAGCGCGAAAAGTTACCTGAAACACAACATTACTCTCTGGTTCGGAGCTTGATTCTCCATAATGAACAGATTCTCTTCATTACGAGTATCCAACAGCGTCAACCAGAAATCGTACACCGGATGATAAGCAAGGCGTGTTCTGAAGTGATACAGAATCCTTGTGTGGCATTGACTACGTTATCTTACTTGAACGTAGCCCTGTAGTGTCTGTCAAACATGAAGTCGTCTCTGATTAGATTCTGCATCGCATAGGCGCACGCGAACTGAAGTCATGATTAAATCTACAGTCGATAATATGGTTGTTCACTTGAAACTTCATCTGTGGCCAGTTGTTCAGTTCTCGCTTGATGATCTGTCTGGCCGTGACGAGATCGTTGATCTCATATCTGAAGAACATAGGAGATTCAACCCCAACATGAACCTTGCCTCATAGATCGCCAGGTTAGACAATAGTAGTATGTTCGGAGATGCTCGAAACGGGGAGCACGCTCCTTCATCGTAGGCTTGGCTTCACCATCGAAGAGTTGAGCGTGCTTCTCGGCTGGAATTGATCTTCGATGATAAAACGCAGAAAGATCAAAGATCAACTCACTCCATCGTTCGACTTCCGCAAGCACCTCTTCTATTGCAGCGCCAACGCTTTTCTGAAGAAATTAAGCCATCATGAGATTTTTCGCAGATTCACAGTACCCAAAGATGGTACGGTAACCCGATCTCTCGAACATTCTCTGGAAGACTTCTCTTCAAATCGGAAAGCCTTCTCCATCGGACTTGCGCCTGAATTACTGTAAGATTACTGTAGTTGAAATATCAAACCTGAAAGAGCCGTAGTGTTATCGATCGGATTGATGAACATTGTAAAGAAGGTGGCCCGCGACGACCCCTCATTATTCACATTACCTGAATTATATTTATACAAATAATTGTGATACTACGTAGATAGAATTAAATAGCAATCTTCCGAACAAAATCAAGAAAATGGAAGTGGAAGATGGTCATTAAACGTTTGATGACGGTTGAAAAAGTGGCTCGAGAAAGAGAGAGGGAAGTGGTCCATGTGATACACACTCACACTTCAGCTTCTGTCTCCCTCATCTCTCGAGATTTCTCTATCTCCTTCTCATCCAATCTCTCTCCGATCCCTGTTTTCCCTCAACTAAACTGCTCATTGATCGATGCTCGCACCTCAACAATCTTGTGAGTGACACACAAGAGAGCAAGTGGTCACTTTGATGAACGTAGTTTTAGTTCAAAAATATTTTTTTAAATAAAATCAAATCACACGAGTTTAGAGTGTGACCAAAGAGCTGCTCCAACTCTAAAAAGTACCGTAGTGAATATTGCACTTCGAATGCGCGCTCTCAGTGTAACGACAAAGTTACTTAACAAAATTTGCGTTTCTCAACGTTGTTAGCTTCCGTTTCATATGTTTCGATTATCGTTTTGCTTAAAGTAAGTGCTTATCATGATAGGAAATGCAGGTAGGGATAACCCTGCAAGCACTGGTGCGCGATTCTCTGTTTGCCAAGATCACTAGAAGTGGATTGATCAAGAGAGAGAAAGGCGTTGGACAACACAACCGCCTTTATTCAAGTGCAATCATTGATTGGAGAGGATATCTCTACACTTACTAGTTCATCGCTCGATCCCCCTCTCTCCTACTGCTCTTTCTCTCTGCCCCCGTTAAGAATTCGTGTGTGCTCCATTTCCTCTCTACTTTTCCCTCTCCCTCGTTCTCGCCTCACTGATCTATCTTTTGTACCCAATCCCCTTTCAGCGGCTCTCCCTTCCCTTTTC
Organism: Pristionchus japonicus; assembly: GCA_900490845.1. Lineage (NCBI taxonomy): Eukaryota > Metazoa > Nematoda > Chromadorea > Rhabditida > Neodiplogasteridae > Pristionchus > Pristionchus japonicus. The sequence continues at coordinate 248,196 of LS515079.1, forward strand.
CACCTTTTCGATTCGCCGTCGTTTCCGCCCCCTTCTACTGGCTATGTGAACCGGGCTGGAATCAACAAAGAATCGATCGACATGAGCATACTTCAGGACATTCTGTCCTCGGTAAGTTGTTTCTCGCCACTTTTTTGTTTGACGCTCTGATTCATCCGAGCGATGCATGAATCATATGCCGAGGAAGGGTTTTTGTTTATTCATATTGGATTTCACTTAGAGAATGCGGAAGTTGAGCAAATAGAGTTAGTCGGAATAGATTGGAGTGAAACGATGGGAATTTTTATATTAAAATTGTAATTAACATCTTTTCAGGGTCACATCGAGCCTGAGTTGCTCGAAGCACTCGATGAGGAGCAGAAGCTAATGCTCTTCATACAGATGCGACAAGAACAGGTGCGCCTTTTTCATTTGCTCTTCCTTCTCTTGAAACTTTTTGTTGGTTTCAAGAAGCTTAGATTGAATGATGGAGTGTAGTTGGTGATCAAAAAGCGTGCTCACACTCATTTCTAATTTATGTCGTTCTCATAGAGTATTAATTAACCCAATATATTGCTCCTTTAATAGCCGTTTTATAGGTTCGAAAATGGGAGCAAGCCGAAGAGGAGCTAGAAAAGAATCCGCCTGTGCGACCGCAGAAGAAGAAATCAGTACGGTACGTTGTTTGTTAGACCATTCCATTTTCCTTTAATTTAATACCCAAATATGTATGTGTGTGTGTGAACCACTCTTCCTGTAATCCATCACTAGAATTATTGCTAAACGTTTCAAATTATTTAAATAATTTCCCGATCAGATGGCTGCTCGGTCCGGATCAACAAGTGTGGACATGGGTGATGGGCGATCACGAGAATGATCAGAGTATTGGTGAGCAATCTTATTATTAAATAACTAATCTGCAAAATGAACAGGAGAATCGCCGAATAAGTTAAGTAGTGTGTGCACAGTTACATTTTTTAATGGAATAGTTCATAATTAAATTTTGCAGACGAGATTCTCGAGAATGAGGCTCGCAGAAAGGCGCACACGCAGGCGATTCGCGAGGTGATTTAATTTTTTTGGTGTGAACGGAATGTTGTTCAGCCTAGTATTTTCGGCCTATTTTTAATAACCGTTTTTGGGGTAGCGTTTCCATTTATTATTTAATCAGTTAGTTATAGGTGGACGGAGATGATAGCGTGGAAGGATCGGATGTGGAAGCAGCGCTCAAAGCTCAACTAGAGTCACTCAGTGTTGGGGGAGTGGGAATTACCGTGAGTGCTTTGTACGTTTAATTAATTTTAACCGATTTTCCCTTTGAATTGTGATTTGATACATCTATTGCCGAAATTCAGTAATGATTTACACTCCTTCAGGATTCGATGTACGATGATGCGGACTCGTTCTTCTCCTCACCGCCACTCCTCTTCCAACCGAAGGGAATCCTGTCAAGAAATGCAAAGGTACTTGATGAAACAGTCATGAGGCTTGCACTCCTTCTATATGCGAATCATTAGCAGCCAAAAATAGGCTCTATTTTTGGCCTTAATATACGAACGTGAATTATTGTCTTCAGGATCCATCCTTCGTCACTTCGACTCTCTCGTACGGAGGTGATCCGATGGGTGGACGGGGAGTGATCGCATCCTCTGGTCCCGTCACGACCACCAAAGTGTCCTCCTTCGCCATCCCTTTCCCGCAGACGGCTGTCGTGCAGAACAGGTGAGGGTTTATGTAATTTATGATCTTTAATCTTTCACGATTGGAACAGAATTATTGTGTGTTCTTGAAACAAACAATAGCTTTATAGATGGAAACGTTGAAAACTGTAAAAGATCCAAGTTTAGATTCTAAAACTGATGTCATAAAAATTATAATTTGAACGTTAATTCGCAGAGAGACGAACGGCTCGTCGGCCACGGTCCCTCCGACTCGAGTGAATGCTGCAGATGTGAGCGCTGATGTATTGGCTGCGAATGGTGAATTCAAGAATTTGATTAATAATAATTTACTTCGTGATTCTTAAAGGTTCGCAATTGTTGTATCTCGTTTTGAGTTCTTGTGTGGGCACTTCCATTCGAGCTCGGTTGCGTAAGTAGTGCGATGAGCTATTGGTCTGAAAATCCCAAAACAAAATGAAAATATTATTCAGGAGTGAAAATGCGCAAGATAAAATCGAAGTCGCCTGAGGAAAAATCGGAGGAAGTTCTGAAGAGGGAGAGCGAGATCTTCATGAAGCTGCAGGTGAGAATATTTATTCGGTCCCTATTTAATCCGTTTATTTCTTCCGGTCCTTCTATTATACCAATAAGTTCTTCTCAACTGGTTAGCGCTGTTTTCTGACTTACCTGCTTCAATTCCTTCATGATTACGAAATCTTTCAGGAAGAGAAGGATCGTCTGCGACGGGAGGCGGAAGCGGAGGCTGAGAAGCAGCGAATCGAATGGGAAGAGCAGGGTGAGAGATTTATTGTGAATTTGGACATGGATGAACCTTTAAATAGTGCTTTTCACCTGTCTTACTTCACTTTCAAGTGGAGCATTTTCTCACTAACGCTCGGGTATCCGTTTCAGCAAAAGAAATTCTTGTTTAGTATCTTTCTCAAAGCGTGCTGTAATTATCGTCGATCGCGATTTGACGAAACAAAATATATTATGTTTCTTCTCAGAAGCGCGAGCTCGCGAGGCGGACGCGGCCATTCGATCGATCGCTCAACGAGCGAGAGAGCAGCATCGAGCATTGCAGCTGAGAACCAGCACCAGCATTCTGCCTGCCCTCAAAGGTGAGGTTTCCCTTTTTATTTTTGAATATTAGGTGCTTCTAAAATCATATAAACCATTGTTTTCGTGATCAACAAAGTTCTCTCTTTCAGATCCTAAAGCGACGTCTCTGCGAGAAGCGATCAAGAGTCTGCCACGACCGCCTCGGCCAAAGAATCGACAGGTACGAGCGCTATTTAATATCCAGTGCTTAGTTTTACTTTTCTAATCTTTATTCGAGCTACGCGAGGATAGCAATGATTTATCTCGAAACGCTCCTGATGTTTGAACGAGAAGTATTTGTAGGCGATCCTCGACTGGTTCCGACGTGAGGAATTGCCACGAGGAACGGGACTCGATCCGAAGACGAAGGCCCCCGCACTCTGGTTCCATGGTTGGTTAATTTATCATGCATATTTGCTAGGAGTTGACCCGTGCAATTTCTGTTTATGAAGTTTAAGTTTCAGTGTTCGTTGAGCATGTTTATGCTCTTTTTTGTATAGTTTTGCGTAGATATATTCGATTAGAAAAGAAAAAAAAATACACTTAGGAATGTTTCAGGAATAATCTCCCGTGATGAGGCGGAAGATCTACTGAGCGACAAGCCAACGGGCGCATTCCTCGTCAGAGTGTCCGAGAGAATATGGGGGTAAGTGAGAAGGGAGAATGGTCTACTTGATTACTTTAGCCGTGAGAAAATTGAAAGGATTCTCAAACGCTGTCCGATTGCTAAAAATTAATTGAAGCAAATCGTTGACAGAATGACTTTCATGATTTATTTTAAGCTTCATCAATTGTGTGTGATCCGATATCATCTTGAGAAAGTATTCCTCTGCAGGTACACGGTATCGTACGTTGTTGGTCCTCAGAAGTGGAAGCACTTTCTCGTTGAGAGAATCATGGATGGATATCAGTTCTTGGGCACGAATCAAGTAGTCCACGCCCATCTATTCGATCTCGTCAATTACCATGAAGTGAGCAAAGAGTTATTTTCCCTATTTAGCTGTATATCGATTTCAAAACCGTATTTTGTGATTTTTGCCTGCTCGAAAAACTATGGAAATCGACGTCGTTTTGTGTTTCATATTTTTCTTTTCTTATGGGACTCGGAAGAACTAGAATGATGCCAACATGGATTTTGTTTATCCTCTAAATACTCCTCTTCCAGACAGCTCCGATCACTCTGAAGGGCAACGAGATTCTCAAATGGGCGGTGGGCCAGGCGAGACGACCACCCGATTACTCTGATTTGATGCCCTCTGAGTTGACGAATAATGCGGCGGCTTCCGCTGGACGGTTCGGACGATTTTAAAGTATATTGTAATATGTTTGTAGCGTTAGTCAAACCATTCCACTACCCTTCCCTGCGCGATATCGGGTTGTGCACTACGAACGATTCAATTTCCTAGTTTTCTCATATTCATCTATTGTTCTCCTACCGGTAATATGAGAGATATTATCTAAAAAGCTTTTATGTGCTCAGTTTTTCATACGCCTGCTTGCATAATATCGATTTACTTGAGCCATTTCCAAATTTATTCGCATATTGCTCATTGTGTGTCACCGATTCAGTTTACCCTTTGATGCAGCACAAATATATTCCCGACATTTCGCTTGCTACTTGCATTTCAGTCAGCTCAAAATATTGCCTATTGCTTGACATATTTATTTAATTCTAATAATTTTATATTGTCTAATAAGTTGCGTAGCGTTTAATTGCATGCATTGACATACCGCTTGTATAATTTTCGTATTTCATTTCAGATTGATTTATATTTATCAGAGTATATCTTTATTGTAAATAGTCAAGAAAGATCTAGTTGTGCTATGCAATTTCCCCTAATTGCTCATCAAACCATAATTAGTGTTTTCTACCTGCAAGGAATTTTTGAATTGCTTCGATAAAATCTTTCTTATATTTATCATTTTGTTCACAGCACATCAGTGGTAGATTGAACCAGACAGAAATATTTCAACGGAGAATGAAAAAGCAAAATATCGCATGAATGTTTTGCTAGATGGACGAAACTCCTCCATCTCGACTCCTGCAAGCTGTTACTACAGCAATCACAAATCTGTTGAGGTATCGGAATCGCGCAAGTTTGGTTTGTGGATAAAATGATTCAGGAACAAGCTGGATACATCCCAATGCCGACAGTATCTGAAAGAGATCTCTGCCGCGATGCAAGGTATACTGTAACAAATCGATATTTATGGATGTACTGTATTCAGCGGGATTATCGATCGAGGACGGAGGTTCGGGCGCCTGCGCAGTTTTCGTCATTTCCGCCCTGCAGATGGTCATTGACGACCGGAAACGAGGTACGGTAGCTAGTTATTGATGGGCATATACTGTACTCCAAATCATTTCCAGACGGGACGCTACCCACACTGTTGACCGAGTGCTGCACGCTGCTCAATCACTCGTTCGCGCATCTCGAGCGAATCAAAGAGGTATACGATAGTCTTTGATTATCGATTTACTGAGATTGGTTTAGGAGGCATCAGCCATAAAGTGGAGTGTAGTGCAGTCAGAGATGTCCGTGATAGCAACGACGTTGATGGGAAGCAGTAAGGAAGGCAAGAGGTGAGTTATGGATGTGAAAAGATATTCATGTGATGATCATAATTTACATTTCATTAAAAGTTGCAAATTAATGATGGGATTTCAGTGCGACACTCGATTCGATGGCCGTGACTGCCGCAGTTCAGTCGCTGCAGCACCTAGTCAATTACTCGAAAGGATTAGTGCCCAGTGAGCGCATTTTATTATTTCTATTTGAGATTGTTGCCTGTCGAGCATCAGATGTTTTGAATTTTCGCTCATTTGATGATTTCGTGAAACACCACTCCTTCCAGACCTCTCATCGCCATCCTCCCTCTCCACATACGGAGTTGTGCTGGCGGCGAGCATCGACGTGTACTGTAGTGAACAGTGGACGACCGAGATACGGTAGGTATTATCGAATTGTTGAAGTACTATTGAGTTGACCGAATTGTAGTCTTTTGGCGCTGAATCTGCTGAAGAAGTTGAGCGAGGAGGAGACGGCAGAGTCGCTCGCGTGCATGATTCCAGGTATTTTATTGTATTAATTAATTAATTAATTAAATATTTATAATTTTAAATGTTTACAGGCGTGATCACTGCTCTGCACGCTCAGTTGACCACTTCGACAGCAACAGCGAATGTGAGGATACTGCAGAACAGTCTTGAGGTGGGTTTCAAAGAGAAGTGATTGTACTTTACTGGTTTCTGCTCTTTCTTCGAAAAATGCTCAAGAATTTTAGTCGATTACAATTGTGATACCAGACACCACATGAAGTTTCTAAAATATTTGTTCTAGGTCTATTCTCGCGCGCTCACTACTGTGTACACTCTGCGTGGAGAGAAGAGTAAGACGGACGAGGATAAGGGAGAGGGCGATGACCTACCACCTCCCTCCGCCAGATCATCCTTGGCCGTGCAGAGGAATGAAGAGTGGTGGGCCACTCTGGAGCAGCGAGTTATCCAGTCGGTAAGATACGGTAGGCGGATGGAGATACGGAATCGATCGAATTGCAGATCACACAAATCTCAGCGGCGCTCGCCAGTCATCGCTCGGCTGACATCCGCCTCAGGCTGCTGACTACGGTAGCCACCGTCTGGGGACTAATCGATAATGTGAGAATTCGGAATTTGATCATTTACGTATTGAAAGGAATGCATTGCAGGGCCAATCGATACTCGACCCGACTACCGTAGTGGATAGATCGTCTCAGGACAGACTGCAAGCTGTCGTTATCGATCTGCTGCTGGTGCTAAGTGAGGATCAGGATGAGAGGTACGGTCTGACAATGTGAAGCTAGAGGTTTATTGATTAGTGAATACTGACGATCCAATCTCTATTTGAAATCTTGAGAGGGCAGATCGCGATTTTAGATAACGAATAGAGTGATGTGTCTTTCAGTGGCTGAATAGTCCACCTGAATAGTCCACTTTTTGCCACGAGATTCACACTATCGTTTCAGTATAATGTTTCTTTGTTGTAGTTCGATTACCAATTATTTGCACTCATAATATACTTCCAGAATCGCCGGTAACTGTGCAGCTTTTCTTTCGACGATTCCCAGCAGCTCGCTTATTGATTCATGCCATGAGAAGGTAAGCATTTTGAAATTAGTGGGTTGCGTAAATCTATAAAAGATCAACTTGGCAATTATTCCTATTCAGCTCGCCGAATTCGCCTCCTCACTCCCAGTGAGCGTGCGCAATGGAGACGGAGACAAACAGCTATTTTCCAAGGTTTGTATTTTGAAATGTTTAATTAATTAATTGATAAAAATGTTTTTCAGGTCTCCTCAGTGGTACGCACACTCGACAACGAGATCGTCTTCCTTGCGGAGACGGAGGATGAACTACTAGAGAGATTCATGAGGTGAGAATTAATAAATTTTTAATATTTAATTTCGTTAAAAATGTGTTTTTATAATTCTAACATACGTGGGCAGGAGTTGCTGGTGGGAACCAAAAATCGGGTGGGTCGTAGGGTAAAACCGGGTGGGTTTTGACAAAAAAAAGTGGTATTTAGACCAACATAAAAAAAATTTTCCAGCACCCGATTCGATGTGGAGACTGTCTATAGACAGTTTAAATATCAATACAAAATCCGTGTGCGATGATAAGGAATGGCCTCTGAAGAGAACCGATACATCCCGATACCCAGCATGATAATAGAGGAAATAGCCAGAAAACTTGCCACGCTCTGACGATTTCACTTACTGTACGCAATAAGAGCTGGAACAAATGTTTGCAAAAGATTTCACTCTGGGGGAATCGAACCACAACCTCCAAGACAGTGAAACAATCACCTACCCGGCTGCGCCATGGAGCACATGTGTGAGCTGAGATGCTTTGCTCTCTCTCCACCTAGACGTTTGTCCTTACAAGCATTAGTATGCGCAGGTTCTCAATTGCGTAGACAACAATAGAAACTATAACTGAAACTTGATGGATCCGCCCAATTTTCATGGTGCATTCATGATTTGCGATGACTAAACACTGTGCAACGTTTGGATTCTTTTGGTCCGGTAGTTTTTGCTCCGGGTGGGTCTGCTTGCGCACTGCTTGTACAAACAGCTCACAAGCAGACCCACCCGGAGGTCTTCTGAAATGAGTTATCTTCGAACCAATGACATAAAAGGAAGCTTTGGCATGGATAAGGATGCTCCACAAAAGGAATAATCAAAATATTATTGATTAGTGCGAAACTGCCATTCTTCGATGAAAACAGCGAAAATGAAATAATGATCTGACCTAGCTGACACCCAAACTCTAAAAAGTATACTGTATGCAAAATCGTCAAACTTTCTGGCTTCCTTACGAGTGCTTTCAAACCATTCTTTCTTATTTACTCGTTCTATTTTTACAATTCTCTATCTTTAATGGCTATCTGTACTTCATTGACATTCTTTTAATCACTACTCTGATTGTATATCGGGTATCCTAACCTGTTTTATATTCAAAACATTGTTTATAGCATCTGAAACATGACCTTGAACGATTGGAACGAGTGGTTTGTATACAATTATCAAAAACTAAGGACCATTGGGCAAGGGTAGACGTTTACTCGCTATATTTCCACGGCAAGCTACCTAGTTTTCGCGAAACGAGCAGGGATTTTACATTTTTCCGATATTCACCAACTTTAACCAAATCGGGTGGGTCTGAAGCGAAAATCGGGTGGGTCCTGCTTTTACAAACAGTGGTGCCCACGTATGAATTCTAATATAATTAGCCGATCTCAGATCTCTCATTGACTGTGTCCGCATTGACGCAACCCGATTGGGAATTGTGAGAGGAGAAGAGGGAGACGAGACGGGAGGAATGAAGTGTGAGAAATCCTTTTTTGATGGCTGATATAGTTTGCGTTCTAAAAATCAAGAAAATATCAGCTGATTCAGTGTTATCGTACATTCGAGGCCACAATGTTCCTGTTCCTTGTCCGGAATATGATATTTCAATTTCGCATTCCAGCCTTCCTGCTCTCTCTTCCTCTCCAGTTCGGGATGCGTTTCGAGTGGATCGACAGAGTGATGAAGGAACTGGCGAAAGCTGGCGAGCAGGTTGGATTTGTCGTTCATTTAAAAACAGTATTTCTAAAAAATCCCGCGAGACCATGGATTCTAGTTTGTCCACAGGTGCTCCGTCTCCTCCTCCATCTCCTCCCTCCCTCATCCTCATCTGATGATCCTCCATTGATGCTAGTGACCACGCTGCTGATGATGCAGGAGGTCGGTGGATTTTATGAATGACGAGCGATCAAAGATCAAGAGCGTGCTTTCAGTCCCCCTCTCCTCCATCCTCCTCCGATATCTCTGCTCTCGTGGAATGGGCGAGTGAACGACTGCAGCGAGTGGAAGTGACGACTGTCGAGAGGGAAGAGACTGTTGAAGGTGAGCAAGATTTTTGCTAATGGTTTGATAAACTCTGCTGCTGTGAACGTTAGAGTTGCCTGGCTTGAATTAGTGTATTTGCAAATGTGCGGATAAAGAAAAGTCAAAATACTCCTTGTCAGACGCGCCTCACCTCGGATCGGCGCCCACTCTCTCTGCCCTCTCTCTGCTGACGACGATCGGAGTGGCGACTGCGAGGATGGAGAAGGGAAGGGACAGGAATAAGGTCGGCGGATTGGGGGTGAACCTACGAAAAGTCAGACACCTTTTGCTATGTTTATGTCCAGACGTTGCCATGCGATTATCAACTTGCATTCTGTTTCGAGATCCTTGAGGTAGTATTGAAACCGCAGACTCGCGTGATGTTATTGGATTTGCTAGGAAATATCATTCTTTACAGTCTCTCATCACGGTTCTCTCGCTGCTCCTCGAATGGTCGGCCTGTCCCGTGGTGGCTGTTTCGGAGGCAGCCAGTCTTGCCATTAGAGAGATTGCCAAGGTGAGAATATGCCCCCAAATGAGTTGATTGATTTGTATTTCGATTACGTGATGAATATGTGACGAAAACGAAAGAAATGATGCTCAATACTTTCATTTTTGCAGTCTTCTTCCCTCTCGGTCTCCGCTCTTCTGATCCAGAACGGAACTTCCATCGCCAATCGAGTGGCGCTCGCGAGCAGGAGATATGTGAGTGAAATATTTTGGAACGAGAGATTAGAAATATCTTTGAAATCTCGGTTTCAAGGAATTCTTACTGACTCAATGCTCCGTGTTTCGGCAATCTTGCAGATCCTTGTGTCTCGAAATTATTCATTTGTTGAGTGGGAGAGGTGTGATAATCATGTACCTCTTTGCAGTACTCGAATCGTCGCTGTCCCCTCATCCTCTCTTCTCTTCTCGATCGATTGGAGAGCGATGATCTCTTCCTCCATCTCTCACTCATTGTAGAGGATCTCATTGGGGCACTCGACAGGCATAATGTTGTGAGTCTTATTTTGTTCTGGATCAAGAAAATCAGGAGCTGATGTGATCTTTGATCTCCAATATCCCGTTCAGGACTGGTGCCAGCTGATCCTCCGTGTGCTCTACGCCTACGCACGCGCCATCAATCGGTGGTACCCGGATCAGGTGAAATCATTCTGGAATATTAATCGTGAATGTTTTGAGTTTCGCGGGTCATGTATGACCAGTAAAGGTTTGGTAAATGTAATAACTTGAAATCTTGATTTTGTAAACCATTGATGAAATCATAGCAGGCTCCTCCCGAGACGAAGCAATTGCTCAGAGAGGAGGATGTGGTGGAGAAGGAGGGAGAAGAGGAGGAAGAAGAAAAGGTGGGTTTGGTTGTCTTTGAGGATGATGTGATCGATGTGATCAAGAAAGAAACACAGTACCATGAAGGCTCCTGAATTTCGCCAGACTGATCTTTGATCTCTCTCAGCTCGTCGAGGAGCCTCCGAAGCCGATCCCACAGAAGAGTGTGACGATGGCAGAGATGATTCTGAAGAGGTGAGAGGAGAGGGTTGAGATTTAGTCTGAACCGGTATTGTGCTCATAGATTAGGTAATGCGATGATGAATCAAGAACAAGGTTATTGATTTTCAGGACGAAGCATCTACACTCCTCGCTCCACCTCCCTGTCTGCATCCTCTCGCTGAGCATTGCGGGTGAGTGACGTTTTTTGGTCATCGATTAATTAATTGATTATTGATTCTTCAGATGCAATGCTCTGGAATATTTAAAAATATACTTTCCTAAATCCAATCATTTTTTTACAGGCGAGTGTCTGTACCACGTCCGTCGATGGGACGACGTCCTCCTTCCGATGGTGCATCAGGTGAGAATTTGATCTTGATTTTTTTCCATTAATTCATTTTTTGACCTTTTCCATTAATTCATGTTTTCTAGTTCATTTCCTGGGAAGGATTCACTAATCAATCATTTATTCAGAACTGGTCCTCGCTGCGTGCTCGCTTCGATGATGCGAACTACGAGTGCAGGATCGCTGCTCTGAGGGTAAGGAAATCAGTTGATTATCCTTGGGCGAAGATTGAGAAAGCACGTAATCTTGACATTTTCACACTGCGATTTTCAGGTGCTCTCTCGAATGGCGGAAGTGAGTAAGGATTTCATCCATCGGAAGATCAAGGACGACCTCTGGCCGAGTATTGAGAGGTGAGAGATTGAATATGAGTGAGCATGAGGATATTGGAAGAATCTGCGATGCAACGAGATACGAGTCTCAGGAAATGCTTTATTGTTAGGTATCATGATTGATCGTTTCCTTCAGTTTCCTGCGTGCTGAGACGAAGGCGAAGGGCGGCTTCGAACTGTCGAGGAAGCTCAAATATACGGTAGCACTACTGGAGAGGTACGGTAGTCTAATATTTTGTGAAGGCATTAACGAAGAACGATCGGCTTCTCCGATATTTATTGCTATTGAAGAAGCCCTGAACCACAAATATTCATTGACAAATATAAGAAAGTTCTATATTTCAGTCTGCCAGTGATCTTTGATTTCTGCGCACTGTCGCAGCATCTTGGTCCGAGCCTGGTCGACATCTGCACCGCTTTCTCGATCAATACCGCCCAGTCGCCTACCGTAATCGATGCGGCGAAGCGAGCGCTCGCCGTGCTAGGACCCAGCGAGACTCAAGCGTAGCGTCATTATATTGGTTGTTGTCCAGTTGTGCTTTGTAAACTAACCGGTTGTGTATTTGTTCTCAGGTTGACTTGAAATTGTTGATAAATTATTACGTTTTTTCTTTGGTCGCTTGTTGATTTTAGAAACGCGTAGAATCGCTGAACATATTTCGAACGAATCTAGATGTTGTCATGCGAATGAAGCATCCTCTATATTCTAGAAAGTACAATGCGTGCAAGAATCATCAATTTTGTCAGAACAATGTCGGCTACCGTAGCTGCCAGAGCCGAGAGTCAGTCAGCGATCGACTGGTCGCGCCTCCTACCGTACTCCTTCAAGGGAACGGTAGTGCACGGATTCGGACGCGGCGGGAAGCAGCTCGACTGTCCAACAGGTATCGATCAGTTTTCTCCGATCCACATTTTCACGAAGCGAGCTAAATTTGAGTCACTGTTGATCGATTTTCAGCCAATCTGGACGATGCTGCGGTAGCTGAGCTGCCGTCGGGCCTGATTCAGGGAGTCTACTGGGGAACCGGACGAGTCATCAGAGAGGGTACAGTGGTTTTTCGATCTTATCAATAATGTCTTTAAAAAGATGCTAGAATAATACGTATGCCTGTTCGTTTGATTCTATAATCTGACGATTGTAATTGAAGGAGAAAGTTCGACGGAAGAGACGGGCATCGTTATGTCAATTGGATTCAATCCATATTTCGGAAATGAGAAGAAGACTCTGGTTAGTCCAGTGAATTCGTTCATCTCATTGAATAATTGTAGAATCTTCAATGAATCTACCTTTCGTTGTGTCGAAATGATAACAAACATCCATGTATCTTCTTCAATTTATTTTAACAGGAAGTGCATTTCCTCGCAAAGATGGACGATTTCTACGGCAGTCGAGTAGAGGGAACGATTCGAGGATTCATGAGAGATATGCCGCCATTCAAGAGCATGGGTACGGTAGAGGGGGGATACTGTAGTGCGGCGGGGCGATTGATACGTCAGATTCCTGATCTATTCCATTTCAGAAGCGCTGGTCGAACAGATCCGCAAGGATAAGGAAGATGCAACGAGACTCGTTGAGAGGGAGAGGAATAATAAGATGTGAGAAGAGTACGGTAGTTATTGATTGAGTACTGTAATCGTATCGATTATCTCTAGAGCTTTCGATGGCATTGGTTGTTCAGAGATTTTTATTTTTGTTTTGCTTTCAAGATAGATTCATATCAATAGGTTTTGAGATCTACATTTATTGTGATGAAACTTACGTCTCAGATTCTCACTGTGAAATAATATTAACCAACCTTCGAGATTATACGATAGATTTGCATTACGATGATGATAAAGATTTATTACTCTGAACCTGCTTCGAAATCTTTTCGTGCCCGTTTTTGTCCTTCATTCTTCTTCTCTCCATTGTCATTTCTCCCCTTCTCTTCTCTTCTCCTCTTCTTCTATCTCATACACACCCATAGATGATTCACGGGACTCATTAAGAGGATGGGAAGGAAGGGACTGAGGTAGGCTAGAGGATGTCTCTTCTATAGGAGTACTCTCGACCAGGAAAGGAAAGCAAGAAGAGGCGATAGGGAGAGGAGAAGGGGTTTCTACATCTCTTGGTAAGAGAAAAGGAAAGATACTACGTCAGCTAGTACAGATTACGTATTTTTGTCGAAAAAGAAGCTTCCTCATTCATTTCCCCAATCTTCCTGTGTAGGATGGCGTAGAAAAAGTCTACATTCAAATTGTTCCCTCTCTGATCAGAGAAAGTAGAGCTCAATCGCAGAAAAAGGATGGGAGCACTCTACTATCTCTAATCCTCATCATCTTCCCTCTAGATCAGTCTATATTACCAGTGGCATGTCTCGCTACTCGATCACTCCCCCTCTCTTCTCCCCCTTCACTCTTCTTCCATTCTGAGTACTCCCCAACCCTTCCTCTCTCCTCTTCTCTACTCCGGTTCTTCACCCCACCCACATTTCTCTCTCTATGATTCCCTCCTCTCTTCTTCTCCCTTTCCACCTCTCATTCTATTGATTGAATGAAGATCTTTCCTCTCTTCCCTTTCATGTCTATCCTTCAGAAGAGGGGGTAGAATAGTAGATCACTCTGGCTAAACCCTTCTCTCTCCCTTCTCTTCTCCTTCTTCTCTTCTCCATCTCTTCATCTCCTTCCCTCCCCCTTCTCGTCTCCCTTCACTCCATCTCTTCTTCCCAATCATGTTGATTCGTCCCTTCTCCCTTCTCCATACCTCTCCTCCCTTCTTCTCTCGTCCCCATCACTCTTTCCTTCCTTAGCGATCACTTCTATTCTCTGTCTGTTCAAGGGTACCCTTCCTCCTTCCTCTCTCTCTCTCCCTCTTCATCGCTCATTCTCTCCCTCCTTCATTCCCATCCTCGATCTCTGTTCAGTATCCTTGATTGACGAAAGGGAGGAGATACTCAGTTCGATCGGAATCCAAGTGGGAGAGAGATAGGAGAGGGGGAAGGGAGTTCACTGTCATCGTTCAATCACCCGATCTGATGTCACGAGAGGCGCATTTAGGTAGAACGGGGGAGAACATTCCCATCCTTCTGACATCCTTCATTTCCCCGTCTCTGATCCTCCTCCACTTCCTTCACATCCCCATTCGATAGACCATCTGGGGAGGTGCTCTTTTTCTGGGTCGTCTTCAACCCTTCCCCTTCTTCAGTTGGAGATGGATACAGTATTCCAGGAAGGCCACAGTAACCTTCAGATCATTCGTAATCGAAGGGGATTCGTTCCCTTCGTTCCTCCCACTCTTCCTCATTCCAACACCGTCTCTTCTTCCACATCTTTCGAGAATGAGAGAGAGAGAGAGACAGGGAGATAGTTCCCCCTCTCTCCCCCTCTTCTTTTCTCTTTCTTCCCTCTCCTCCTCCTCCTTCTTCTTCCCTTCCATCCATCCCCCTTCCATCTCTCTATTCATAGTCATTCCTTATCTACCCACTCCCCTCCTCTCTTCTCGTCTCCTTCTCTCTCTCTCTCTTCTCCATTCCTCGATTGTATCCACAACCTCTCCTGTGTGATGGTAGAGGAGGATTACTATGGATGGTAGGGGAAGGGGGAATCTCTCTTCCTTTCGAAGACTTGGGATGTAGAATAGGTGCAGAATTGGAGATCCGCTGTAGAGAATGACGTTGATCTTCCTCGTTTCTGAAGCAGAATCTCCCCTTCATCTTCCTTCCTTCTGCTCTATCTTCATCTCAGATTCCCCCTTCTCTCTTGTAGTATCACATCTTCCTCCATATCTCTCTTCTCCCCCTTCTCCTTCTTCTTCTCCTCATCTTCTCTTCATCATCCATCCTTTCTTCTCTTCTTCATACTCATTGATTTTCTTCCCCTTCTCATCCTTTCTTGTTGTTTGACTGTCACCATTCCTTCATTCCCCCTCTCCATTTCTCCGCCACCAAACCTGATCGGATGTGATGATCTACCCTGATCACGCTGCATAAGAGGGGGATACTGTAGGAGAGATACGGTAGGATACGGTAGGATATTCTCCCCCTACATAATCATCATCCTTCTCATTGATTTTCCGATCGTCCTCTCTTCTCTCCCTCTCAATCTCTATCCAACTCATAGGGGTCAGAGATGGTTAGGGGAAGGAGAAGAGAGGGGGGATGAGAGGTGGAGAGAGAGAAGAGGGAAAGGGGAAGAAGAGTGTCCCCTCCCTCCTCCCTTCCCTCTTCTCCCCATCCTCCATCTCCTCTGTCTTCTCTTCTTCACTAGTCAGACTCCCATGTCTTCTTCTTCCTTCTCTTCCTTTCCTTCTGAAAGGTCCTCTCTACTCTCTCCCCCTCATTCCGTCTTCTTTCTTTCTTCATCTTCATCTTCTTCTGCATCAGAGTCATTCAATCCTTGAGACTTCTGCAGATTCCTCTCCTTCATTCAGTTATCTCCTCTCTAGATGATGCTAGAGAATGAAGATGGATTCCCATCGAATTCGGCCTCTCCTACCATCTCTTCATAATACCCCCCACACTTCATCTCTCTCTCTCTCTCTCTCTCTCTCTTTCTCTCTCTCTCTCTCTCTGTTACTCATCTAACTTTCCCCCCTTCCTGTATTATTCCTCCCCTCTCATTGCGAAGACAATACACATTGATGAGGCACATGATCTTTGATGTTTGATCTTTCTCAGGATGGAAGTGGAGGATCAACCAATCGATGAATCACTGCTTCTCAATCTGGAGGGAGACGCAGAAGATGTCCCGGAGGAGGAATTCACTGGTGAGAAATGGAATGGAAAGCGCAGAGAATCGTGAACTATTAGATAACGAGAGCTGCATCATTGAGTAGCAGTTAGAGATAAGGTGCAATAATCCGAATCATCTTTTGAATAAGGCTTGAAGAACCTCCGCGGATTTGAATAGTGTTGTAGATGCAACGCTGCTGACTTGAACTAAAAATTTCGGAACTGGAGGACTGAGCTTCGGTTGAACTGGGCAATAAACTGATTGAGTTCTTCGCATCGTGTAAAACTGAAAATTCACACGGAAAGGAGCGAATGCATTTAGAAGAATGGAGAAAGATGAGAATGAAGATGATGACTATTTGGGTCTCACTGCCTCATTCTCTTCCCAATTGTTTGGATAGCAATGTTTTGAGATTCTGGTGTTCATTGGCTGAAATAGCCATATTTTCGAATCAAAAGAGCAACGAAAGATGAGAATGGGAAGGAAGGCATCTGGTAGCTGTGGGAATTCCTACAGTCTCTTCCCTCTCTCTTCTCCTCCTCTTCTCATTTGTTTGGAGAGAAGAAGAAGGAAGAGAGGGAGGAAGTCATCATTGCCCGAGGGAAGGAAGATATCAGATTGGGTAGTGATGACGCAATGTTTCAGTTGCTCTCGTCTTCGATTCAATAGGACAAATCGTGTCCACTCGACCAATTGAAGATCTGGATGGAGCGGGAGTTGGTACGTGACAATTCATTGGAGTTGTCCGATTTTCGAGCAAAATTCGGGCAATGGCAATGAGGAATGTTGGCAACGCGCGGAAGAAAACACTTGAAACACTATCAGAAAGTGAGAGGGCGTTGAAGAGGAAATGAAGATGCAAGATAACGAGAGAAAAGAGCCAGTCTGAGATGAAGAGAGCAAGATGTCGGCTGAAAGCTTACAATTAGTTTGGGCGGGATGTTGAGATGGGCTTCATTGGGGATTCATGAGGGGAAGGACATGATGGAAACATCGATAATCAATAATTGAAGGGGAATGCATCACTTTGGATGGTCGTCTGAACACCGTACTCTCACTGCATGTTACGAAGGAAGGTTGGTCTTGAACAGACATTCAATATCGATTATACTACTGTAGGTAGCTGCTAGGTACTGTATTATGGTTCCTCTTCAGAAGCAGACGAGGAAGCACGCACGAAGGCTGATGAGATGAGTCGAGTGGTGAGTAGTCGATCGATACTACCGTATCCGTTCATCCTCTCAGGACCAAGATCAATCAATACTATTCAAGATGAACACTGACGTGCGTCTCTCGATGGAGAACGAAGGCACGGGCAACACGAGCGAGACGATGGAGGACAGCGAGGAGATCGATGTACGGTCGATTATCGATTGGAGATACCTTGAAATCGATTGTCTCTACAGTACCAGTTTTTCAGGACTTCACGGACGAACCCCAGATGGAGGATCGAACTATCGATCGATATGATTACGAGGATATCGATCGGCCAATTGATTACGAGAATCAGGATGCGATCCGAACGCTTTTCGAAGTGATGTATCGCGAACTGAACGAGGTAAGTGGCGTATAAGAGAGCGACGATTACCAGAAGTTGTATTTCTGTCCAAATTATGATAAGACGACACTTACTAACCACGCACATCATTCAGGATGTGCGACGACTTGCGCAGGAATCGGAACGTATCAACACGAAGCAAGCGCGTCTCCGAAGTCTCATGAATCAGTACCTTGGAGGTCCCGCAGCGAATGGAGGTACTGTACTTCAAGCTCTCGGTTCCCAATCAATACTTGCTTACAGTTCTCGACTCGCTTCGTCTCCCACCTCGTAGAATCCTGCCTGATCCCTTTCCTTCAGCGAGTGGCACTTGGAGGTGACCTGCTTTCATTGATTTCCGAAGATCGGTCGAAGATATAGTTTTATCGTTCACATTATGCAGGCCGAAGCGACCTCGTCACTCATTCTCGGACGATGAAGGCGAAGATTGGGGAACTGCTGGTGATGAAGTGTCTCCCATGAGGAAGAACAGCTATGCCGCCCAACCAACCTATCCGCCTCGTCAGTCTAGTTTCAGAATCTTATCAGAATTCTCCGAGAATAGCACGCGAAATCTGACCAAGGAAAGAAAGAGAGAAGAGAAAAGAGAGAAGAGAGAGAAAGAGCCTATGTCAATAGACGGCTAGAGTGACAACACCACATGTGCAGCGATGTCCGAGTGGTTAAGGAGATTGACTAGAAATCAATTGGGCTCTGCCCGCGTAGGTTCGAATCCTGCTCGCTGCGAATCTTTTGCCTCATTTTTCTGAATTTATGTTTCATCAACTTTTTCAGTGCCGTCTTACCCGTTCGTGAGCGGAGAGGAGGAGTTGGAATGCATCTCTGAGGTACGGGGCGCTTCTTTGCGTGCTCAATTTCCGAGCATTGCTATATAATCATCTCCTTTCCAGTCAAACGGATCTGCTTCCGAGTACGCTCGTCGATTGGCGCGAATACTGTTCAAAGATTCGTTGAACCTTTACTTCAAGGTAGGATAAAAGAGATCCTAAGCATACAGTAATTCTTTCCTCTCAGGACCAAGACGCCAAGCGTCGACAATGGATCCATCAAGCTGTGGACATGCGATTCCCGTCCCGAGATAGACATGTACGGTAGCGAATTGGATTATTGATTGATCAGAATGCTGAATATTGAATTGCAGGCCCAAGCATCCAAGTGGAAGAACTGCTCGGGTGCAATCAACAAGAATCGCATCAGCGAGGACAGTCCGGATCCCACCACGAGCAGAGGTATATGGTGAACAATTACGATAAATAGTTTACGGTGATCTCTGCAGAAATCGATTACATCTACGTTACGAAAGAGGAGGAGGAAGAGGCTTTCAATGGATGCCATCAGGACGCTACAAAATACGCTGAGCTTCTGGGTCTCAAGCTGTTTGAGGATACTATCGATCGAATGTTCAGAGATCAGGTAATTTTTGTTTGAAGCCCCTCAGAATGCTGATTGATTTGGCAAAATCACGAGGAACTAATTGATGAAATTGCAGGACGCAGTGAAGAAGGAGTGGTTGAGGGAATGCGTCGATATTCGGTTTCCTGTCGGAGACAAAGTAAGTTCGGATGATGGATCATCGATTCAAAACCCGCATTATTTTTCAGACAAAACGGGACGGTCGATGGAAGGTCTGTGCATCTGCAGTGAACAGGAACAGGAACAAGTTCATGGACTCGTCAACTGGCAACAGTGAGTATTTCGTTCGTCTTCATTCTTCTTTTTAAGCTGAAAGTTTCACAATGGCATCCATTGCAGCCATCGCCTATCCGTACATAACTCAGGAGATCGAAGAGAAGTGCTTCAGCGTTGCCAAGGTACGTGCGATCTTTGATCTACGGCCGAAGACTTCATAATTCTAGGACAATGTCGCGTTGTATTCCGAGCTTCTGGGAAGACTGCTGTTCAAGAACAACCGCGACCTCATGTTCAAGGTTTGTAGCTTACCGTATGCAAAATCCTAACTTATCTTTTCTTCTCAGGACCAAGATCCGAAGAAGCGACAGTGGGTGCATGACATTATCGATTCGAGATACCCGACGCCGGATAAGGTTTCGATATAATCAATAGTCAATCGATTACCGTACCTTTCTTGCAGCAACGACACGCTGCCAAGTGGAAGACGTGCTCGTCTTCGATCAATAAGGCCCGATTCACAGGTACGATACCGTATCCTACCATATCACCAGATCCCTGTTCCAGCCGACTATCCTATGCCGTGGGATCACAAGCACAGCGCCCGATCCTCCCTACCCAGCACCTCAACACCGGTAAGTTTCGCCTTGATGTCGATTTTTTCCTATCTCAATTTAGAGAATAATTGATCATGCTCTCAGATAACGAATAATTGATGATAATCTCAGATAACTTCTTCGACGCGTGCAGTCAGTGTGACCGCACCTGTCACTCCTGCGGGACGAACACTCCCTGGCAAGAGAACGGCAAGCAATGATAGGACGAAGAAGAGAACTGGTAAGGCTTGAAGAACGACGTATTTTCGAAAAAAATCAGTAAACGATTGCTGCTTCCAGGGCTACCGTACCCCTTCATCACTGAAGACGAGGAATACGAGTGCTACATTGCATCGAAGAGTAACGTGCAGACATACGCGAGATTACTGGCCAAAGTGCTATTCAAGGACTCACTTGAGTTGTACTTCAAAGATCAGGTAAGCTACCCTGTCTTCTTTCTCATGCAAATCATTCACGGAAAAGGACAATATATCTTTCATTGGATCTCATTTCAGGATCCAAAACGTCGTGAATGGTTCAAGGTCGTAATCGAGCATCGATATCCGACCACAGACAGGGCTGAATCAGTTCAGAAATGGAAGAATATCTCCGGAGCCGTTAATAAGAACCGTGATTTAGCCAGAAGGAAGTGATCACAAATACTTCAGTAATATACCCTCATCCATAGTCACTCCCATCCCATCAAACGTGTCCATCTTTACTTCCCATCAATCTACAAGTTATCATTCCCAAATCTGTGAAACAGTCGTGTTGAGAGAAGAGTATTTTTGTGATTTATGCGGATAAGCATTCTTATCGTAACAAAGGTTTCGTTCAAACGCATTGAGGGTTGAATACACAAGGATTGAGTTAGTGAATATTTGCATGTCATTTAGTATGGTCTAAAGGTCGAAGGTCTGGGGTACAGCTTGACTGCATTCACTGAGAGAAATGTATGTTAAATATAACACACGCCCGTCGGTCGTTGGGGGCTCGTGTACTACGACGTGTGTTATATTCTACACACATCGTGTATGTTAAACGGAAGCAGACGCCTGTGTGTTATTTGAGAAGGGGATGTGTGTAGTTTTCTAAAAACAGTTCAGGGGATGAAAGCGATTGAAACTGGATTCGGAACGATGATCAGAGGTACACACGTACCTGTGGAACCAACACACGAAGAGCGTGTGGCTACCACGTCCAAAAATTACAATGAGATGAGACAATGAGATGAACGGACATGCCCGATAGCAGTCAAACGAGGGGTGAATTTCAAGATCTCATAAGAATCGTTGTCTCTAGACGCGCCGGGGTGTAGATTGGCAGCTCGGAGATGCGGAGCTGCCAGATAACACACACCGTGTGTGTATTTATTAGCAGACATTTGTCCATTATCTAGCAACAGGCATGTCTGTTAAAAACTACACACGCGTATGCTATTTGAAAGTGTGTGTTATTCGAAACAACACACATTTGTCTCTGTGTTCTTTCCGAAGTAGACAATCGCATGTTGGAGTTCATCGTCTCCGTAGATTGCACACCAGTCCATCTCACGATCTTGGAAGTACAGGGGAAGAACCAGTCCGAACTGCTGGAGCTGCAACGGACTCAATTCAAAAACTTATTTCGAGCTATAGTTTTCAATTTTTCTGAAGAAATGGAAACGCTCAGTTGTGATAAAGGTCATCAAAACGGAATAAAATGGTTACCTTAGTGCTCAAGTCGAAGAGTAGGTTGTCAGGATCCTTGGTAAGAGAAAATCGAACAAAAGTTGTTCCGACCAAAACTTTGAAAGTCACGTCAGAAGACATGGTAAGCGAGTAATGGCCAACGTTCCTAATTTCCTCAATAACGGATGGAGAGGAGAGAATAGAGACGAGTAGAGCATGCCTAGCGGGAATACCGATGCCCACTGGCCAGTCTCACATGTTGAACAATGTTCTGTGGCGATAGAAGGGCGAGTCTAATTAGTATCGATCGATTGAAATGAATGTTCTGTACTGTATGATCTAATCGACTCATCAAAGCCGAGACTGTTTATCAGTTATCGTTATGGACAAGGAATAGGAAGGGTGAGTAGTTCATTAGCACTCTTCTTCAGTATCCTCCACTTCTTCCTCATCGTACTCTTCCTCGGATGGAGGGAAGAATGGGCTGACCACTTTAACTCCCGGCGCGACGGTCAACTCGATCGTACGATCCTTCAATTGAATTAGTTTATGATGGAGTGACCGTACCGCTCTAAAGGATGGCAAATAACGCGAATGAACATGATACCATATGGAGTCTGAGCACGTAAGCGAGATCGTTATCGGTCTTGATAGTGAGAACTTCGTTGAAGAAGGGATCGAGATAGTGCACACCATCGATGTCACTTGCTGCCGTCTGAGAGAATTTGGATTGATGATCTGCACAGCAACTTCTGCTTTCTGGCAGAAAGTAGGCAATGAGATGCAAAAGTTAGACTAAGATTCGTATTACGCTCTGTAACGACTTTTTTTTAGTGTAGAAGAAAGTTTACGAGACCTAATAGTAGATTAGTATACCTACCCTCTTCCTGATCTTCTTGAGCATATTCTCGTAAGAGTGTTCCTCGACGATGGTGAATCTATCACGAGTCCATCCTGCGAAGATGACGAACTTGCCCGTGACAGGCATAAGAGAGAGGAGAGAGGGAGACGACCGATCGGAAGAGGGGGAAGGAGGCTAAATGGGGGGAGGGAAGTGAGAAAGGATAGAATCGACAGAGTGGATTGTTTCATTGTGAGAGGAGCGTTGCCAGAGGGTTCTGATGAGAACAATGGGATAGAAGAAAGCCAATTCGTAGAGAACACTTCAAAAGCTGCATTTCTGTTGTTCCCTAAGTTCTTGATCAAAGTGAACTTGAGAAGTAGACGGTTTTACACAAAACACAGTGACAGTGAAATTTAATTTTGAGTAAAAAGATCGCAAAGAATGCACATAGCGAGAATTGTATGATGCGTGCTCTCAGTAAGACATTCACAGATGAGCATGTAAGATATGTACATATCGTGTACAGGATAGCCAAAATTGGATAGGGAAAATACGATATTCACTAGATTGTTCAATTTACATCGCTGAATAATCCCATATAAAAGGGTCGTCTGACCCTCATTTTTCACTCTCGTCTGGAGATTAAACAGTTTTCCCTCTCCTCTTTCCCTCCTCACTCCACCCTCACTCCACTCTCCCCTCCTTCTCATGAGTGGTGGACCGGCCGGTTCGCGTCGCCGTGTCACCAAAGGCTCGGAGGTACAGTAACCTTACCGTATCTTTGAAGTTTTCGATCGCTAACTGACTCGATTAATCAGGAGCAAGTCACACAATGCGCGCCTTCGATGGCATCGCCGTCGCTCTACCAACCGGCATCGCTGAAGGCTGCAGACGAGGGCAAGGTGATGAGATCCGGGTCCAAATCCGGAAATTAGAAGCACGAATAATCTAAACAATTCGGAAGAAAACAACGGCAGGTGCAGGGCCCTCAATCGCCAAAATCGCGTGCAATCTCTGCGAAGGAACTGCGAACGAATACCGTCAGCACTGACCAGACCTCGACTGGAACGGTACGTTACGGTTGGGGTACGGTAGGGTAACTGTAGATTGATTCGTTCGGTACATCACGTTGATATCAAAGATCATCGTTCAGAGAGGGGCCTCGACCGGTATCTCCTCCGAATTCAAGACGTGCAGTACGACACAAGGGTCGAACACCTTCTCGAAGGACGGAGGAATCTACAATGAGCTCATCCTGGTATGGGAAAGTCGCGATCAATAGAATAGACATGAGTAAAAGGTCCGACTAGCTTCCTGCGGAAGCTGCGCCCTCCGGGGGCGCCTGCCGCGGGCTGGGCCTCGCTACGCTCGACCCCCTTCGCTCCGCGGTCGGCTTGCCCCCTTCGGGGGCGCGCCGACCGCTTCGCTAGCCGCGCACGGCCACGAATGAAATGAATCTCCCCTCTCCCCCCTAATTGAATCACTCTCCCCTCTCCCCTCGCTAATCCAATTTATTCCGCTCGATTTTGTGGACAAGAAAATATCCTTACTCCCCTATATATAGGGCGATTGTAGGTAAAGCCGAACGGTACCGTGAACGACATCGAGGACGAATCATACTACTACGGCTACATGAGCAGAGACGAGGCAGAGAAGGTACTGTAGGATACGGTAGAATGAAGGAAGTACGGTAGCAAGATACAGTATCCACCTGTAGGTACTCGAGCGGCCGGGCGACTTCCTCGTACGCAAGACAGAACTGCGCGGCCTTGAGGTTCCGTAATCTACCGTAAACCTACCGTAGCCCTACCGTACCTTTAGGCCTTCGTGCTCTCTTACTGCGTAGAGCCGGGGAAGAAGAGCCACTACCGCATCTACACGACCAAAGCAGGCCGCAACTACTGGATGTACAAGTACTGCAGTGCGGTACGCTAGAAAATGATCTTTGATCTTTGACCAATTAACGAATATCTCTCAGACGGTCAGCCAACTCATCGACCACCACATGAAGTCAAAGGCGCCCATCAACGCCAAGTGAGGAAGTCGATAGCAACCTCTTACCGAACTGACTACCGTACCCCTACCTCGTTGCATTCAGAGGCTTCGTGCTGCGAGCGGGAGTCGTGAGGCCGGCATGGGACCTCTACCACGAACAGGTTTCGCAGTTGTCGTTATAATCCAGTGTTAATTATCGATTTGAGGTGCAACTCGGCGAGAAACTGGGCAATGGCGAGTTTGGAGAGGTGGTCAAGGTAAGGTTTAAGACCAAAGATCAAAGATCAAAGTTCACCTTTCCAGGGAGTCTTCACGCAGAGTGTCTTCAAGAAGCCGGAGGAAGTTGCAGTGAAGACGCTGAAGAACCATCAAGTGTCCACAGACGATCGGTATGTAGAGAAAGCTCTTGATGATTAGGTCATTATCACAGGGCCAATTTGGTCTAAGGAGTGAGAAAATAGAGAAGAGGAGCCCAATAGTTTAATCATTACAGGTTGGCGTTCCTACGAGAGGCAAACGTGATGAGGACGCTCAAACATCAGGTTGCTAATTAGTATCCTTGCCTAATTCTCGTCTCTCATCAGAACATCATTCGTCTGTACGGCGTGTGCGCACAGAAGAACCCGATCATGATCGTGATGGAGATCGCTACGGGTTTGTTGTTGTTGTTATTATTGTTGTTATTGTTATTGTTGTTGTTGTTGTTGTTATTCTTCGATTCGATAACAATTTCAGGTGGCTCTCTGGAGGGCAAGATCAAGGAGCCGGCCCTCACTCATTCCCACATGCGCAAGTACAGTCTGGACGTGCTCAGTGGGATGAAATACTTGGAGAAAATGCAGGTAAAGGGGAAAGTAGATAGCTCTTCGAAATGGTAGTAGATCTAATTTGTGTTCTAGCATAGCTCAATATGCATGAAATTGCATGGTTCATCACAGATAATGCATCGCGACCTCGCTGCCCGGAACGTTCTCATCAACAGTCGGGACGAGTGCAAGGTAATGGAGGATGAACTTTGATCTTTGATATTTCCTTCGCGGTCTAATTCGTCTCTTCTCAGATATCCGACTTCGGACTCTCACTGATGGGCAAGCTGCACA
Source organism: Pristionchus japonicus (assembly GCA_900490845.1). Taxonomy (NCBI): domain Eukaryota; kingdom Metazoa; phylum Nematoda; class Chromadorea; order Rhabditida; family Neodiplogasteridae; genus Pristionchus; species Pristionchus japonicus. The sequence goes on from LS515079.1 coordinate 273,622, forward strand.
AGGAAAAGAAGATGGCGAGGATGCCTGTTCGGTGAGGATATTTGATCTTTGATCTTTGACATTGGTGCAAAGATCATAGATCAACATTATCACTTCTCAGTTGGATGGCGCCGGAAACGCTGAAGGACGGCACGTACACTTCGAAATCAGATGTGTGGAGCTACGGCTGTGTGATGCACGAGGTGTTCGGCCGAGGAATGCTGCCGTATCCGGAGATTAAGGTATACCGTATGCCATGTTACCGTAATCCCTATCCTGTCCTGCAATTATCGATCTTTAGGAAGCAAAGGAGGTTCGCAGGGCAGTCAAGAAGGGTACGGCCAAGCTGACACCGCCGCCCGGTGAGTATGGTGAGGTGCATGGTGCACACCATGCGACAACGTTTACTAATCGTCGCTAGTTTGTTCTTCAGACACGCCAGCGGTCGATCGCGTCATCATGCAGTCGTGCTGGATCGAGAAAGTGGACGATCGGCCCAGCTTCAAGGAGCTACTTTTGCAGTGAGTTTGATCTTTGATCTCTGGGTATCGTCAGCTGATCTTTGATCTCTCCAGATACAAACGCGACGGCGGCCCATCGCTGCTCAACAAGTTCAGGCGGGTGTTCGGAAGGTGAAAAGATTGATTTTTGATCTCCTGAAAATGATCTTTGATCTCAGCAAGAACTCGGAGAAGGGCAAGAACACGCGGTCAGAGGCAGAACCATCAGCGTCCCAGAATAGTACGGATCGGGGTTGGTTGAGAGATGAGAGAGGAAGTTGAGAGAGTTCAAAGATCAAAGACCAATTTGAGGATCAGTATCGAGTAGACCTGTTAGACCGAGTTTCTCGGCACTCGCGAGTAAGAATGAGAAAAGTACTCGCGAGCAAGATTCACTCGCGAGTGCTACGTGCGGAATGACTCGAGAATCAAGTTCACTCGCGAGTGTTTACGTGCAGAATAACTCGAAAATCGAATCCACTCGCGAGTGAATTTTGCATAGCCACTCGCGAGTTGATCTCACTCTCGAGTGACACTCGCGAGTACATTTCTCACACCTGAAATCGACTTGCGCGGCCTGCGTTTTGCTCGGTGACCCAGGAATGAGGGGGAATGAGGGGAGGGAAGAGGGGAAATCATTCGTCGTTTTTCACTCGCGAGTGTCACTCGAGAGTGAGATCAACTCGCGAGTGGTTATGCAAAATTCACTCGCGAGTGAATTCGATTCTCGAGTCATTCTGCCCGTAAGCACTCGCGAGTGAACTCAATTCTCGAGTCATTCTGCACGTATCACTCGCGAGTGACCGGGCAAAACGAGTTAGAATGAAAATGACTCGGCGAGTGCGAGTGCTCGCGAAATGGCACTCGAGCTAACAGGTCTAGTATCGAGGTAAATAGTTGTATTCAGATCTGCACAGTGCGGACCGCGTGGAGAAGAACTAGAGACACGGCCTAGTTCAGTTACGAACAATACTCACAATCAATCGAAACGAGATCACAGTCATACAATCGAGATAAACGTTTATCGAACACATGATGTCTTCATGAAATTGTTCTTTCTCGAATATTTTCGGAATCAGTCACCTTTCAACATGCGTGCTTTTTTTAACGGATTGTGCAACCCGTATTTGCCAAATAAATTGCCGTTAGTAAGATGCAGTTTATCGAAACAAGGCCTCGAGCAGAGACTAAGCACGTCAAAATTGTTGCCTTTTCGGTCGCTCTTCAGCCCAAATTATGGGCCTTGGATGGCACTTTGAGCTTTGCTAGAAAATCTTTCGATCTTGTTAAGTACGGGCTAGCCCACAGGCCGATACGTTCGCCTATCAAGCAGGCAGATTCAGAGGCTGGATGACTACTATCTGTCCCATTCGAGTAGATTTCACTGTTGAGATCAACGAGACAACTGAAAGTGTCTACGTCGTTTCTATCACAATTATTGGCATACTCACTATTCTGATTTCGCTGCTTCTTTTGTTTCTCATCATTGCTCGATCACCGAAAATGACTAGAGAGAATCGAGTTGGTCTGGCGAGTTTGCAGGTATTGTTTAATTCAGAAAGATGCGGATGAAGAATTGGTTGATGATTGCAGATGTGCTTTCTACTCTTTTCTTTACACAATTGCTGCCTCTCTCAAATGGTACCCGCTCTTCCGTTCTTTGCGGGATATTGTGTCGGAATACTGTGCATGCCGATGAAAGTGGACTTCCATTTATTGCTAGTGAGACGACTACTTTCTCAAACACTTCAAAATACATTATTTCAGTGCATCACTATTCTTCTAACGGCACTGACTTTCGCTTTATTCTTCATCTGTATATTTCAACGACATCAAATAATTGTTTTGCGTGGTTCTCGCTGGAGAATCGGGAACGGTCGATTTGTGTGAGCCTTCGTCAATAAATCATGCTCTAATCTCATAAAGTTTCAGACTTTTCTTTGTAGTTCTGATGTTCATGATTATTCCTATAATTTTATTCTACATTTACGGACGACTGAGCAATGATGAAACTGAAGCAAAAATGGCGGTATATTTATCAGACAGAACAAAACTGCATCAATATCGTTCAGAGCTATCCCGCAATGGCGTGGATACGTTCAAAGCCCAATTGGACTGTTTACTCACTTGTAGCTAATTCACTTTTCAAATATGCGGCTGCTCTTTTTGTTGCGTATTGCGTTAGTTCAGTTGTGATTTCTCTAGTTTATAGTCGACTCAGATTACGACGTGTATAATCACGACATTTCTCATTATTCACATTGTTGGACTGATGAGAAGAATTTCGATTCAATCAAAACGGGCACAAGAAAACATCCAAAGAGCAACCATAATTCTTTTCATACAGGTTTTGCATTTTACATTTTCATCAATAACTATGTCAGTTCCAGTTTGGTACATTCATAGGCTTCCTATTAGTTCCCGTTATTGTACTCAATTCGCAATTATTGAAAGTCTTTGATCAACTGGGAGCATGCAAGTTTTCTTCATTTTTGATTCGAGTTGAAAGATTTTTCAGATCCTTTCCTTATTGCCGTCGTTTGCTTTTTCTGTCACGGCCTATTCATTTCAATTATCTCAATTGCCATGAGCAGAGACCATCGACTGTCCATTGTTCTCTTTCTTCACGCGAAAGAAAATCAAATCAACGTTCGAAATATAAGCCCTCCTTCTACAAGTTCGCCAATGAGGCGTACTTCATCTAGATTTTGATAAAATGTTCTCTGAGCTCTGTAATCTCCATGTTTCAAAACTCCCCTCTGTACCAAAAGGATGAGATTTTTCGTCGAAAAAAGTATATACAGAAAAAGCTTCAACAATCAAAACTGATTCCACATAACAGTAACAATGGAGTGAGATGGCACAGAGACGGTAGTGTAGACTCCTTCGACATTCTTTTCCCGAACTGAGATTGTGAGATCCTGAAGTCGAAACCGTTACTGAATTCACGTCTGGTCCACTCACTTCATTGTCATTCTCATTGAGTATCGTAACATATCTCTCGCCGTTCACCATAACCGCGCCAAGCACATACACCTTAGACGGGAGCTCGGGCAGGTCAGTCTTCACTCGATGTGCGCCAGGCTTCAGGAATTTACTGGAATTAGGCAAATTGTTCCACTACACTCTAAATGTTCTAGTCGACGCACCTGAAGTGCGCCAGCCCATAGTACATCGGCTGCTTGTAGAATTCCTCTCCGTCGACCACAATCGGTGCGTCAACATAGTTCTTCGCCCATGTGAAGCCTCCCTTTAAAAGCAGGGCTTGAAAAGGCTCCTCGTAGACTGAGAAATACCTCCATATCCAGTGCCATATTCCAATCCGTCCAACCAGCGACGAAATTGTTGAGGTCGGTAATGATGGAGTTCGCATATCGTTCAGCACGGAAGAAGTAACCAAGGCGCACACCCTTTCCTTGCACTGCCAGCCAACCGTTAGAGGCCTGAATTCAAGAGGTGATACGTCTTGCTTACAATGGTAAGACGCAGTTATTGATAGCGCTGTTTTTATTTAAAAGCGTAGAAAAATATTTTACCTCAGTCGCTAACAGGAATTTGTTGGGATGGTTCTCATGCGTATGAGTGAGTGCAGAGATGGGATAGATTTCGTCTTCATACCAATGAACACCGATTCCAGCAACATACTGGGAGACCTCATCATCAGAGAACATCTGAAAGTTGTCGTTGAATATTATTGCACAATGTTCGGGCGAAAACGTACCACATCAGCCCAACCAGGCAGCATGAAGCGCTGATCATCCATTCCAATAATCACAATATCCTTGGAGGCATTTGATGATTTGAGGGCTGGTCCGAGATGATTCTTCACGAAGTTACTGAAATAGAGTTTATTTAGCCCGTAACACTTCGTAAATTCAGCACTACCAACCTCTCTGTCTGAGCGTCAAAAAATAGAGTCTGCCATGAATAATTGGGGTCAGATCCAGTTGTTGGCTCATTCTGAGGAGTGACACCCCAGAAGGGAATTCCCTGATCGAGGTATGCTTCGAAGAACCTGAAGAATAGTTGGATAGTTCAAGGAATGGATATTCTTGCGAACTTGACAAAATAGTTTGCCCATGTGACGTAGTATGGACCATCGGGATCTCCTTGCAACTCTCCGCCTCCCTAAAAATAGTGGAATAATGCTTGTATCTATTTTGATCAAGCAAGCTTCTAAAAAAATAATATTCATGAAGCATAGATTTTTTTTCGAGTTTATGCAAAGCAGTGTATTTCGCTCACCTGCATCTTTCCGTTAGTCTTCATCCATCCTGGAGACGACCTGCACAAGTTGGTATGAAAACAAGTTGGAATGAAGTTGGTACCATGGTGACGCGAAGAGGCGTAGTCCTCCCGTTGACTTTTGCAGTTCGATCGCTTGCTGGATGAATGGAATCTGTAAAGAGTTGGTTATAATAACATTCTGTATTTGGAGGGTGTGGTTGGCGAAAAACGAGTATGTACCTTGTAGTCGAAGTCTTCATGAGGCAAAGCGAAATACTTGAGATCAAAGTCACCATCCACGTCATCATAACTGTAGGTTCCGTAAGAGAAATCCGTGCTTGCAATGGGCACACGGCCGATTGTGTACTCCGTGCCTAAGATAGAACGATGTAGAATATTCCAGTAACATTTCTTATACATTCTGTATTCTTATGTATTCAAACCGATTACACTAAGCACATTTCAAATGAGCGGCATATTTAAAGTATTCGGTGAATCAATAATCGAACGTACCGGTAGGACCAAAATACTGCTGCATGATTCTCTCCTGCGTGTCATTCGGCAGCGATCGAATGTTGATACCAGTACTGTCTGTGAATGCTGCTCCGAATCCGATAATCTCCTGGTAGACTGTGGATGGGTCCAGTTCGATTACTAGTCCTTCTGCAAAATAATTTCAATAATTGCAGTCTGGGGTTATCTGCGATTCATCCTTGAGCATATTGTGTGCTTCCACACCCTGTGATGTTTCGTTAGCTTGTGTTCATGTGGTGCTATCTGTCGATGTCAACCACGTGATTTGAGCTACGAAGGAGCAAAAGATAAGAAAGTGATCGAGCAAAGTACTAGATAGATCAAACACCACGCCCAATTCGTTAATGATTTTATTACCCGGTTGAGGCTTCTGCTTCACGATTACTTTATCCATTCGAGCTCCTTCAGCATCAGTGCGATACACCACAGCCTGAATGAAAATTACCAGTCTGCCGATTTGTTGTAACTCACGCTTCCAAATGGAATGCTGCCTAGAGGTTCGATGTCATCACAGTGGGTTGCATTGCATACGCAGACTATTCCATCAGTGAATGTTCGAGGGATGCAATCTGAATAATGATTAAATTTCCATTTCAAGCAGAGTGCCTACTTGGTGTAGCGTAAATGGCTAGAGCGAGGAACGATATCCGAAGCTCGAGCATCATCATGGATCGGACTTCCTCTGAATACGTGGAGACGACAGCTCCGAACGAGTCGAAGGGTGTATCTGTCTATCAGGGAAATCGCGGTGGCGGAGATAAGAGGGAGCACGCGTGTTGTTGACGAGGGAGAGAGATAATAGAGAGATAATCGCATGATGATGGAAGCATGAATAGACTACGCCTTCCCTTGCAAGATGCCTTGATGCGGATTGGATGATGCGAATACGATTACAGAATAGCAAAAATAAGTAAATGATTTCAGAGAATGCAACAATTTTTTTTATCAGATACGAATAATATAAGAAAATTATCGAAACAGTCAATTTAGCTGTATCCGCTATTTCCTGGTGAGGATGAAAGACAGAGGATGCAGAGTTTACGAGCCTTAGATAGAACAACTTATAATTCCGTTCACAAAGAATTCTCACATCATTGAACAAGAAGAGCACTGCGTTCGTTGTAGAATTTATCAGGGATGGAATTACTGAGATTCTGAACAGTTACTTGCCATGTAAGAGGCATAGAGGAATTCAAGTTTGGCTTACCCATGCAGCCAAATATTTTCCTTTGTGAAATTAATATAAGGGAAAAAGAAGAAGGCTAGCCATGTGCAAGTGTACAGAGCAGCCAAGGAAGCGAATTGAATGGTGAATCTGATGTTGAGGTTTCTCCCCCTTTCAACCTCACCCTATTATCTGATTCATACCCCCATTCTAAGCTGAAAGTAGCATCAATACCTAATTTCTTGCCTCCTTCTCCTCTTCAGTGCATCAGACTGCATTACGATTCTGCTTCCTATGGACCGAGCTGTTAGAAGAATCTGAGGTTGTTAGGATGAACTCTGTGCATTGACTGATCGCATGAACTCTATGGGAATGCAAATGCACTCACTATGACATAGATCACGGATGGAATGGCTGAGCATGCAATCTGAGCGGGTAATTTCCAATATGTCCACGCGTCGTTTGTCATTCCGGGAATCAGTGCGTCGCGATAAGAGAATATTGTGAAGTCGAATTCGAGCCTGGAAATATTGCCAAATGGTATTCTGTTTGTGGCTCCAAACCCAAAAACGAACTTGCAACAGGGATAGATAAATTGCGCTGTTAGCATGATGAGAAGTGCCAGAAGATGCTGGAAAGCAGCCAAAGCGAGAGTTCGATTTCGAGTGAAGAAATGAGGACGAAGAAGAACGGTCGCAAAGAGTCTGACAGCGAAAGGAGGTACCTCACTCATAAACCCTTGTGCTTTTCTAAGAGAGTCTAAAACCAACCTGTTCACTGCAAGAGAAATCTGTGACAGCGAATTGTTGAACCAGCAATAGTTGTTAAGAGAGTCAATGAATATTCCAAAGTGAATATTGAACGGATACGGAAAGATATTGTTCTGAACAACCGAATAAGAAAGATAAAGGGAATCCTGAATGATGTCACCTGCATGATAACCAAAGGCGAACAATAGCGCATGAAAATAGTAAGGAGCCCCACATCAGTAAGCATTGGTTGGAGATAGAGAATGTAGAGGGAAGACTGAACTGCTCATATTTCAAAACCATTGCCGAGACAGCACATACATGGTACTTTTTAAGCGTTCCTCGCGTGAAAATTGCATGAATCGCCAACAAGTTGAGAAATATCTGAATATGGTTTATTGGATCTTTTTCTCGACGTGCTCTCTTGTCAGAGATCGGATGAGTAATGGAGTGAAGTAAACTCAATTCTAAATACGCTTTTGCTCATTTACCCCGATAGCAGCGAGAATGGCGTAGACACTTCCCACAACGATGGCGACGTCCGACGTCTTCATGAATCCTCTGAATCTTCTCGACGAGGGGGAGAGACGATGACATCTGATAGAGTGTTTCCTTGTCAACAATGAGTATTGTAGTGCGTTCTCATGATTCCTTTGACTTCCCATAGTAGTCATCCAAGGGATGTATCACACGGCAGTGAACTCCAACGCAGATCAAATTTTCACGAAGGAAAAGTAAAGATGAGGAATAATGATAATTCAGATATAATTTAGGAATCCTTGTCTCAACAAATGCATGTCAAAAGATGAAAAATATTCCTGATTTTTTTAGAAAATGCTGTAAAACATGAAGGTCAGTAGCGCTGAGGAAAACATGTGCGCTTTGGGCGCAAAGTTTGCACGTTGCACAACCTTTGTTGTCTTACGATGGGTGTTTTGAAAGTTGATATCCCTGTGAAGGGTATATTCGTCGATGGTTAGTTACGTCTTTCAGGTATTTTCTTCAGTTTTAGCTCTGTGGTTGGTTGTACTCGTCCTGATTATTCCATTAGTCGTCACTTGACGCTGTGCTTTTCAATCAGACAAAGTGACGGACAAAAAGGAGAGTAATCGACTCGAATCGACTACTCTTTTTGTTATTTTAGTCCTGCGTTTTCATCAAAAAGTCTCCCCCTTCTCAATACCGTCATTCAATACCGTGTGATCGTGCAAATAGCTCCGTTTCTAATCTCAGTTTCTCTTCCCCTTTTCCTCAGAATATCGTCTACGTTCTTTTTCTTGCAAACTTAGCAACTTCGTCTAAACTCTGCCTAAGTTTCACATAATCCGAGTATTCATCAAGGAGAAATGATCTCTAGACAGGCCACTTTGTCACTGAGACTGGATTAGAGAACAGCTAGACTCAAGCAGCATGCTAGAAAGGACAAATTGGAGAACTGGGTTATTGTCTATTCATAAGCGGTTTTAGACGGCCGCTGTTATTATGTTTTCGTCTTTTTCGAGTCCGTTCTCTGTTGAGCCAAATGTACCTGTTTTCTGACGATAGGTCACTAATTTCGACCCTCTCTACGGCGTCAACAAGTGTCTGCCACTCACTTTCCGAAGTGTTCATGACTTTGTCCAGCTTGTTGAGTAAGCCCATGTGCAGTCAACACCTTCAACTATCTTTTCGGTCTAAATGGGCAACACATTCCATTCGATTAAATTCATGCAATGCCTTGCACGCAAACGTTCATGCCAGATCTCTTCGTTCTATCATTCGTGAATGTTTTCTGGAGTGTCTCTTCGACGGCTCGCTCCTCGTTGATTAATTGTTCGATCTTCTCGAGTTTCTCCATCTCGTCTCCTTCTCACTCTCTTATTCTTCCCTACTCTCACATTCTCATTCACCCTCACGAATCTTTCATTCACAGTTGTGATAGGGACTGCAACAGGTGTGTCATGTTGGATCCGCGATTCTAGAACATCATGGATTTGAGAATCAGCTCTGTTTGAGAACCTCTGATTCATCTGGGAAACTGGTTTAGTTTTGTGTAGTTTTGCTCTTCCTCTCTGCTGAAAAGCACTTTAAATTGAGAAAAATCCTTGTTTTCGACCGGATAGAACAATTACATCGCTCATCGGCCACTTTTATGATAGTTTTGGTCCGAGATATATTTCTTCCCGATTCAAACGTAATAACTGTGACATTTCTCTGTCCCATTAAATTATAAGCACTGATTGTTTCTGGTAATTCAGACATCATCACACTCTAGGCGTACCAATATCTCGCTATGTTCTCGTCAGATTGGATTACGGCAACGGAAACGCGTATATTTGTTCGTTGAGAAGAATCTCTGTGACCTCTTGACCACAAGTTCTTTTTCTCACGAACTTTACAAATCCTGCAACTCGAATTTCCTTCCGAATCCGTGTGATTTCTGGTTTCATGTTTTCTTCTAAACCATTGGTCCGAAAACTGTTCAAAACAGTCCAGCCACTCGAGGTACTTGTTAGTTCCCAATGCCTCATCTTTCTTCTCGTTCTTTCGTCTTCTTCAATACAAGTAGCTCTCCTTCGGTAACCCTATTTACTCCCCTTCTCTCTGCTGGAAAATTCGAGTGCTTGATTTAGCTGAAGCGCACTTTGTCGTTTTCAGCATCCGCATTCTTTTCGTTTCCACGTATCTGGTTTGTGTTTCGAGTATCTCTCATCGAATGGTAGCGATTCTCTAAGTTCTCTCAACATGGGTGACCTACCAAGTGAGGGCAGACACTAGGGGTGCTTCTGCTCATCAAGAATGTATCAGTCGTCCTCTCTCATCTGTTGTTGCAAGTGGGAGGAAGGAGAGTGATACTCTCCAATTCATAGCTGCCCTCTCTCCTCCATTCTTCCGCATGTTTCTTCGTTATGAAGGGATCCTCGTCTATTTCTAGGATCCGTTGAGTCTACGGTAGTCCAAAGATCCGCAGTCACGCACATTCAAACATATCCTCTGCAGCTGTTGAATACTAAAATGTCTCTTTCTCTCTCAGTGCATGTGTGTGTTGTGTGAAACAGTGTAAGACGATCCGTATTTGTGACGTCTCAGCAAGGAAGGGAATGCATGTATTCCCTCTCTTTCCATTGAGCAGTCCTCCCACCTCAGATATCTCGCATTCCTTCCTCCTCACAACCAACAATCACTAAGGCTTCATTTCACATCACTTCATCTCGCATTTGATTTGAGAGAAACAGAGATGCTTCGGATGAATAACAAAGCATCCAGCATCGCGATCTTCCCGCGGCGATATTTCGTATTTCTCTCATAAAATGTCATCCTTTGAACACCTGAAACATGTGTTGAGTGTCGCAAGCAGTGGTGGATTGAGATAAATCACTTTCGTCCTTCTCTCCTCTTGGTTCTCACTCGCTCATCCGATCACGACTGACTCATTGATCAGTCGATCAATTCATTTAATTCTCTCTTTGCTTATCCACACCAAGAAAGAATAGTTTCAATGCACGTCAAACCGATTGATAGAATATTCCCACATTTTCATCTTCTTCGTTCTTGACAAATAGATAGATCTCCCTCTATCCGCGACGCAGTCCCATTCACTTTTACGATCTGCTCTCAATTCTTCTTCATTCTTTGACGATGATTTGTCGAGCTCCGAGTTTTCAGAGGAATGATTTGTGAGGAGACTCCGCTGATCGCTACTCTAGATATTCCTTGGATTGTTTAAGAGTCCAGTTATTCGAACTGCCTGCACTGACCATAGTCAATAACCACCAGTGATTGATGGATTACATCAATCAGTGATCTTCTTGTGTTCTCCGACTCATTGTGGTTCATAGAATTCACACCGGAGGGCATCTTTGCAGAGTCTATCTAGTCGGTGTTTTTCTCCATTGCAGAGATGATCTCTGCCTTGAAATCCAATCCTTTCACCTTCTCGAACTCAAGTTCACACTCATTCTGTATTCTCCCACTCTTCTTCGTTCCCCCACTTGTGAAGATCGTTATTTTCACGCTGTCCCCTCTTTTGTCTAGTATTTTTTTGTTCCTCTCTCCAGTGCTGGACAACTAATTGTGTTAATTTTGTCTCGTGAGGACGGAGTAAAAAGGTCCTCTTTCAGAGGTCGAATTTCTCATTGAAGCCGAGCGTAGAATGGGAAGAGGATTCTGACGACATAAAGAGGAGGAGGTTGGACAACTAATTAGTCTTAAAATAGACTCTAAAATTCACGTATACATTCATATTGCGAATTAATTGATGAGGAAATGATGAATCACATTTTACAGTAAGACTAAAAGTAAGCCCTGCGAATTTCAGAATCATGACATCAGCATCGAAAAAGCGGCGATCTACAGTGATCGTGAAACTGCCAGAGAAGAGAGAAAGTCTGAGGGAGAAGTTGCGAAGGCATCTCAAAGAGGTTCGAACGAACATATTTTCACTCCGATGATCATTTCTCTCTTTCTTTCTATTTATTTATACTTGTCCTCATTCCGTCTGATTTGCTCTCATGGCTTCTACCATTATCCCAGCAGCACTGCACCCTTGTAGCGCGAATGTAATCGAACTTTCCGGGCGCTTTAGGGAATCAAGAAATTGGATTTGAGAAGAAAGGGGGAAGATTCGCGTGGGCTCTGACTCTCCTCACATCTAGATAAGCGGGTTTTGAGACATTGAGGCGGGAGGAATAAAAGAGAGCCTCCACGTGCACTCAATTGACCTTCTGTCACATAATGTAATGGGAAAGCCAGAAATAGATAATCGCAAGCTCTGAGATCTTATCTTCAAAAGCAGACCCATTCGGCGCAATAACCGCTATTGACAGCTCGTTGAGAACGTTGCGGAAAAGGCGCGAATCGCTCCCCGGGGGATTTCCTTCCTTCAATCCAAACAGCATAGCTGGTTCTAAGTCGTGCAGGTTCCCACAGCTGCAGCTCTCGGTCGAAAGTCCCTCGAGAAACACTAAGACTAAACAAGTTAGCAAAGGGAGGACCCATTCTGGTCGCACTCCCAATTGTGTGCAACCGCCCTCTTTCTCTCCTTCTCCTTCTTCTCTCCTTCGTCTTCCCCCAGAGATTACTTTCACCCTTGTCTCCCCATCCGTTGTTCCCCTGCTGCCATCTAAGCGACTGCCTCTCACTCGAGATAGATATACTCGAGTCGAGACAACTAGTAGTTTGTCAACCACTGACCCTTGTTGGGTCTCCCTCTCTGGTTTCTTCTTACCAGTGGTATACCAGTTACAGGGGGCGGAGTTTTGGCGTACCAGTGGTATAACAGTGTGTCTACCAGTTGTTTACCAATTGAAAAGTTACCAGTGGTAAACCAGTTGGGACTTGAGAACCAAGGGGGCGGAGTTTTGGCTTACCAGTGGTAAACCAGTATAGTTACCAGTAGTGAACCAGTTCCAGTTTACCAGTTGTATGCAACTGGTTTACCACTGGTATTTGAGTACTCACTCGAGTGACTCTTACCCGGCGTGTCTAGAGACAACTCTACCTACAAGGTCCCTTCTAACACCCCCTTCATCAAGCTCCAGCTCTCGTGTGTACGCCGCATAGTACGATTTTTACGATTTCACGTGAGATCGTTTTTGAATGTGACTAACCTCACGTGGACGTTCCATGTGAGGCCCGGTTACCGTATGAGGCCAACTCATGCTATCAATCAATATGACTCGCCTACTCTCTTATTCTGCATTCGCTATCCATGTCCCGTACCAGTGGTAAACCAGTGCGTTTACCAGTGGTATACCAGTATAGTTACCAGTTGTATTTCAACCCGCTCACAACTGGTAACTATACTGGTATACCACTGGTAAGAAGAAACCAGAGCTCCTCGCTGCAAGAATCCCCGATCTAGTCTCCATGTAAGGCGCAATGGTCTTCAAGAAACGCCACTTTGCCGGAACGAAAGCCATTGATCTTGACAAGGTAAATTGTATGCGGAAAATTCATAGTGAGATGGTGAGCAGGTGACACCGTTCTTGGAATTGAAATATGCGTGATCTGATGTTCATCCTTCCAGGTCGCTCCCTACTTTCTCCATCTCGGAATCGTCTTCGCTGTCACAGTCTACGTGCTGATCGGAGCGTATGCGATAAGAGAGATCGAGCGACTCGGTCCGGGAGAAACACATGAATTGGAAGTGGTGAGCCAATATTTTGCTGGTGATAGCTTCAGATTCAATTCAATTCAAGAATCCTTTGTTGTCGCTCAAAACGTGTTTGTACGACTCTTCCTTTTCTAACAGAGGAAATGAATGTAGATAGGGAAGTCCGCATTTGTTCTTTTCTGTCTTCTCTTGAAATCAGATGATGGTCTGAGGAGGAGCTAATCAAGATGCCCACCCCTCCAACGCACTCAACCATGTCACAACACTTAGCCAGCAGTCTAGCATAAAAACAACGTAGTCCTACGGTGAAAAGAAGCCAATCAGTTCTGTGAACGATACTCTTGTGCAAGCGGAAGAAACATGAGCTCTCGCGACAAACATCATCAATTTCTCAGATGGGCGTGGTATCGCCGCGCTTTCTCTCGCCTACCAGAGTGAACAAGAGAGTTCTCATAACAGAGAGACACCAGCGGCAGTGCTTTGATAGATTATGATGGTGTATAATCCCGGAACTTGAGCCACCCCGCATCCATCGATCATTCCCTTACGTTTTTGAGAGTGAGAAGGAAGGGGTTAAAGGAAAATGCGTTCTAGAGTAAATGATGCAAAACCTGAACGAGAGGAATGGGAAAACTCATTTTCAGAGCACAATCGGTCCTGAGACGTCTCGATTGCGACGAGAGATCGAGTCTACAGAAGATCTCAACCGATTGAGAAAGCAGTCCCGTAAGCATTCTCTCCTTCCATTCTCGTTTTGGAGATCAAACGCGTTTGTTTTCGCTATTTTGGCCACAGCCGTCAAGGATGCTGAGATAAGAGAAGCCGAAATCGAGTTCAACGGTCTATTGCTAGAGGTTATAACTCCCTTGGGAGACTCGATTCCATACAATGCAGGGGCTAGCTACACGTTTTCTCGAATCAAAGCTTTGATTTAGACGTGGAAGCGCTCAGTTGCCTCTCTCTCGCAATGATTGATGGGAGCTGTCAGGAAACGTGTGAAAAATGCGTTCTATGTGTGCTAAATTTGTACTTTGCCATGTGGACTCGGAATAGATAAAAGTATAGACGGGGGATTGTTTTGGGTGCAAAATATATATTATCAGTAAAATATGATAATAAATGACATTTGAGTGAGTCGAACTCGTCGCTGTGTGATCGCTGCTCTCCACCGATTGAGGAAACAATCGAATTGCTCACGAGAAGGAATTGAGAGTACGTTTAACCGGTCAATTGTTAATCTTTTCTTTTTTTTTCTAAATTATTTCAGAAGTGAGCATTTCTTCACTGGACGAATGCTACGAAAAGGACGTCAAGCGAATTCTCTACGAGGATCAAGAAAGCCATCAAGGTTAGCTCGGAAAAATAACTTATCGCATTCCTCGAATGTCTGTGAATGCAATTGAAGTCGATACTTTGGCAGCCCCAGGTGGAGAGATGTTGACATGGAACACTCCTTTCACGTATCTGAAAGATCTTTACTTTCCTATAATCATCATGCATGCCTACTCCCTGCATGGTCGAAGTAGAATCAGACTCACGAGGGGATTGAGAACTGCCGGTAGAATAGCTGACTGAATCACGAGTTGTAAGCTATTAGTAGGTGTCCCCTACCACACAAACGAGTCAGGATGGTGAAACCACTGAACCATGAAAACTGTTCCCCAACAACCAAAATACAATAAAGGGAATCAGTGTATGTAGAGTCTGGACCGTGTCAAGGCCGAAACATTGCAAGTATAAAACTGAATTTGATCTCCCGAATCATCACCCTATGAATCAGTAGCTCATTTTGTTTGCACAACGAGCAAGTTTATCGACCACCTGTAACGTTGTATGCATGACATAATAATAGATGCAACCCCCACATTCCTTCGCTAATAGACGAGAAACGACCATAGAAGAGGTACCATGCAATGGTGGCCACCATTAACGTATCTTACGACTTCAGATAGAAGTAAGGAGGTCTTCACAAATCCAAAGACAAGTAGAAAACGAGTATCATTTACTTCCCGTTAATTTTCCTGACAAATGATGCACAATACTAACGAAAGAAGCAAAAAAATAGATAAGTCACTTCGATTATCAGCAAATTATCCCCTACGAGATTACATCGTTCGAATAGTCCTTGTCTTATGTGCGTACTTTATCTCGTAGGCAATTGTTTTTTTTCAACGATCCATTTTCATGTGTTATGCTAATGAAAATTATCAAGATGATTCTGGATTACTGGATTCGCTCTTGTTTCAGGCCTTTCTCTTTTTGATCACTCAGTAGTCGGCAATGTGTTAGGTTAAAAATAGGACGACTTGCAAGCCCGAGAGAAGGGTCTCTGGGGGCGTCTACTAAAGAACGCGTCTCTCTACTTCTTTCCAGTCTCTTGTCACACTGAGTTGGTTGTTTAGTAGACCTCAAAGTCGGCACACAAAACAGCCCTCTCGAGGGTCATTTGCGATCTCTGTGAAGCACTTTAACTGTGTGATAAAGACAGAAGATCTCTGAGAATCGGCAAGAAGTTGGCTGAGAACGAGAAATGAAAACTTTTTGCAGCAACTCCAAAAGCGCTGCAAGAAGATGGCTTCGTCTTGCTAGAAGATGGATCAAGACAATGGAAATGGACCGATGCAGTTCTATTCTGCTTCACTGTAATCACGACAATTGGTACGTTCACAATTCCCAGGACTGGCTTGCCAAAAAGTTCAGAGACAAAAACGAGTTTTCTAGGTTACGGAAATGTGGCACCACGCACCTTCGAAGGTCGATTGTTCGTCATCTTCTATGGGTTGATAGGTGAGAAAGGATAGGTGAATGGGAGTGAAGATTCAGTGCAATTGAAGGTGTTCCATTCACTATGCTCGCCATTGCCAATCTGGGCAAGTTTCTGGCTGCGCTACTCAAGAGTTGGACAAGGCCATTCATTCGATGCTTCAGGTTAGCATTCAGCAAAAAAATTAGTTGGTTTCTCGAGAAAAAAAACTATATCTGATGTTATATTTCTGATCTGAACTTACTCCCTTTTCAGTCGAGTGCATCGTCGTTGTTGCCGACGTGGATACTCCATGAAAGAGAGACAGAGGTTGATGGATGGAGGGAAGAAGGCCAGCAAGGTAGGGATTGAAGAGAATAATGAAGCAAACCTGGAATCATTTCAGCTAGAATCGAATGAAAACGACGATGAGGATGAAGATGAGGAAGAGGTCGAAGAGGATGTCAGTTTTTCTCGGAATTCAGAAGTGTTAATGAAATTAATTTGCAGACAGGGGAATCGTCCTCAGACGCGCTGGTTCTCTTCGTATCATTCGTTCTCTACGTCATTGTCGGCAGTTTTGTCATTTCCGCGTACGAGAAGGAGATGAACTTCTTCGAGGTGTGCACTTTTTTAAATTCTAGAA
Organism: Pristionchus japonicus; assembly: GCA_900490845.1. NCBI lineage: Eukaryota > Metazoa > Nematoda > Chromadorea > Rhabditida > Neodiplogasteridae > Pristionchus > Pristionchus japonicus. The sequence goes on from LS515079.1 coordinate 290,259, forward strand.
TTCTGGATGCGAAAATTCTATCCCGATTCAGGCAATCTACTTCAACTTCGTAACTCTCACTACAATCGGTCTGGGAGATCTTGTCCCCAAATCGGAGACTTTTCTTCTTGCAACTCTCATCTACTGTGCTGTCGGACTCGCACTGACGACCATTGCCATTGAGGTAATCTTCGATCATAACATCAGATATCTCCTAAACAATCCAAAATACACATCATACAATTTCTCAGATCGCTGCTGACTATCTGAAGAAACTGCACTACTTTGGACGGAAGATTGAGAATGTCGGACACGTCAAAGTCTGGTTCGGAGGACAACAGTATGTTGCTAACGTTTTCTCATAATTCATAGCTATCATTATGGATTAGATGGGACTTCTTCAGTGTCGTTACTCTAATGCCACCCATGAGCAACTTGGGACAAGATTCACTAGCCCCTCTGTCCAACTTGAGTGACAAATGGTCATAGCATTGCTTGCTCTAGCAGTGGAATGGAAAATATGGGCGACTAAAACTGGACGAGAGTTGCTCTCGGGGGATTAGCGAGTAATTTATGGAATGTAGCTTATCCTTTTTCTCGATAATCACATTTCTCCAGAATCTCGATGCGTCAGCTTGTCAAGAATCTGGGAGATCAGTTCAACGTTCCCGTCGATCAACTACAAGGTAAGCGTTGTTTGAAGATGAGTACTCAAACGAAAAATTCGTTCAAAACGGTGCTACTATTTCAGATCTGAACCTGGAGAAATTCGTAGATGATGCAATGCGAGTCGAGGCGGGAGAATTGGCGACGCTGAGAGTAAGACAAACCCTTTCTTTTAGTAGAGATTCTCAGACTTCGATTCAGTTCAATTCTTTTGCATCCCTAAACCATCACATAATCCGTTTCAGGCGGAGCCTCAACCTTTCGAGACGTCCAACTACTGGCGAGCCATTGAGGGTTCAATGCTGCACTTCGTCGATGATGATGACGTCATTGCTGCCCAAGCAGCCCGTAATTATTATTCCGCCATCTCGGAACATCCACCCCTCATTGAGTTGAATGGACCCCCACCTCCCGATGATGACTTTGACTAACACTTCCTCTTGCCTACTAAGGATGCAGAATGACATCCGTAGACTCATCAGTTCCAAACTCTATGAGTTTCTTACCTACCTCGCTTCTCTTGCCCTTCCCTGTTATTGCTCTCTCAGTTTACTCACTCTCTCCTCCCATCCGATGCCAATTCAACACATCATTTCGTTGCTCAGGCGATTCCCCTTGGTTTATCCTAGTCTCTCACCCCTACCAATCGATATCAGTTCAACTACCATATTACGACGCTCATCTGCTATCGTGACCACACATAACTGTTCCCTTTTGAGAACATTCACTCATTGTTTTCTCCTCCTTTCGCATCGATCATTTTCTTATGCGAGTGTGCTGTGTGATTGAATGAATTTATCGATATCGTGCTCAGTTCATCGTGCCAGATCAGTTCATCACTTAGAGATCCGTTGATGAAAGAAGCTTCCATTTCATCGATCAGAAATCCGAGATCAGATGAAATCGAGAGACGCTTCCATTGTCATCCTTAGCTATGCCTCGTGACAGCACGCTTATCACAATTCCAGACAATCTTCGTCGTTCCATCTCCTGGAGTGTTGAATCTCCTTCCGTCATTCGTTCGACCTCTCCTCATCCGATTCGTGCCACCTCAGCTCGTCTCAATCCAGCCAGTCCTCGTCCCGTCGCTAAGCCAAATCCGCCCATGGTAAGATGGTTGAAGTGAAAGAGTACTCTTTGATCAACTGTGCGTGTGCCCACAGAATCTTGATGAGGCATTGATGGCGAGCCTAAAGAGGGAGTTGGCCCGTCGTAAACGAGCCAACAAGCTCTCCTCCTTCGAAGACGACGATTCCGAATGGGAATGGACACGCAGTGAGCGAGTGTGCGGTGTGCCTACAGTAATCCAAGGGGTGGCATGGTGTGGACGACGTTTGCTATCGCACTCCCATGCATGGAGTGCAGTGCTCCGACTCCTCCGTCTCTCCTCTCTTCTCTCTGATCCCATAACACAATTCTCACATCATCTTTCAAATTTCGGGCTAATGTTGACTAACGATTCGAATGAATTTCGAAGATACTAATGCCAAATATTTAGGTCGGCGTCTCCAAAGTGTCACTCCAAAGAGACGAGCGACTGGAACGACTGCTGAAGGAGTGGAGGGCAAGAATGAGTCAGTTGGTGATCACGGATCAGTCAATCAAATTCTGACTTCAGGGCGTCCGTCGAATTCGGACAGCGAGACGGAGGAGGGAGGAAGTCGATACAGCAGAGCGGCAAGGATGAGGTTCAGTATCTTCTTGTCTTTGTACAATCTACTTTTTTCGCTCGTTGAGAATATATGAAACATTTGTATACACACAAAGAATAAGTACTGAAAGCTTTATCGTATTGAGATCGTTGACTAGAAATGGTTGACTAGAACGAGATCGTTTAACGGCGAGTTCCATCCTCGAAGAAGATTCCTCCATCGAGAGCGCAGTACTTGGGGCAGATTCCCTTCTCGCCGGATCCTCCAGCGTTTCCATCCTGACCGGGTTCTCCAGCCTGTCCGTCGTTTCCGGGGGCTCCGGACTGTCCGGGCTGTCCGCGGGCTCCATCCTGTCCGGGTGCTCCGTCCTGTCCAGGGGCTCCAGCGGGTCCCTGAGGTCCCTGAGATCCGGGTGCTCCAGGCTGTCCAGGGGGTCCGGGGATAGGTCGGCCAGACTCGGCGGACTTGCCGGGGGCTCCGGGTCTTCCGTCGTTTCCGGGGCGTCCAGCGCCTCCATTGTTTCCTCTGGCTCCGTCCTCTCCGGGGTGTCCGTCCTGTCCTGCGGGTCCAGGTCCTCCGGGAGCGCCGTCGTTTCCAGCGGGTCCGGGGGCTCCAGGAGCTCCGGGACGTCCGGCGGGGCAAGGCTGGCAAGGAGGAGGAGTCATGGGCTCGCAAGGAGTGCTGGGAGGACGTCCGGGGTTTCCAGGCTGGCCAGGGGCTCCGGGGTGTCCGGGGGTACCGGCACGTCCGGGAGTTCCGGCGGGTCCAGCGGGACCGGGCAGACAGCATCCATTGCACTGAGCATCCTCCCAGTAGGCCTGACGGGCGGTTCTGTTGTGAGAAGGAAGAGCCTTCATGGCGAAGACATCAGTCCAGGTTGCCTTGGCGTGCGACTGAAATGATTATCGATTAGATGATTGTACGGTTGGTCAACAGGATGGATTTGATAGTTCGGTAGGTCAGGTACTCGCCTTGCACGCGTGGAGCTCGTGGATGGTGGATCTCCTCAGTTGGGCGGCACTGCTATGCAGCATCGGAAGAGTGACGGCGATGGAAATAACTGCCACTGCCTAAGAGAATGATTGATTAGATGTTGATGAAAATCTCTAGGATATGCTTCACTAACGTATCACTAAACATGCTAGAGCAAAAATTGCGATGATCGAAAAGGAGCAGGAGCAGGAGATCTATTGAATGATTGCGAAATTGGCTCACCGAGAAAGTGACGGCTCCATAGCCGACGACTTTGTATGCCTTGACTTTAGATGCTGACTCGGAGTCCATGACTGACCTATTCAATGAGAGGAGGGCAGCCCTTTTATAGGAGGCAGCACTAAGCAGTGCAAGAGTACTTCCGATGTAGTAACCTCTAACAGTCTCATTCGTAAACTCGTAACTCTCTTCGATTGACCCAATCTCTCATCCGTTCATTAGTAGAGAAGAACTCAAAAGAAACGCTCATTCATTGGAAATAGCATGCAAATTAGAGAGAGTAACCCCCTCGGCAATCTCCCGATGATAGCATGCTCATGTGTAACAGTGTTCGAGTTTGTCTCTCCATCTCTTCCCATCTATCGAGTTCCCCTTTTCCCTCTCATTCGTCCCAATTGTGACCATTACTACGCTTACGAAGGGGCAAAAAGCGAACACTACTCAGTTTCTTGGGACAAACTCTCGCTTTCATTCAACTGAAGACAATAGCCGAGAACTGAGCAACGATTATCGGGAAAACACCGAATGGAAACTGAATCCTGATAAAAGAAAGCTTTCAGGTGGGAAGCGTACCACAACGAATGGCAACGATTCCGGACGACGCGGGAAGAAGAACATCAAGACAAGAGGGAAGAGAGGATGAAAGTGGGAGAAGGAATGAAGAAACGAGAGGAAGTGCGAGAGATTCGAGTCGAAGGACTGATTCCATCCCCGATGCTGACGAGTGACAAGTAAGATGCTTCACTTATCTAAGTTCTTCAATGTTGCATCGTACACATTATTTCAAACCTTAAAACTCAGTCTCTACACTCCCACTTCAGGACTGAGTCGGAAGACGATTTGCCCTCTCCGCCTGTTCATCTAACTGTCCCCATCGTTGTTATCAATCAAGATACTACTCAATCTAATTTTCGTCATCACTAGGGAATAAGACGTTTGCTTTGACCTTTTCCCGATGCTTCCTTGTGCTGTATTTGGTGCTACTCTAATCTCGCGATAAAGACGTTCATTCACGGATTGGAACGAGTTATTTACAAAACAAATGGCGGAGAGAAAGCGGGGTTCGATCGATAATGGCGGATGAGAAGGACCGGTACTAGACAGAACCGATAGTCAAATGGGAGACAATTGGGGTGTAATAGACAAAATTGATTGAGAAAATGAGGGCGTTGCTTAGCGATATTTGTGTAATCATGTGAATTCGTGTCAGATATTGATGGAGTTTGTTCTTCTTTCTCATAAGTGGATAATCTTCCATCTTCGGCTATTGATTTCCTCGCGTGGCTGGTGAACGTCCTCGACCACCTCGTCCAGACGCGTTCGAGGCACTAGAAAATATTTTATGATGCGATTTTCGAAGATGATCGATACCTTCTACTGGGGGTCGCTGATGGAGGTCGACTACCGGCTCTTGAAGTGGCTGAGGAAGTGGGGCGAGACATCGTCTGAACAAGGGGTTGCCTACTTATTTTGATTCCAATTCGATAGCCTACACACTGTCAACTTTCCACCTACCGTTCTGGATGGTTCTCTGGACATGCTCGTGGTTGGAGTGCGAGAGGGGGATCTATTCGGAGTGCCCGTCGACGATGACGGCGTCTGAAATCAGATTTATTTTGCATCTCCTCGATGTAATCTCCCTCACCGATCCGCCCGTCGCACTGGTCGGTCGACTGCTCACTCCAGCCCATCCAGGCACTGTCTTCTTCAGTTGCTTGATCTCCTCTCTTCCGCCTGCACCAGGAGATCCTCTCGTTCCACTCGTTCCTCCTCCCCTCGAACCAGTGCCGGACGTGCCTGGGGCTCCACCGGCAGGGGTCGTGCCTGCTGCACCTGCAGCTCCCGCGGCCGCCGCACCGCCGGGCTTCTGCGTCGCACGGAATTTCTTCCATTGCTGCAAGCGATTAGGAGGAAAGTTAGTAGGGGAGATTAGGTGTTGTAAGAAACCATTGATAGTAAAGATCGAGAATAACTGAGAGAACCTAGCCAGCCAACTGAGATTGAATTAGAGAGGTTGTTGAGTAAATCAGTTGTTGATTCCGTGACCATCTACCGTACCTTCTGATACTCCTGGTATCGTCTCCATGCTTCTTCGCTGTATGCACGTCGCTTCTGCTCTTCAAGCTCAGCCGCAGTCAATTTCCTTGCTGAAATCAGATTCTTTAATTTATTAACTCTGTTCACAAAAGATTCAAGAAGTATAATCAGTTCATTTTGCACAAGGAATAATTTACCATAGAGGGTGCCAAACTTACGCTTTGTTTCCGGAATCAGCGGCTCTTCTTCTTTTACAACGACTGGTTCCGGTTCAGGCTCGGGTTCAGGAGTGGGTTCTCTCGGAGGTGGTGGAGTTGGTTCCCGTGGTGGAGGAGGAGGAGTGTGCTCTCGAACAGGTTCTGGGGTAGGTTCTCTTGGAGGTGGAGTGGGAGTACGAGGAGGAGGAGGAGGTGTTGGCTCTCTCACTGGTTCGGGACTGGGCACAGGAGTCGGTTCAGGAGTTGGTGTTCGAGGTTTAGGTGTTGGTTCTCGGACCGGTTCTGGAGTTGGTTCACGTGGGGGTGGAGATGGGGAGGGAATGGGTGTGGGTGCTTTGGGAGTGGGCACTCGAACGGGCGATGGTTCAGGTGAAGGAGAGGGTGTCGGATCAGCGATCCACGCTGGTTCGGCGTCTGAAATGAGACAATTGAATGTGAGTAATCTACAGATTAGATATTTAGTTCTACAGGCGGTGGTTAGTTGCGTTATTTAAAAAAAGTCGGGTATAAAACTTTGAACAAATTTGGAGAAAAGCTTGTTGTTTGACTATGAATAACGTAAGAAGCTTGGCATTTGTCTCAAAAACTAGCGATAGCAGGAGGAATAACATCTTCATCAACCTCTTGGACCCGCATTTCGCTCGAAAAATCCGATGACTAAAATTTATCGATTTTTCTACATGTGACTAATATTGATGAGTTGTAAATATTCTCCGGGTTGATATCATTCTCTTAGTTCTAACTGCATATCAATGCAGACCTTCTTCGACGAACTGCACTTCTAGTTCTTCCGGATCCGGATCGAATGGAGGTGGCTGGAAAATAGAGATCTTTGATGTGCCTAATGATGATTGTTTTTGTGTAATGTGTTGTACATGAACAAATGTAATAAATTGAGGAATTCAAATAACTTACCCTGAGAGTCTCCATCTCTCCTGCTTCCACCTTGATTGCATTCTCGACGAATGTGTCCAAGTTGAGATCCTGATAAATACTAAATTAATTGAGTAACCGGTACAGATGTTCACCTTGACGACTGTAGTCGGTAGGTTGAACTGATCTCCGAGGTTCTTTACGAGAGCCTTCATCGTTAGTCTGTAATTGAAGTTTTTTGCAAACCAAGTCGAGCCAGGAACAACAATCGCTATTTATTGGATTTTTCTGGAACCGAACCATGCAGTACTTACTTCTTGCCTCCGAACCAAATCGGTACTGCGGCTACGTTTTCGATCTTCCGTCCGAAGTAGTGCAGTCGTTTCAAAGTATCCGCAGCTATCTGAAGAATAAGAGGTATGGGATCGTGAACATTGATTTTGATTATGATCAGAATGAACCTCAATAGCAATGGTAGTAAGTGCAAGTCCAACTGCGATGTAGGCGATAGTGAAGAACATGTACGTTTCACTGAAATCATTTAGAGATGCGGTGATTTTTTTCAAAACGAACCTTCTCGGGACGATATCTCCGAGGCCGATTGAGGTTAGCGTGACAAAATTGAAGTAGACCGCTTTGAAGAAATCTAGATCCGGTTCATATTGAGAGAGGATTAGAGCACCTGAAATTTATGGGTTCTATTCTGATGAGCATAAAAAATGAAGAAACGAACCGAGTGCAATGTAGACAACGAAGAGAATGAAGAGAGAAAGAGCTTGACCGTCATCTATGAAGTCCTGGAATATCGAATGTCATGAATTGATAAAGTTTCGAATTAACCTCCTCCTCGACATGATCTTCTCCTTGAATGACAACGGCAGGAGCATCAGGTGGGTCCTAAAATTCAAGAGCATTGTCTTATGTAAGAAAATTGTGGACTCGAAACTCTGCGAAGTCAAGTTTCATTTTTGTCTATTCTCTGTTGCACTCACTGATCCGCTTCCTTCCTCAATCGACACGATGTCGTCCACTCCCAATGGTTTAGTCATGAAGGATCCATTCGCAGCGTCCGATGATTTCTCACTGAAGGTAGGCTGAATAAAACTATTCAGACTAAATGAACACGTACCGTGCGGAGATCCTTGCGAAAGAGAAGGTTGAGTTGCGGAAGTATCGACTGCGACTTGCTAGAAGTGCTCGAAGCTTTCTGGAATAGCAAACTCAACTTAGTAAACAAAAGTTACTCACTTCCTCGCTTTCCTCATTGCTCGACTGCAAGTGTACATGATCTCAGATAGGAACTTGCCCAGATCGGCGATTGCGAGAAGAGTGAAGGGAATACCAACCTGAACGAATTTAAAGTTTTTATGTGGAAAGAAATATTCAATGCCCGACTATTGAAACGCCTACCAATCCATAAAAGATGACGAACAATCTCCCCTCAAAGGTGCGCGGAGCAACGTTTCCATAACCTGAAACGAATTTGTTAGCAGAGTTTTGTTGGAAATCTCTTACCGATAGTGGTGATTACAGTGAAAGTGAAGAGAAGTGCGTCAACGAACGACCATGGAACGACCTGGAGATGGAAATTTTATAATGTGAATGGCGAGAATCTCCGATACTTTACCTCTTCGTCCTCTTCTCCCACACTCTCAACTTCTTCTCTGCTATTCATGAAGATAACATCCTTCGTGTGCGTCCCTTTGTCCACTGAGATCTGCAAGTGAATTTTTATTCTAGAGATTTCTATCCATTTCATGAAGGCACACGCGACTTCTGGCGTTTTATGATCTTCCGGAATATTCGACACAACTGGAACGTACTCTATAGCACGCATCGAGCATCGTCGCAGTCTTCTCGTCCAATTCCAGACTTCCACATGACTCAGACGACGTCAATCTCTTGAGAACATCAACGACGCAGTCTCGAGATCGACGAAGTTCCACTGCAGCTCGTCTGTGACGAGAGGAGGAAGAGGGAACACCCCATCTACAAAGATACATTATAGTTTCTGCTTTTCATGAGCTTTTAGGTCATGTCAGTTCAATCTTGCAGTGTTCATTCCAAAGTTTCAAAAACACTATAATTTGATCAGTAATCCATTTTGTCTTTTGCAAAGATGTAAAAGCGTAAATAGGTGAGCTCTCACTCCCTCACTCTCCCTTTCTACTCCGGTGCAGAGCGGTTCGCCTCTCTCAGGTATCTTCTGGAATGATCCATCCGCTCTTGAATCCCTCACAAAACATTTACAGTAATCCACCGTACTCATGAAATCTGTTACAGTATGCCAATGGTATCGTGTCTACTCGCGATATTCGCCCTTCCACTGCTATTCCTCTGCTGTGCTGGAGGAAAGAAAAATGCCGGCGGTGGCAAGACTGCTGGAGGCACCGCCAAGGGGTATGAATCACCATGCTATGCTTTGTGCCATAGTCGTAACCAACATCACACAAGCTATCCTCCCTGAATCCCTAGCCCAGAATTGATTTCAGTTCTGCGAGAGCAGGGGAAGGTGGTAAGAAGAGCAGCAGGAGTACTCGTCTACCCTCAATGATGCAACCTCCTCCAATGGTGGAACAACCATTGTGCAATCCAGAATTGGAACAGAAAACACAATCTATCGAGACAGAGGTAAGAGTTTGGGGTCCATGAGTGTTCTCATCGTGTTGGCTGTTCAGGACAAAAAGAATGAGAAGAAGGACGCGAAAAAGGAAGAAGAAGCGAAGAAAGATGAAGAGAAGAAGGAAGAAAACAAAGATGAGGAGAAGAAGGACGAGGAAAAGAAGGAAGGAGAAAAGGTACTATTCAATCATTAGACATCGAATAATTGATATTTGTCAGAACGAAGAGCCAAAGAACAGCAAGAAGGAAGAAAGTAAGAAGGAAGAAAGTCAGATGAAAGAACAAGAAGAGAAGAAGTCTGAGAAGGTGTGATCGAAATGGGAAGATATGAATCGAAGACGGATTCGAGATATGAACGAATAAATGATTGACTGACAGATAAACGCGTGTGATGGTAATTGCTTGTCAATGCTCTCTCACTCTTTCAAAGAAGAATCTCTTTTAAAAAAACGTACGCGGCTACTTTCTCTTCTCCCCTTCTTCTCCTTCGATGTTTGGGAGAGGCAGATGGAAGATCGGGTGGGGAAGGAGAAATACGAGTGAAGTTGCCTAAAAAGACTTCTATTCGAACTGTTCTCATAGAATGAAGTGGTTTATGACATTGCTCGAAAATCGCCCAAAAAATTGAAAAAGTACCGTCATCGATGAAGGATTCGGGCATGGTTGTGTGTCTTCGAACGACATTCGATGATTTCACCTGAAGTGTATTTTTTCAGTATAGCTTTCCATATTTTTTTCATTTTTTAAAAATTATGTTCCTGGCATAATAAAACATCATGCCAGACGGAAGCTAGGAGGTACTTTTAGATCTACTGCACTATTTCGACCATGTTCTCATTTCCTCCATGCGCACTCAAACCTGATTGAGCCTTAGAGTTCCTGCTGGTTTTAGTATCTTGCTGGATAGTTCAGAAGTCCGTTCTACAGACCAATTTCAACCAGGAAATGACTCGCCTGTTCGACAGTTCCTCCTTCGATCTTCTGCATGCACCATGCACCCATCACAGCATAAAGACCGACCGAGACTATCATGAAGACGTGCACGAAGAGAGGTGTCGCCTGAGGAAATTATGATTATCGATGAATTCAAAATAGCTAAAGTAGTCTAGAGCCTAAAATGATTATTACCGGCATAAGTTAGGAATTTGCGTTTCCTTCTGTCTAAATATGACGATCCCGTAAAAATAAAGACTTGAGACACCTTCTGGAGATACTGTCGTGAGTAGAATTTCTTGGTACGTCCGATGCGGAGCTTCATTTTGAGATTTGTGCAAAATGAAGGTCCGGTTCACAACCGCTTGACTTCCGGTTTAGTTACCCATGGAGGACACTAGGACGATTGATGATAGACTCGAAGACAACAAAAGGATGCGGATGGAAGACAAATGGTCAATGGAAAAGAGAATGCGATGAAAGATTCATGAAATCTCGAGATAAATGGGAGGAAAACAAAGCACAATCGGATGGACAAGAAAGGGACGAATCACATTTGCGGATTCTTTTCAGACCTGATTTCTAGGAGGAACTGCACTTTGGAATCTTACGTATTGCCCGTACTCAGAAGTCAATCCATTGTTCTACCTTTCCACCCTCTCCACCAAACCGAAAGAACGATTATGGAAAAGTGAGATTGAATGCGACTCTTAAGAAGAGGATAAAGCATGGAAGAGATTCAGTCTAGTCGAGCAAGCACCAAAACAAAAAGGTCTAGTGATTTGACAATTCAGACAACCTGACTCCAATTACTGCACTCAACCGTGGGAGAAGCGTAGGCTTTCAGTATTTGCTTACACCTAATTATCCGTTTTCGTATTTAGCAGAGCTGGGAAGCCGGAAAGCATAAGAACTTCATGAGACTAGGAAGCGTAAATAGACGTGATTATCAAGAGAGTGGATCTAAGGAAGCGTTCCCACATCAAAAACAAGTCTGCTTCTCTCACAAATATTCTTCCTAGCGCTAGACTAATTCATGCGGCTGACATTAAAAATTCTACTGCACTTCTCCGAAACTAACGGACGTTTCGCAGAATGAGGAAACTGAGGAAATTTGATGGACAGACTTCAGAAGAGTTTCGGGATTGAAAGAACTTTTTCGTTTTGTCTAAGGGACTTTTCTTTAGGAACATTGAAAGAGGATGAGGAAGATAGAATTGCTAATCGTATTAGTCGAGACCACCTGCCAAACCAGCGGTCTACGAGTATGAAGCAAAGGAAGGTATCGAAACCCCGCACTTTCGGGTCATGATGGAGCGCGAAATGTTCTGAGAAATTAGGCTTCAAATGTACAGACACATCCCTTCTCTGTCCCCTTCTCCCGCTCTCTCAATGAAAATGTGTCTGCGGCCTTCAAAAATGAGCGAGTTCTATTTTTGAAGCGTCTTAGTTCGCCGAAAACTTGCAGCATTCGGAATGAAATTGGGTGCAATGGTAGCTAATGAGTAGAGTTCAATAAACTCATACCCGAGAGAAGGTCATTTCTACATACCTCTTTGAATGCGTGAATCCATTCGACCCAATGATCAATGGCAATGCTCAGTCTTCCTCTTCTCACTGGAGTCCGTGATGCAGCATATCGTTCTAATGCGTGCATGATTGCCGTAATCTCAGCCCTTCTCATATCAATGGAGGGCGCCACTTCGAGTGCGACAGGAGACGAATCAGTGGAAGTCATCCTCGCCAATGGAGGCAACTGTAGTTGAAGGCCGCTACGGAGATGCATCGACGACTATTTGGGAGTGAATGGGACAAGCTCCGAATTAGCTGGTCTCCCTAAGCCTCCTCTTCCCCCATTCTCCATGGCAAAAGTCATTACACGCACGCAGTAGAAGTGGGCTTTTGTGGCCAATATTCGCCCCCCCATATTTAGTGCTCCCTCGAATAGAGGACCACAAAAATATGAGTAGTGGGAGGGATTGAACTCTTCTAAGGCTAGCCTTCAACGAATTCATTGGATATCTAGAAAGAATCGATCAGAATTTGTATTGATGCAGACACTTCAGAGAACATAGAACACGCGGGTAGAATTATAATAAAGCCTGAGATTTCTCAGACTGAATTTATTCTAGAAAAATGCGCATGTCAATCGTTGAACAGAACGGAAACAGCCAATTGAGAGTGGGAGGAAAGAGAAAACAAAGGCTGTTCGAGGAAGAGCTAAGGCTCTCACTGTAGCACTTCTTCCAATTCCGGATGGGTTGGGATGTAATGGAAATACTTTCAGACAATGTGGAATGAAAAGTTAGAGTGTGATAGAGCTGAGAGGGTAAAGCAGACTAGCTTAAGCCAATCAGGAACACTGAAGGAGTGCCAGTCACTGCTACTTCCTTCTCTTCGACCATACAGTCGTCAAGCCGTCTAACTCATTCGATCTGACAGGATCCGTAGATGTCATGGGGAATAAACCGGAAGTGGCCACTGGGTTCAACCACCCCTCCATCGTGAGAAACGCAGTCAGGCCTGAGACCATTTCCGGTATTCGAGAAGCATGGCCTATTTTGCTTCTGCTGAACGGGGAAAACGTACTGCACTGCATCTATTGGTAGTATCGCTGCTAAAATTAGCAGCCGAATTTCGTATCGTTATCTGAATAACAATAGTAAAGGGGTATTGAGTGCTCCCCCCCCCCCTTCTATTCTCCCCTTCTCTAAGAACTCTGCTCACTTCAGTAGTTACAGCCCTGTTTTGGTCTCGAGAGTTCCCCCTCTTTCTATTCACAATCGAGACCACTCTTTCAGATTGAACTGGGCTATCTCAGGGATCTTCGAACCTCTCTGATTGGGTGTCCATTTTGCAGGGCGGAAATTTCATGTGCGAGAAACGTTTCGGTGGCGCTGCTCATGAATAAGTGAACTCGCGCAGTCTTTTCACATTTCACTTCTGCCTCTTTTCTCTCTCTCTCTCTCTCTCTCTGACTTCTCAGAGAACACTGCACTATCTCCTTCTAACCTACTCTCTCGTCCATTCTGATGGCAGTACGAATGAGGAGAGAGAAGAGACAGGGAAATGGAGCGACAGCTTCTATTCGAGAAACAGAATCAACTTCAAACTTGTGACGAACAACTTCAATTCCTTCTTAAATAGAATTTCCGAAAAAGGAGGGAGAAACACATTTGTTATGAGTGTTTGAACTTTCTAGCAGTATAGTATCCAAACATTTCGGATTCGGAAGAAGTCTGCGTTTATTGTTATGTCGATTCCTATCCACTCGCTATTGTGCTATCTGTATCATCGTCTATTGTGGCAACGGCAAGCAATGCATATATAGAGGCAGTCGTTTTTCGTAGCAGAATAATCCTCCAAAAGCTGCTTGCAACTCAGACACTCTAACCCTCAGTGATTTTTTGCAAGACTATGAAGCGATTCGTAGTAGCTACTTTTCACAATGGAAAGTGATGAATGAGTTCGGAGGATCGATGGGAGTCTAAATAGCACGAATAGCAGAATAATCCTCCAAAAGCTGCTTGCAACTCAGACACTCTA
>LS515079.1:304856-315071 GCA_900490845.1 Pristionchus japonicus
ATGGGAGTCTAAATAGCACGAATAGCAGAATAATCCTCCAAAAGCTGCTTGCAACTCAGACACTCTAACCCTCAGTGATTTTTTGCAAGACTATGAAGCGATTCGTAGTAGCTACTTTTCACAATGGAAAGTGATGAATGAGTTCGGAGGATCGATGGGAGTCTAAATAGCACGAATAGCAGAATAATCCTCCAAAAGCAGCTTGCAACTCAGACACTCTAATCCTCAGTGATTTTTTGCAAGACTATGAAGCGATTCGTAGTAGCTACTTTTCACAATGGAAAGTGATGAATGAGTTCGGAGGATCGATGGGAGTCTAAATAGAACGAATACACGTTGCCAGAATGAAAACGAAGCATATCTACGGAGAGAAGAAGCATATCTACGGATTCTCTGCATTCGAAGCACGATTGGGCCAGAGGGAATTGCTTCTACTTGTTGATACGGGATGGACTATCATGGAAACATGGTTCGTCGCAATGGAAGAGCATGAAATGTTCGGGTGTGATGAACGTGATAAATGAAAAGAAAATGAAAGAGTTGGATCAATCCGTGAGGCTAGAAATAGCGCCTTCCATCTAGCAAGAAGAGGCTTGCACCCACGAGAGAAAGCAGACATGTATGAATCTGCGAGAGGGAAAAGGTGAAGTCAGATAGAGAGGGAGAGGTCAATTTTATAGCGAAGAGTGGAGATTTGGAGGGTAGTCAGTCAACTCTCCCTTGGTCTCTCCTATTCTCTCCTTTCTTTTTGTTCGCCCTTTCGAATCTGGGACGCCGGAAATGAGACCAATCTCCCACTGTTGCTCAATGCACTTCATCTATTTTTGCTTCTCAGAGATCGTCACTCACCCGAAGGACCTTTTTTTCTGAATGTTTTTGCTTCCTGAGAAAGAGAAGCGATGCTCTTCTACACGCTATCGATAACGAGGTTTTTCTACTCGTTTGTAACCTTTTTAAAATGCTTAGTTACTGATACGTTCTGAGCTCTGCGGTATTTTCTCAATTGAGTTGTCCTATCTTCTCTCTTTTCATAAATGTGAAATAATGCTCACATTCTTGGTAGTCTTGGTGATCCAATCGAGTCGCATCGTCTGTCCGTCCACTTTCACCAGCACATTGTGCCTGCAAATTAATGAATTATTTTCAATCAGATGTGTATCATTGTTGAATATAGTTAATTATGAACAGAGAATCAAAAAGGAAGGAATTTAATTTCAAATTTTCTTCAGATTCACAATGAACAGGAAGAGCTAGTATGAGGATTAGCGCTAGACAAAAAAACAGATGCCGATAACTGAAATATATCAAAAAGACAATAATGCGGCCACCTCTCAATCCGATCTCGCACACGATGGAGTTTGATCGCCATTATTGTATTTCCAAATTACTCCGAATCTTCCTTCCGCGCCTCCTTTCTTCTGCAGAAAAGGCTACTCCTCCATTAGGATGACTCTGCAGAAGGTAGACTAAGCAGACTTCGAAATCCTTTGGTCGTGGGATGCCGTGATATTTCCCACTCGGTAGCCTAAGTGGGGGGACTGTATGACAGTGGAGGTCCTTTTGGAAGGAAGGAAGCAGCTAGACAGACACTTCCCTCCTGTAGAGGAATCTCGGGGCGTGGCTAGCAAGTCTTCCCTTTGATGGGAAACGGACTTCGGAGTTCACTTTAGTAGAGAGAAGAGCAGTAGAGTAGATGGCAGACAGTTGACTGTGGAGAGAGATCACTCTGGAGGAGGAGAGTAGTAGAGAGGAGAGACGACGAGACAAAGAAGCATCTGCACACCGACGGTGCATGACGAATGGTCAAACGAGACGGAGGACTCTCTCCCCTTCCAATCCTTTCTCCTTGATTAGAGTGAATTAGAGAGTGGGAATAACGAGAGACACAGACAAAGAGTACCGCCCCCGAAAAGAGACTCGACCACGATTGATGTCAGCCATTAGGGCACAGAGTGTGGGCATCTAGACTGAAGAAGTCTGGTCTGACTGATGCCCTTTGATGAAATCTTCATGAGTCTTCTCAATTCAGTGAAATTGCGTGTGCAAAGTTGATGTGGTTGCGCTAATTCTTTGCCGTCTCGGAGAACTCGCAATAAGAAATCTTCCAAAATATCGAAGCCATCCCGAATTACGGATCTATGGTCATAAAACAATTCTTCGAACTTGGGAAAATGAATAATTCATGCAATCCATTATCAAAATTGGCCAAGAAAATAGAGACGTGGATATTGTGATGGAATTTAGAATTGAGGCCAAACCGGACAAAAACACTCGTGGAGGAGGAGAAAATGAGATATTTTATGCGCTTTTCTCGCTAGAATATCTGGAGGGAAGAGGCATACCTCTCCAAATGCTTTCACTCCAAGTGCCGAAGTTAGATAGTGCAATAAATTTGATGGACGACAGACGAACGAAGTCGATTGTAAAAATAGGCTAGTTGTGAATTCGAAATGAGTGAGACGCCCCGACTCGAAACAGAGTAGACTGGAGTGGGCTGTACGATACGATAACAGATTAATCAACCCCAGAAATGTTGTATGAATTTCTAACGCAAACGGATCTCGGATTTAGAATAGTAGATGAAGGTGGGCGAAAAACAATGAGACCTTTCCCTGCAGAGAACAAAATGAAGGAAACGCCTCATATCCGGATGAAAACTTGAGCACGTCGGGCCAAATTAGATTGCGAATAAGCGGTGGAAATTGGTTCTCGGTTCGGGTGTGATGCTGAAAACTGAAGAATGCACCGCAATTGGTCGCTATTTCATCGCTAGCATGGCAAGAATTTGATATTGAGATAGGCAGTAAGGGATTTTAGTTGCTGGGGAATACCAGAGGCGGCATGAATCTCAAATAGGAGCTGCCTACTGAAGACTGACAGTTCGCGTAGACGCAATTCGACAAATTTCTCGAAAAACAAAGAGAAGTTCCACCTCCTGAGAAGAATTCAGCTTCATCAAACTGCGATTTTCCCCGTTAGCTTTTACACTTTTAAATCACTCGGAGAAGGTGATTTAATCTCGCCAGAGACAACAGCAGATGCTGAACTTTTCCATTGTATTTCTCCATCTCTAAATATTATTTCCTCATTACATTCCTGTGTTTATGGCTCAAAATAGTATTCATAGTCTGGATCCTGCAAGAATGAAGCGTGAAAATGCGAAATGAAAAGATGATGATTTGTTGAGCACCCACAAGCTTTACTTAGCACACTGCTTCAATTTTTTTTCTCGTTGCAGATTTTTATGAGTAAGAGTAGTTCCTTTTTTTCGCCATAATACTTGCCAAGACTTTCGAAGAACGATAACAGTAAGACGCGAGAAAAGTCAAACAATTGTTGTCTCGAAGAAGGGGAAAGATCTCCGAGAAAGCGACCAAAACAGCGGTAAGCAGGCCGAAATTCATCAATGTTTTACGGTCTCTGGGAAGGAAGAGACGGCTGCTGCCGCCGTTCATTAAAAGTACCCCACATAGGGAAATTCCATTTTGAAGTATATTAGGAAGCGACCAACCTCTCATAAACGACAGCAGATGATTCAGAGACTTCGCTCATCGTCTGGAATAGATTAATTATCTGCGATGAAATTGATGGCAAATTGAGAAGATTGAGATTGAGATGAATGGGAGTGGGTGTCAAACTGAGAGTGTGAAGAAGGATGAGGAGGGAAGATTCTCAGATCACATTTCGATCGGAGTTGGGATCTAGCGATGAAAGAAACAACAATGTCAATAAGAGAGAAGGTAGTATGACGAACATTCAACCGTTTGGTTACATGAAATATGGCTTGCGAGATGCAGGAATCTCGGAATATGAATGGAATGGTCGTAATTGATACCTGGTGACGACTCCTGACGGAAGGATACATCCTGTTTCTGTTCGATGACAGAAGATGACTAGGATTCCTTCCCCAATCAAGAAGTGCGACTGCAATCTCTGTCGATCACTTGGAGAAAGTGTCCGAAAATTGCCTCCACCACCATTTTCACTGTGTAACAACAAACTCCGCCGCGGGAGACTTCCGAGGGCGGGTTAATTGGAAATGTATGCGACTGAAGATAGTGGAAAGTCCACTTGCTAAGTGGTCGAGCTAATTGTGAGAAGACTGAGTGTCAGTTGTGGCACTCACACACAGAATACCATGTAAATTTCAAGATTGATTCAACCAAAACACAAGGAGAAGCTTATCTGTGAGCGACTATGTATGACGAGAAATAGAAAAGAATCACACTATTGGCGAGATCTTGAGAATCCAAATCTCTTCAATACGTCGAAATATCGCTTCAGAAGATCAATACAATACAGACCAACACATTAGTATCGACAGCTGAATATGAGCAGGACCAACCTACACTCCCTTGATCTACCCTCTCCTGTCTCTCCCCTTTCAGGTCACTGTATCGATTGGTTAGCGCCGACCTCTTCCTATCTTCAATCGCTCGATTTTTCCTCTTCCATGCCGTCTTGTGCGCCTTGTTGTTGTTATTTGATGCTTTTTACCGTACACATACCGTACACTTACAGTATGCGAGCAGCCCCACTCTTCTGGCTGCAGCTACTCGCTGCGGCCACAGCTGCTGCAGCTGCAGCTGACTCCGGGACGACAGCGAGTGAGTTATTCAGTTTGATGGGACAAGTATGTAACTATTCTGGTATTTTCCCTGGTATCATTCACAATTAATCGATTGTGAAAAGTCCCCCCTGCGTCTTACCACTCCACTACCGTATTTACAGGCGCCCCAACGGTAGCAGCGGCGACTCCCGTCCCAGTAATCCCCACTGCAGGTTTATTTTAGTCTATTTACTCGTTGTTATCGTCGTTTTTCTCGACCTACTTGTGGCCTTTACTTGGTTTCGCATAGAATGCTCCGATAACCACGAAATCAACCTGTTCCTCTCCAGTCCACCCCTCTCATCCACTCGCCTCCCTCTTCTTCCCTCATGCTGGACAGCAGATGCGTTCCATGGACGGAAGCGACGGACGACACGATGTCGGACAAGCTGTCCCATGGCTGGCGAGTGAGTGGCGAACGTTTGAAAGTGTATACCTCGTCTTTTGGGCGACGATTTTTTGCTTTCGTTGTCAATCAATCAACTCGGACAATAAAAGAATATCAGGTTTGGCTCGGGCGTTTCCCGGGTCGATGCGTTCGTTCGATCGTCAGCCTGCGCAATCGAGAGAGGCCGTGTCTGCCATCGAGGTGAGTGAGAGGGGGGGGGGGGGGGATTAACTAGCTCGCTTACTAGTGGTCTGTATCACATTTTCTGGGCTTAATTAATATTAGTTTAATGCCATAAAAGCTTGGCGTGGGGTACATCTATCACGAAACAATAATGGAACGATTAATGATGCTTATCAGGAGTTCACGGGTCCGCTGGTTCGCTTTGCAACGGGAGGTCAGCCAGTAGCCGCCGACGTCGAACAACTAATCGATAGTATTCCACATCTTGCGAAGAGTGCCAATGCACTCAAGGAGGTGAGATAACTACTGTACTATAATTATAACGAATGAACAAGTGAATACTAGTAAATACTCCAGGCCGACAAGGTTAATCTCTCGTCTTTGGACATCACATCTCTGCCGTCGAATGTCGTCTCGCACGTGCTAAGTGGAGGAGAGATCCCAGGTTAGTGAGTCCAGGAGAGAACGGATTTTTCGATGCGTAGTTGTCGAATGTGTGTTAATTAAAGCGCACTTCATACTCAATTGTTGATCAGGCATCGATCGGACCGAACTGGATCGAGTGGTTCGCGAGCATCTGAAGCGAATGAGCGAGACTGCGGATCGAGTGATGAGAGGGGAACACGTCGACAATCTAGAAAAGGTTCTAAATTTAGTATGCCATCATAATTAATCTCCTTCCAATCCAGATCCTTCTCCCACTCGAGAAAGTGCCGATGGAGATGGTGATGACCTCACTGCAAGGTTGGCACTAATATTGATAATATTGTTAGTAATGCCATTTCAATGGTCAAGTTATGACGATAAATCTTGCCTGTTCATAACACTTCATTCTCACATCAGGCAAGACACTGCCGGGTCTGAGTGCAGCCGAGACGGCCAAGATCCGCGAGTATTACACCAAGCAGGTATTGTCGTGGAGGTGTCTGTGAGAGAAAAGGCGCTTATTGCTTACACAATGTTAATTCTAGTTGCCTTCGCACACGCCGAAGGATGCAGACACGAGCTCGCCGGACAAGTCGTCGCTCTCCGCACTGGGGGCGATGGTGCAAATGCTGCCACCCAACTATGATATCGGACGAATCCCACCAGAGGTATAGGGATATAATGTAGGAGCAGTGATTTAGTGTTACTTGTGCACTAGTGTTTGATTGAATCGCATTATTTATTGGTTGAGTAGTTAGTTCTTACAGTTCATCCAATCGATAATGGCTGGCCGGGTTCCCGATCTCGCAATACTCCCGGCTGATCTACAGGTGAGGAGAGAATGAGGTACTGAGGAATTCGCGAGAGAGATAGTAGACCTCATATTTTTGTTGAACAAGGATTCTTACAAAATATTCCGCAGAGTTTACTTTGGCTAAGGATGTACAAGTATTCACAATATTCTTGCAGGCATATCTCAATTCCGGCAAGGATCAAGCGATGTCGATCATTAAATCGGTGAGGACATTTAAAAAAAAAAAAACTCTAATTAGTATAGATCTGTGAATAGTCTTTTCAAACATCGTTTCAACGTCTCAATAACTCGTTGCAGCTCAATTCGTCTGTGACGGAGATCGTCCAGCATCTGGCTACATCTGTTCAGAAAGTGCCCGAAGTGACCAGGTGAGGAACGTAATAGGTAAATGGTTGTTGAACCAAGACCCTAAAAATCATGAGAATCACTGCATACTCGCTCTATTCTCACAACTTGTCTGCAATATAATTTTATTTCTCTGGCAGGGCTGCTGTCTATGACATCTCGCTGGTGACGCACGAAGTCATCGATGTTGAGGTACTGCTACATTGCATCATTTGTTGTTGAAATTGCATAACTATCAAATATATTGTCAGGCAAACAAGGCTAAGCAGGATCGCAACGTTCTCTACACGATCACTTGGGTGGCAGTGGCGGTTATGGTAAGTGTTGTTTAGATTGGAATCGAACATCTATTGATTACTGTGCAATAATAGGTGATGATGTTCTCCCTTTTAAGTTGGCGACGATCGTCATCCTATGGCTACTGTACAAGAAGTACGCCAGTCCGAGCAGAAAGGTTTGTGAGGGGGAGATTGTGATTGCTCGTTCGTAACTGTGATCAAAGTCTTCTCCATTTGCAGGCTCCGCTATCCGCAGTGACGCCACCGGCTCGCGACTCGGACGCGTTGCCCGCCGACGCGCAACAGCCGGCCGCCGCGTTCAACATGGCGGACGACACGGTGTCGCCGCGCCGCCGCCACAATGCGACCGCACTCGACAGCCAAGCCAAGTGAGTCTCACTAATGATAAACTGCCGAAAATGGTCCCTAATAACAGAGATGCAAGTTTAGCGAATTCTAGAAGGATGGTCAAGTATGTTATGCGTACTTAGACGTGTTGTTCTTCTTTTCAAGCCAATTGTCACCTTTGCAGAGTCGAGTTCGCCTCAAAAGCGTGTCGATTCTCGACGCCCAAACCACAACTCGTGCTCATTTCTCCCGAGGTGGAGAAGAAAGAGGAGAAGAAGGCAGATAGTGCCACAGATAGTGGTGTCAGCTATGATACTACCCGGTAGATACATTAATGCGATTGTACTAATATGTTGTCTGTCTTATACTATGTTGAAAAGAGCTTAGAATAAACTTGTATTTTTCAACTTCTTTCCATTACGTGAGATCAAATATTAGGAAGAGGGTAAAGCTCTGATACCGTAGTTTCCTTTCAAACAAATTTATCACAGTGAAATGGTTGTACCCGTTGTTTATAGTGTTTTTGAAAGCTAATACAGTGATTTCCGTCTTGGAATACTAGCAAGAATAATGCATGAAAATGTTGGTGAATGCAATCTGTTCGTTATTCGATCTTTCGGTGAGGGTCCGAAGGTTTTCGATTACGGTATTCGAATTCTAGGCAACAGTGATTGAAGAAGTATCCAAGCACAATTAGATTGAGAAATACCATTCCGGCAGTAGGGACACTGAAAGAGACAGATGAACGTGACTTAGACCTATTTATGCGCCGATTCGATGAGTTCAAAAAGCCGTTCTACATTAGCTGCTTACCCATCGACTACGCCAACATCTCCCTGTAGGAGTCCGACAATTCCGTTGAGAAGAACCTGATATCAACTCAACAGTATCGATTTATCCATTTGGTATGTCACCTTGACAAATATCGTCTCGCCGACTCCCTCGTTGCCCAGAAAGAAAAACACTCCGAAGATGCCAGGAATGACCTTCAAAGATGCTATTCTATTGGAAGAGTTGCGCAACATACCGTAGTCAGCATGCTGAAAGCGATCAGCCGACGTAGCCACAATTCTCCGATTCGTTTTCGAATGTTCTGAAATTGTGATGGTATATTTATCGTTCAGTTCACCACACCTGGAATGTATTTGTGTCCCAAATGAGCACTCCGATTCGTTCGATGACAAGCTCGAGAGCTGAGAGAGTGACCTGAAATAAATCTTATTTTCAAAGCCTCTGACAAAATATCTTACCCAACATACGAAGTGCCGTTGTGTACCATGCCATGCTACAACTACAAGAAAGGCTGAGATAAGAGCTAGAGGACGACCAAATCCTGAAAATGATTATGGATGAGATTATCAACTATTGATACTCACCAGATGACAGTTTGGGATGAGTGAGGAGTGGTACGTACACTTGATTCTGAATGAGAATATTTCGGTAAAAGTTGAACGATTTGCCGTACAATCGAAAGGAAGCACTTGCAAACCTTGAGGAACGAGTACAATCCAGCATCGAAGTGTCTCCACATTCGTGAATATCGAGATACTCGAGAAATGCAAATTGGAGGAGGCGGAGGAGTCATACCTGAGTAGTATTATGTCAGTTTATTGGGGAAAACTTTTTAATGACTAATTTCGATTTTTTCAATCGAACCCAGTATTATGACAGTTTCCTGGGACCAGACTCCGCCCACTTTTCCAATAGATTCCATAGGACATCCAACGGACATGCCAACTTCAACCATACTACCTTTCTTCTTGCCTTCCTTTCCCTTTCCATCGCGGAGATTTTATCGCGCCCCACTAGCCTTTGCCCGTCTGCATGCATTTTCGAAAATGCAAACCAAATTTCGCAATGTCTGACTCAACAACAAAAAACTGGATAACCCAACCTGTCAATCAAACTCAATGACTCATCAAGACCTTGTTTTGACAGATTTTCAAGAAACTGAAATTCTTAAACAGTTTTATTGCTAACATGTTATGACGTGTATGAAATCAGTTGTTTTCAAAAAAAGGGGGACCTAGGAACAAAAGTTCCCCCGGAAATAAAATGTTTCCTAGGGCCTAGGGCCTTTGTAGGGCCCTAGGGAATTCCCCTAGGAGGGCCTTTTCCCCCCTTATCCAAGACAAATATGTTGCAGTTATGCTATATATTTTGAAGTTTACAGTTTATCAATTAATCATGATTTTCTTTCTTTTACTAACCGGTTGTCTTCTTGCGCAAGCAAGCGAAGAATGGATCAACAACGAAGAATCTTTCCTATTTGAGGAAAATACTCTATTCCATATCAACAAGGAGAATCAAGTCAGACTTTTGGAGAATATTCAAGGGTATCTCTTTGATAACGCAACCAAAGTTATCTTTTACAAGCATGGCGATTTAGTCTACTCGTCGTATGACAACACTCCTGTAAGATTTCACTCTCACGTATTTCACCAAGTATTGACCTTCATCAGTCTTTCCTCAAACATTTTCCTAAGCGTGTATTGTTTAATTCTGCATCGGAATCTCAATTCATACAGACTTATTCATAAATCTCAAGATGTATAAAATCTCATGAATGCAAGCATTGCTCACTCGTTCAGCTTACATTAGCAATGAGTGGTTGGACTACTCCTTCGTTCTCTTTCCCTTCATTTACGGCCCTGTACAAGACATTTCATCCTGACGATACAACTGGTCTTGCTCATCTAATTGAATTGCTTGTTTTCCTTCGACAAGGACCAATGTCCATTGGTTGCCTGGCAGACATCCTACTCGATATAAGCGAAGGCATTCAACATAAAGACCTAACGACTTTTATTCAAGAAAATTGTTC
>LS518587.1:2634-19224 GCA_900490845.1 Pristionchus japonicus
CGATAATTTCTTTTATAAATATATGTTTTATTGACTCTAAACTTTCGTAAAGAATCCGAGGAATAAAGCCAGGTGCACGGAGAGAACAGACGAGGACTCGGACAGGTCAGATTGTAATCTGACAGGGAGAGAGAGAGGCCCTGGGTAGATTACGCAATCTAGTCCCTCTGACCTGGGGTGAGGGAGTCTCTCTCTCTCTCTGTCACTCTCGAGATCCTGACCATTGATGAGAAAGAAGATGAGTTCACCCGCTCAATTCCACTAATTAGTATGGGGATCACGGATCTCCTTCTGAAGAGGCTTTCTGCTTTATATGATTCAGATTTGAGACCACAATTGAGTGAGAAGTCAATTAGAAGAAATATCCGAAGTGACATCTTCACACTATTAACAACAGATTGGAAAGCAGACATTCAATAATGGGAGCTGTTCGAGTGTCACACACACACAAGCGATTACTAGATCAAGGAACTAGCAGGGGATCGGAATGGGGAATTGAGTGGAGAGAATCTAGTAGAGGTTCCAGAGAAGAACAGACTGTACATCTGGTTGCACATTCCAATGAACTAAAATGAGAGACGTTTAGAACTGCTCCATCCGTAAGAAGAGTAGATGTGAGGAATAGGTAGCACTAGGTGATTGAGAGCCTGCATGGACAATTTTTATGCCATTAAGAGTCCAGGAACGAACGCTACGATACTCTCAGCTGCTAATCCTGCCAAAATCTTCTTTCCTCCCACGATTCCTGGATTTTTAATAAAAAATATAACCTCTTCTGCTGTCTTTCAGTGCATCTTCGCTGCAAATGGTCCGAAATCATCACTCCCCGAACAAAGAACTGTGAGTGGCGATTGTAGTAGTACACGGTGGTCTCTGTTAGACGCCGCTCCAGTTTCACGTTCATAGGGAGAGCTGGAGAGCCGGGAAGCGAGAGCCGGAGGATTCGCCACCTGAGCCAGAGCCGCCCTTCAGTCCCAGCCACTCGGAAAGTGCATTCTGCCCGTAGTATGTGCTCGTGGCCAGGTTGTCCAGCGCCTGAGGCACATCCGCGCACTCACGATTCGTTCATTCTGTGAGTGGTGAATCCACCAGTTGTTCTCACCCTTAAATTTTAAAGCCGAAAGATTAGATGTACTTTGGGCGGAAATCACGAGCCGAGGGGAGAACCTCGGCTAGAATCTGCTAACTCGAGGAAAGAGAATTGAACATGCCGTGTCAAGTTAGTATGTTATTTGATTTTTTTTTGCATTATTTATTACTTTGTTGTAGCATTACAATAGCAAATACGGTGAATCCCGTTTCGACGCGATCGGAGTCGATTGCTCGAAGTTCTACTGATCGTACATCAGAGCACCAATTCTATTGGTCCACATAATGATCATCAGCGTGAGATCGTGACGCCAAAAGATCATGGCTGCGAGAACTCCAACCTTGAAGGCGTGAATGACCAATTCTCTTCCGGTAGTCGCCTTCTTGCGATCCTTCACTCCGCAATTGTCTGCAATATTGAGTTGTCTAATCCAATGTGGTGATGTCAAGGTACTTACTGTCCTTGTGCTTTCTCTCACGTCGAGTCTGATCGTCGGGGGTGGGTTCTGGAAGTATCATGATCAGAAATATTAGTCATTTTGGTTAGAGAAACCATCTAGCATCCACCTTTACGCCCACTATTCTCGAATCTTCTAAGATCTTATCACAGTATAAAAGCAGACTCACCATTAGCGATGACGTAACCATTGATGTCGAGTAATTCGAAACGATCAGAGGGAAGCTTCATCCTCCCTTCCATCGCAGAGTAAACTGTACGATTGAGAGTGAATGAGCCTGCACTGTTTATTCCAGCTTCTCATTTGATGACGCGGTACAATCTAAACAGTTGTAATCGGAGAATGAAATCGATGGAGTGACGAAACGATCTCACAGAGGCCCTGTGAGAGGGGGTGAAGGCACCATTAACGAGGCCGGGTACCGTGTAGTGGACTGCCGTGTCGTGCAGATGCCGTTTGGCAGGGTCGGGGTGTCGCTTAGCCGCGGAGAGGAGGGGAGAAGGAATGGGAGAGACTCTCGGTATCTGACGAGGACTGTGGATTGCGGGCACGGCTCTTTTCTTTTGAAACTCTTTTTGCAATTTTCCACTTTTTTTGTTCGGGTAGCCGCTCATCTCGTTTTTCGTCGTGTTCTTTTTGGTGATTTCCTTGTTAATCGAGTGAACATAACTTGGTGGCTGACTGAGAACTGATTTTATGGGATTCGGTGTTTTTCCCATGGCTGGTTCCTAAATTCGAGGCATTTCACTCTCAAGAGGACTCTGTCAGCCGCGCCAACAACTGTGAAGTGAAGCGTCCAGGTTGATCAGGTCGAAGGTTAAAACGCGTTCTCTGTAAGAACGCAGTGAATGTGGCACATATGGGCACAAATCCGGTCAAATCATCACTCGAAGTTCATATTTGGTGTATATGACCCTTAGGGGGGTGTATGAACTTTTTTTAAACTTTTGACCCAAAAAGTTGATCTTTGATCTTTGAAAAAAATTTTCGATTTGGGCATCGAGTGAGGGCTCATTCGAAAGAGCATAAAAAGTTATGTTAAATGACAAATTTTTGTGGAGTTTCATCAACTGGGACCAAAGTTACAGCTCAAAAAGTGCCTGTAAACGTCATTTTTAGCACTTATTGGCCTGGCTACCCATGAAGATATCATTTGCAAGTTCCAGTTCTCACGTATATTATGTGAATTCTGGTTAGGAAAAAGAAAAACTTTTCATCGCGGCATATTTTCACGGCCAATTTACCCAAAACTTCACACAACCAGAAAATCACATAAGGGAAAAATGAGTTTGGGGGTCATGTCAGAGAAACTTCAAATATCATATGCTACTATTACTAGAGTGCCCCCGCAGACATTTTTGGCAATTCTAACCTACCGTAACCTACCATAATCAACAATAACCCGGTTTTGTAGCCAACCTCCCTAAAAGTGTAAACCCGGGTTACTGTAGGTTACGGTAGGTTAGAATTGTAAAAAATGTCTGCTAGGACACTCTAGTTATAATAGCATATGATATTTGAAGTTTTTCCGATATGACCCTCAAACACGTTTTTCACATAAGGGTCCCCCCTTATGAAAAATGGCGACTGAACCACGGTTGAGTGAAGTTTTGGGTTATTTGGCCGTGAAAATATGCCCCGATGAAAAGGTTTCCTTTTTCCTAGTCAAAATTCACATAATATACGTGAGAACTGGAACTTGCAAATGATAGCTTCATGGGTAGCCAGGCCAATAAGTGCTAAAAATGACGTTTTCAGGAACTTTTTGAGCTGTAACTTTGGTCCCAGTTGATGAAACTCCACAACAATTTGTCATTTAACATAACTTTTTATGCTCTTTCGAATGAGCCCTCACTCGATGCCCAAATCGAAATTTTTTTTCAAAGATCAAAGATCAACTTTTTGGGTCAAAAGTTCAAAAAAAGTTCATACACCCCCTAAGGGTCATGTACACCAAATATGAACTTTGGGTGATGTTTCTGTCGGAGTTGTGCCCTTTCACTTGCGTTCTTACAGAGAACGCGTTTTAAGCTAGGTGGACGGTTGTAGTCTGGAGAGAGTGATCGGAAATTTGACGTATATAGGTAGGAAATCAAGGGTACGGAGGTGTCTGGTATAAAGGGAGGCTAGTATCGAGATCACTTCGGTCACTGGAGATCGGAAAGGGGTCTGCCTTTCTATACACCAAGGATTGGTCTCAAATCCCGATAGATCAACTAGAAGAATACATTCTTGGAACGATTAAACTATTCACACATCCTCATATCATGCGCCCAGAGCCCGATAGACCCTCTCACAAACACCCTCTTGCTCCCTCTACTTCCTCTTCCGAAGTGGAGTTGTTGTTCAGTCTCCCATCATTCGAGTGACTCACCATCGATTTCCTTCTCCCTCTTTTCTGTCCCTTGTGCAGAAAGGAAAGGAGAGGCATTGCGTGAATAGGAGAGAGGAGAGGGGAGGAGGAGTTTCCTCCCCTTTGTGTGTTTCTGAGAGAAGTGAGGGAGGAGAGATGCCCCTTCTTCATTTGTGTCCTCTCTCCTTCTATCCGCGACCCTTTACTTAAGAAAATCTGCACAAATTGATTCTTTGCGGCTTGTGATACGCTACTGCTCATGTTTGGTGATGAATCCTATTCAAATCAGCCATTCTAGTTTGTTCTCCCTACTCGAGAACACTGTTCAATCAACTGGAATCAAGATGTTCACTACTACTCATTAATCAAGATAATCACTACTCTTCATTGTCATGATGACAGTAATTGCAGAACCACGAGTAAGTATCAGAGACTATCTGAGAGAAGTTAGTTAGGGCCGTAATTAAGTTTTGACCCTGTGCTCATAAAATGCCCCTAGAGCAATTTTTTGCGTAAATTTGCAAGAGAACATCGATTTCACTCCTCCTCTTTTGTGTTCTTCGTGTAGGGAGTAAGGGGAA
This sequence comes from Pristionchus japonicus, assembly GCA_900490845.1. NCBI lineage: Eukaryota > Metazoa > Nematoda > Chromadorea > Rhabditida > Neodiplogasteridae > Pristionchus > Pristionchus japonicus. The sequence continues at coordinate 7,116 of LS518587.1, forward strand.
TGAACTCTGATCTGTCTTCTATTCTGCCTGTGCACGCACTTTTTTTAAATTTGTTTGATAAATATAATTTGCAGTATTATCATCAAGACCGAGGTGCTGAATAAGGCAGAGCTGGCTCTCTTCGACGAGCGCTCTCATTCACCTGGGTTAAAACATTCCATGGCATGACCAGGGAAAAAAGTAATTTCTCAATTGTAAGAATATTGTATACTGTAAACGAATGAAAGTCAATCTTGTTGTTTTCGGGTGCATTATACAGCCAGAATTTCATGAACATTGCAATGATAACCAGTTGGGAGAGCTCATCATGACAATGAATCCATCCCGATCGACAACTAGCGACAAACAGCGACAACAAAAACAACACTTCCTAATAATTTGATTACATTCATTTGTCACGCTCTGCACTATTTTTTTAGATATCATCCTCCATTTTGTTACATCCCAAAACCTCAGATGGGACAGTATCTTGTTCAGAGTGAAAGTATATTCGTATAATATAAGACTTTATCGTTGCAGTAGAATAATGAATACAGTTACTGACGTTCAGATACGAGAGGAACATTACTATTCACTATTATCATACTGGGGAGGGGATTCGATTGGAGAACGAAGGACAAGATAGTTAGATGAGATGGTTTGATCGTTCAGATAGTTTACTCGTAGTTCATCAGCGCACCAATTCTATTGATCCACATAATGATCATCAGCGTGAAGTCGTGGCGCATGAAAATTATCACCGCCAAAAGACCGACCATAAAAATGACAAGTTCTCTTCCGGTAATCGCCTTCTTGAGATCCTTCACTTCGCGATTCTCTGCAATATTGAGTTTTCTAATCCAGACTGGTGATGTCAAGGCACTTACTTCCCTTGCTCTTTCTCTCACGTCGAGTCTGATCGTCAGCATTAGATTCTGGAAGCATAATGATCAGTAATCATCGTCTCTTTGGCTAGATAAACCAACTATCATCCACCTTTACGCCCATTATTCTCAACTCTTCTAAGAACTAACTACAGTATAAAAGCAGACTCACCGTTAGCGATGACGTAACCATTGATGTCAAGTAATTCGAAGTCATCAGAAGGAAGCTTCATCCTCCCTTCCATCGCAGAGTAAACTGTACGATTGAGAGGGAATGAGCCTGCACTGTTTATTCCAGCTTCCCTATCGATGACGCGGTACAATCTAAACAGATGAATAACGAGATGAATAGTCTTGGAGTGACGAAATGAACTCACAGCATGATGGATACCGTAGAACGGAACACCGTGCCGTGCCGGTGCCATGGGGTAGTGTCGGGACGCCCGCTTAGCCCCGGAGAGTGGGAGGGAATGGGGGAGATATTTTCTCGGATGAGGACTGTGGAGTGCGTGCACAGATCTTTTGCCTCTTCTTGCATCAATTTTGATGTTGTTTTGGTAACGGTTTCTCGTTGCTTGGTTCTCGATTCTAAACCAACTTTCGGCAGTCGTTCTTCTCGTTTATTGCCGCGTGCTTCGTGATTTTAGCATATTTCCTTGGTGATCGTAATCAACAGAACTTGGTGGCTGACTGAGAACGATTCGTAGATGATTCGGTGTGGTTTCCCTCAGCAGGTTCTTAAATTCGAAAAAAAAATCAAGGGTACGGAGTTGTCTGGTAGAACGGGAGGCTATTTTTAGAGATCAATACGGTCACCCGAGATCGGAAAGGGGTTTGCTTTTCTTTACTCTTAGGATTGGTCACGAGTCTCGATAGATCATTTAGGCGAATATCTTCTTGGAACGATCGAACCGTTAATGAGTCACCCAGGGACCGATAGACCCTCTCACAAGCACCCTCGCGATTCCTCTACTTCCTCATCCAAAGCGGAGTTGTTGTTCAGTCCCCGATTCCGGGTGACTCACCATCGATTTCCTTCTCCCTGTTTTCTGTCCCTCATCTAGAAGAGAAAGGAGAGGCGTTGCGTGAATAGGAGAGGAGAGGGGGAGGAGGAGTTCCCTCCCCTTCGTGTGTTTCTGAGGGAAGAGAGGGAGGATAGGCGCTCCCTTCTTCATTTGTGTCCTCTCGTCTTCTATCCGAAACCCTCAGCTTACGAAATTCTTCACAATTTGATTCTATGTGGCTCACAACCTGTTAATTTTTCAATGATTCCCATAGAGCTATTCCAGTTCGCCCTACTCGCGAACACTGTTCCATCTATTGGAATCAAGATTATCACTACTTCTCATGTATCAAGATATTAACAACTCTTCATCGCCTTGATGGCAGTAATTGCAGAACCACGAGTAAGTATCTGAGCGAATTTATCTACTCGGGCGATGTTTTTGCGATTTCTATGGCGACTTTTCTCGATTGCATGTCCCTGTCCCTTCCTCGTGTGGAAGAGTAAGGCATTGAGTGAACTCTGATCTGTCTTCTATTCTGCCTGTGCTTGCACTATTTAAAAAAATTGTTTGATAATATTAATGATTACAGTATTATCATCAAGACCGAAGTGAAGGATCAGACCAACGAGCCTTCGTCGACAAGCAAACAAGCTAGCTCAGTCAGCTGGTAGACTTCTTTCGGTCACGTGACCACGGAGAAAAAGGAATTTCTCAATTGAAAAAAAATTGGAATATAAATGATTCAAGTGAATGCAACGGTTGCTGTTTTCGGATGCATTATACAACCAGAATTTCCCTACTCGTGAGCATTGCAATCGTCACCTGTTGCGAGAGCTCATGAAGACAATGAATCCATCCCGATCGGAAACTAGCCGAAAACAACACTTCCTAATAATTTGATTACATTTATTCGTCACGCTCTGCACTATTTTTAGATCACATCCTCCATTTTGAGACATCCCAAACCCTCAAGTGGGACAGTATCTTGTTCAGAGTCAAAGTATATTCGTGTAAAAAAGGACTTTATCGTTGCAGTAGAATAATGAATACAGTTACTGACGTTCTGATACGAGAGGAACATTTCTATTCACTATTATCATACTGGGGAGGGTATTCAATTGGAGAACGAAGGACAAGATAGTTAGATGAGATGATCTGATCGTTCAGAACCATAGTTTACTCGTAGTTCATCAGCGCACCAATTCTATTGATCCACATAATGATCGTCAGCGTGATATCGTGGCGCATGAAGATCATGACTGCGACAAGTCCAACCTTGAAGGCGTGAATGACCAATTCTCTTCCCGTTGTTGCCTTCTTGCGATCCTTCACTGTGCGATTATCTGCAATATCGAGTTGTCTAATCCAGATTGGTCATGTTCAGGTACTTACTGTCCTTGCTCTTTCTCTCACGTCGAGTCTGATCGTCGGCGGTGGGTTCTGGAAGCATAATAATGAGTAATCTTCGTCGTTTTGGATAGAGAAACCATCTCGAACCCATCTCGAATTCCTCCTACTCTTGGCAGTTGAAAGACCTAATTACAGTTCAAAAACATACTCACCATTAGCGATGACGTAACCATTGATGTCGAGTAATTCGAAACCATCAGAAGTGCGCTTCATCCTCCCTTCCATCGCAGAGTAAACTGTACGATTGAGAGTGAATGAGCCTGCACTGTTTAGATGAGCTTTCTCTTCTATGACGCGGCACCATCTAAACAGTTGTAATCGGGGAATTTGATCGATAATCTTGGAGTGACGAAATGAACTCCCAGAGATCCTGTGAAAGAGGCTGAAACCCCAGGGACGAGTACGGGTATCGTGAAGCGGGCTGCCAGGCCTTGGGGAAGTGTCGGTCCGACTTTCTTTTGCCCCGGAGAGAGGGGAAAAGAGGGATTGGGGGAGGCGCAATCTCGGTATCTTATGATACCGTGGAGTGCGTGCACTGATCTTTTGCTACTCTTCTTGCATCAATTTTGTTTGGTTCTCGTCGTATAACCAACTTCCGGCAGCCGTTCTTCTCGATTATCGTCGCGTTCTTGGTGATTTTAGGTGATTTCCTTTGTGATCAGAGTCAACATAACTTGACTGTGAACGGTTTCCAGGTGAAATGGGGCGGTTTCCATTGCTATGTTCCGCAATTCGAGTCATTCGAGTTTCGAGAGGACTCGTCTTGGGCAGCCACATCAATAACTGCTAAGGAAAGCGCCCGATCAGAGAAACGGCGACTGAAAGTGAATTTAGGTGGATGGTTGCAGTCTAGTGTAGAGTTAGCAGATAGGAGATCAAGGGAACGGAGGTGTCTTGTAGATCGGGAGGTGTAGATGTACAATCACGAGCCGAGGGGAGATCTCGGCTAGAATCTGCGAACTCGAGGGAAGAGAATTGAAAATGCCGTGTCAAGTCAGTATGTTATTTAATGAATTTTTTGCATTATTTATTACGTTATGGTAGCGTTACAATAACAAATACGGTGAATCCCGTTTCGACGCGATCGAATTTCTACTGATCATTCATCAGAGCACCGAGTCTATTGATCCACATAATGATCGTCAGCGCGATATCGTGGCGCATGAAGATCATGACTGCGACAAGTCCAACCTTGAAGGCGTGAACAACAAGTTCTCTTCCGGTAGTAGCCTTCTTGCGATCCTTCACTTCGCGATTCTCTGCAATATCGAGTTCTCTAATCCAGATTGGTGATGTCAAGTTACTTACTTCCCTTGTGAATTCTCTCACGTCGAGTCTGATCGCCAGCGTTAGATTCTGGAAGCATAATGGTCAGAAATCTTCGTCATTTTGTCTAGATAAACATTCTATCATCCACCTTTACGCCCACTATTCTCAACTCTTCTAAGAACTAATTACAATATAAAACCAAACTCACCATTAGCGATGACGTAACCATTGATGTCGAGTAATTCATTGGGAAGCTTCATCCTCCCTTCCATCGCTCAGTAAACTGTACGATTGAGAGTGAATGAGCCTGTAGTGTTTATTCCAGCTTCCCCAACGATGACGCCATACAATCTAAACAGTTGTAATCGGTGAGTTGGATCGATTGTCTTGGACTGACGAAATAAACTTCCTGAGATCTTGTGGAAGGCGCAATCCCAGTGGCCCAATACCGTAGAACGGAGTGCCGTGCCGTGCCGCGCCGTTTGGCAGGATTTCGGTGCCGCTTAGCCCCATAGAGGGGGGAGGGGGAATGGTGGAGAAATGCTCTCGGTACTTGAAGAAGACTGTGGAGTGCGTGCACTGGTCTTTTTCCACTCTTGTTCCATTATTTGGACTTTTTTGGAGAGGATTTCCTCATTGTTTGGTTCAAGGTAGGAAACCAACTTTCGGCTTGGTAATTCTACGAGAATACCTTGGTGATCATAATCAACAGAACTTGGTGGCTGACTGAGAACGGTTCGTAACTCATTCGGGGTGGTTTCCCTCAGCAGGTTCCGCAATTCGAGTCATTCCACTCTCGAGAGGACTCTTCTTGAGCAGCCGCATCATCAAATTTTAAGGAAAGCACGGGGCGACAGGGCGACAGTGACTGAAGGTGAATTTAGATGGACAGTCTAGATGATCGGAAGTTTATCATAAACAGGAGATCAAGGGAACGGAGGAGTCTGGTAGAACGGGAGGCTTTTTTAGAGATCACTACGGTCACTGGAGATCGGAAAGGGGTCTGCCTTTCTTTACTCTAAGGATTGGTCACGTGTCTCGATAGTTCAATTAGGCGAGTATCTTCTTGGAACGATCGCTCCGTTATTGAGCCATCATATCATGCGCCCTGGGCCCGATATCACAAGCACCCTCGCGATTTCTCTACTTCCTCATCCAAAGTGGAATTGTTGTCCAGTCTCCCATCTACCGTGTGACTCACCAAAGATTTCCTTCTCCCTGTTTTCTGTCCCTCATCTAGAAGAGAAAGGAGAGGCATTGTGTGAATAGGAGAGAGAGGGGAGGAGGAGTTCTCTCCCCTTTGTATGTTTCTGAGGAAAGAGAGGGAGGAGACTCCAGTTGTGTCCACTCTACTTCTATCCGCGACCCTTTGCTTACGAAATTCTACATGTTGTGCTTCTTTTGGCTCGAATTCCACTAATTATGATTTTAGGAGATAATTCCTATTCAAATCAGCCATTCTAGTTTGTTCTCCCTACTCGAGAACCCTGGAATCGAGATGATCACTACGAGATGATCATGATTCATGAATCAAGATCGTCATTACTCTTCATTGTCATGGTGACAGTAATTGCAGAACCATGAGTAAGTATCAGAGATATTCTGGGAGAATTTAGTTATGGTGGTAATAATGTTTTGACCCAATGCCCCTAGGGCAACTTATTGCGCACATTTGCACGAGAACGTCGAATTCATTCCTACTCTTTTGTGTTCCTTGTGAGAACGAAAAGGGCATTGAGTGAATTTGTTTCCTACTCGGTCCAACATCGTTAATATAGCATTCTTTAATTATTGCAGCGTTATTATCAAGACCGAGGTGCTGAATAAGGCAGAACTGGCTCTCTTCGACGAGCACACTCACTCACCTGGGTCAAAACGTTCCATGGCGTGACCAGGAAAGAAAATGAGTTTCGTAATTGTAAGAATATTTCGCGCTATAAACGATTTGAATGAAAACCACGCTTCTTTTTTGTTGCACATTACAACCAAGTGTTCCTAACAGTCATCATTAACAAGGTAGTGAGTCTCAACAAATCTTCTTGGAGCAATCGCATCGTTTACAAATCGTAATATCCCTTCGAATTCGCCCATTTCGCAAAACCCAGAACATTTTCTTCCTTCCTCTGAGGCCTTTTCGTTGGTCAGCGAGGATTGTTTACATCGTCAGTGATTGCGTGAGCACGACTCGAGGGAGAGACACTGACTGGCCATTTGTCTGACTCTCTCCATTTCCCATGCTCTCTCACCCTTACAATCCACGCGTTATCTCTCATCAGTCAGAGAGTGGTAGAGAGAGAGGGAGATGGAGAGAGGGCAATTCTCGAGAGGAGTCCATTGATGGTGATCAGTGAGTGATAAGGGTTGTATTCACCCTAATACTAGCCTCGTTCACGCGCGATGATCTACCGAGAGGTCGTGTTTCTTTTCGCGGAGTCAGTCGTTCAACACGTTTCTTACATGTGCCGGGACGGGGTTCCTCCCCTTTGCTGGTCCCTGGTTAGCCCTGACAAATGGTCAATGAGAAACCCAACCAGCCTCGAAAGCGTGCGTTGTACAATTGTTGATGTGCTGAACGAACGATTTCCTCCTCTCGCTGCAAGCAGCGTAACCTCCACACTCATCCGTCTCACGCGTTTTGCCCCCTCTCACTCTCTCCATTTCGCTTACTCTCGCACGTTCTGATAGAGAGCACGCAAAGTGATGAGAAACCGATCTTTCACTTCTATCTATTAAGCCAATCAGCACCCACACTTGCAAAAGTTGGGAAAGGGAAGGGAAATGTGTGCTAATCCATTTTACTCGCGTGTTGTCAACTCATTTTTCGATTGATCTTTATATTTTCGCGCTTTCTGTGGAAGCTCACCCTCAGGAGGCTACTCCCGACCGTTTCGAGTGGCGTGCACGGCTAGGAATGAAATCATCTAATCCTTTCCCATTTCTAATTGAATCACTAATCCCATTTCCCCTCTCTCTCTTTCCCTCGTCCTCAATCCAAACTGCCTCCTTGATTCTGGCTACAGGAAATTGGAAACTCCCTCTAGTATAGAGCGATTATTTCACTTCGTATGCGTGTATACTATCTAATACGCGAATGCGATTATCACTAGGGGATTGGAGAATTAGCAACCGTTCGTAGCCCCTCACCAAGTCATTAAATTCATTCCAAGTGCGATATCACCTTACTCTCTTAATTTCACATGCTCACTCGTCTTTCAAGAGAGACAATGGGAAAGGAAGAGAGTTTATCAAAATTATCACTGGAGTGGGAGAAGAGGAGAGGAAAGGGGAAGAAGGATGGTTCTTTCCTCGTATTCTGTTATTCAACTGGTTAGTGTGCTTGTATCAACTCAATTGGTTGTTGTCAATGACGACGCGGCGAATGTGCACTAATAAGACGAATATAGGAACTTCTCTTCTGGGGAAGGGTTCTGTTCCTTCGTAATCGAGGTGATGTTCATCCTTCGTTTGTCATTGTCACCCTGTGTGTTCTGTAGCATGGTCTATCCATAACCACCCGACGAGCCTCCGGTCGCAATAGGGGAAGGATATCTTAGAAGAAGGAAAGGGAGGGAAAGAGGGCACACTCGCACTCAGTTTCCTCATGAATCATGTCTTAATTCGAGTTTTCTTTATCCGCTGTCCTCTTGAGAAGAAGCGGCTATCAGTCCACTTCCATAGAGTAGACGAGAGACTGTGCTGATTGGAGAGAGTGTAGAGGAGGACATAGGAAGGTAGATCATGCCTGGGTCCCCCCTTCGACGAAGGGATTACTGATATCCCACACTTCGTAGGCTCTGATTAGTCGACAATCTGTAGGAAGGTAGGTCAGAGCGAGGAATGGTCAATGCTAGCTGTCCATCTCAAGAAGAGACTCGACCTCTCCCTCTCGCACTGTCATTCGATCCCTACCAGATGTGACAACTGTAGAGGGAGGAAGGAGGGAGGGGTAAGGATGGTTCCTACTTCTCCGCTCTTCCGATCGATTCCTCCCCACACGATCCCTCTCTTCCCCTCTCATTGATGGACCTTCTCTCTCTCGCTCTGTTTTGTCGCTCTGAACAGTTTGCGCGCGCGACTTCAGTTTTCGCTCTATTTTCCTGCTTTATTCCCGTTTTCGACGCCATTTCGACGTGTACCTGTTGCATGATCATTTATATGGCAGCTACTTGAGTTATCAGCCCTATTTTACAGGTTTTCACGTGACAATCACTCGAAAATCAACCAATGGAGAACCCATCCCAAGCTGTGCTGATCGATGAGGAGTATACGGTCCGTTTTTGTCCATCCATTGAAGGAAGTTAGGACCCTGAACCGCTTTTGGAATTATAATGGTTTGCAAATAGTCGGCATCAGTACAGATAATGAAGAAACGAAATGTGTAACAGCTTTTCAATCGAGTTTAGCAGTAAGTTACGGGATAATTTGTGAATAACCCATCAATGGTCACCAATTTCAGGCAGGCGTCGAAGGAGAAGATGAGTATCTAGAAGAGGATGAGGAGCATGCGGTTAGTTTTTTGCCGATTACTCGAAGGAAGTAAACCACTTTTGGGGGTAAAGTTGCCAGCAAATAGCCAGAATCAGTACGGATAATGAAGAAACGAGACTGTTTCTCAGTTTTTCCTCCGAATTTGGCAGGGAATTTCGGCGTAATTAGTCAATATTCCAACACTGACCACTTTTCTCAGGCTGGCGTGATGTATGATGAAGTCGAGGGAGAAGATGAGTATCTTGAGGAGGATGAGGAGCAAGAAGGAATGTCAAGAGGATCCAGTCGAGGCGATGATGAATTGGAGGATGGAGAACTCTCTGATGTGAGTGGGAGCAATATGAATCAGGACTGCTCATTCCACAAAGTTCTCAACTGCAATAAGAAAGAGATGAATTGTTCTCGAACAGTCTGACTAGAGGAAGGACAGATGAGAGATGTGCCTCTTTCAGTCTCGCTCATCTTCCGCGCGGAGTGGGTACATCACGATCCCGAATGATCACGAGAATCGGAAGCCCCCGAATCCTCTCTTCACTCAACGATCTTCACCGAACAGAGTCGCCGTCGATCCGCGTGATGAGCTGGAGGAAGGAGAGATCATCGTGAGTCTAGGGGGGAATGAATCTAACACATTTTGATAAGTTAGGCGGGAACGTAAACCATTTGTCTTCTCTTCTCTGAAGAGAACAATGGGAGACAGAACGCTGTGTTCCCTTTGCCCAAACAGCAGTGGAAATCCATCTCGGTGGGGATCAGATCGCTATGCATGTATGCTCTATGTATGCTCTTTCAGTCTCGATCTTCTTCCGTAATGAGTGACGACGTCAACATCTACGCCCCTCGACGCTACACTGCACCCATAGAATCGACTTCTCTCCTCACTCTCCGACCTTTCACGAGCAGAATCGCATATGATCCACATGATGAGGTGGAGGAAGGAGAGATCATCGTGAGTCTAGGGGGGAAAGGATCTGTCTTTTTTTTATTAGTTAGGCGGAAGCGTCGCCCATTGTCCACTCTTCAATGGTGAGAGTAATCTGAAAGCTAAGCACTCCTCTCTCAGTCTCGTCCTACTTCCGTGATGAGCGACATCGAGATCATCAATAGTCACGAGATTCCGAAGCCCCCGATTGCACCCGTCACGTCAACTCCTCTCCTCACTGACGCCACACATCCACAGTTGGAGAATGAGGAAATTGAAGTGAGTCAAGAGAGCAAAGGATCTGTTTCATTTTTAAGAATTTGCCCAGGCGGGACCGACATTCCTTTATCCACCTACCCTTCCTATCCTTTACCCTTCCTTCCTTCATTCCTTCCATTATCTTATCTTTTGCTCTACTTTGGAGAAAACTACTCTTATCAGTCTCGTCCCTCTTCCTCTATGAGCGAAGATATCACCATCACAAACGACTCCGATCTCCCTCCTCCCTCTAATGCACCCATCGAGAAGTCTCCTCTTCTCACTCGAAGGCATGACCGCGACCTCTTCTTTAGGGATGGACGCACGATGTTCGGCCAGGAATGGGTACGTATTCGGTGTTTTGGGTTCTAGAAGCCGGCCCCTGGTTCTAAAAGCCGACCTTCCAAATGAGATCCACCAGCGGTGCAGTCGAGTGTCGAAATAGCGTCGTAATAATATAATGTCGAAATAGGACTAACAAGTGACCAACCCCCACACCAATCAGGAAATCTGACATTTTGAATCCGTGGAACACCAAAAGTGTCAAATTTGCAGTTGAACGATGCTGTCATCAACCTCTCACTCGCCATTATCGAAAAAGAGGAGGCAAAGGAGGAGATGTGAGTGTTCCAGAATCTACCTGATTCGCCGGGGAAGTATGAAATCCGAGGAGAAGTGTCTCAACTGGAGAAGTGTCTCATGACACGATCCCAGTACAAACTCAGCTATATGCCACCTGATTTCAGTCGAGGCTCGATCTTCGTCTACCCTTCTCAGTTCTACAGTCGCCTAACCCGTCTTTGGACAGGCGACAAATGGACGGCTGATGACGAGGAGAGGGAAGATCAGAAATTCGTACAGATGCCTGTTGGAATGCGAACTGTGAGAATGAAGGAAGCTGTGAGTTATTACTGTCAGTGATGGGGGTCGCGGAGAATGTAACAATAACAATTGCGGTGAGGCGATCCTACTGATTGTCCATTTGTTCGAAACCAGAACAAAATATCGAGCAGCAATGACCCCTTTCGTTCAGGTGCGTACCAACTACAACAGAGTGTCCAAAGCGACTCATGGAGTGAACATCTTCCATAAGCAGTACCTCGTGATTCCCGTCATGCTGAGAAATCATTGGTCAGTATGCTAATTTTTGTTGTGCAATGTGATTTCCCGCCATAGTCCGGTAGCAAAAAGGTTGTATTTGAGACGTTGAGGCTAAGTAATACCTAAAACCGCCCCTCAAGGAAACGGCATCTCTGTCAGGTGGCTGATCATCATCGTCAACCCGGGAGCATGCATCGTTCCGGCGTCTAATTCGAGAGAGGTAAGCACTCGACCTGAAGGAAGCAGGTTCTCGATCAATCGGTTCTATCTCGCCCTCATTTGATTCACACCCAGCTAATAATCAAATGTTTTCGTCCTCGTTCCGACCATGGTATCCTTTGCGAGTCACCTATTCGATATTCAGAAACCCGATGGATCCAAAGAGCGAACGTTCGTAGTTCTACTCGATTCGCTGGACATATACGATTGGAGAAGGTGAGTCTTTCAGTTTACTTACTAATTATAAAGTTTAAAGTTTACTTTAACAGGCAATGCTTGATCAAAGCACTCCGCGACTACTTAGAGCGCGAGTTTGAGGAGAAGATGGACAAGGTTGGCGATTTTAATCTTTGATCGGCGCTCCTGCTGTTGGGGGGGGGTCTCCCCCTTTCCCCCTATTCCCTCCCTCTCATTCCCTCCCTTTCGACGCACTCTGCACGGTCGTAGAGCGCGCGAGTGGGTGAGGATGAAAAGCAATTTACTCGTAACTCAATTAAGTCACTCACTCAGACTAGATTATGTCTCTCAAAAATAGCACTCTCTCACAATTCTCATTTACATCCCACCTCAGC
>LS518587.1:19324-64160 GCA_900490845.1 Pristionchus japonicus
AACAGCAGGAGCGCCCTTTGCTCCCTAGTTGCTATTATCTCGTTCATCACATAATAAGTAGAACTCATCAGTGTGACGATTCTTCAATCTGGTAACGATAGTCGCTGGCTGATTCTATTCAAGGAACTAGGTCGGATGATCACCGTCGGATGTCAACTGACTGGACGAGAACCGATGATTCTCAACGAGTTCCTCGTGTTCACCCGACCTAGTACCGTGTTCAGAGATATTCAGTGAATATCGAGGAGACAAAGACGAGAATGGTAGACGACAAACACTCGTTCAGGACAATCGTTTCGACGGCTCTCGAATGGTGCTTTGCCGTGTACAGGAGGCTCCCAAACAGTCGAATCTCATCGATTGTGGATTCTTTGTCCTCAAATACGCAGAAGTCTTCTTGAAAGACCCGCCAACGGAGGTTAGTATTAAGAAGTCCAGTTGTCTCATCATTTCACTCACTCTCTAACATGGTAGAGACAAGAGAGTGCACAAAATGCAAATAGTAAGCCTTTGTCGCTTTCCCGTATCGTATTAGGGAACCAATTGCGCCTTCAATCCTCGCATGAAAGAAGTGCACTTTCGTTGGATTATGATCAGAGGATGCTTTGTTAGAGGAGAATGTGGATAGAGTAAGTCTTGTAAACAGCACCTTCCTCTCTCTCACCAGAACCCTCTGGAGGCTTCCTTCCCTTGGATGGATCTCTAACCCTTTCTAAATTTTGATCTGGATTGGTTCCATTTGGCCGTAGATAACGCTCGAACACATGCTCATACGTGGCTTCGGGAAAATTTTAAGCCCTCACAGTTGGGACCGACAGGGGCTTATAACGGACGCTCTACTTCAGTAACAATATTTGCAGCAGATGAAGAATTGGTGTGCGAACTGGATAGAGTGGGGATACGAGCACTTCGACACTGATAGCATGATCATGAGGAGCGAAGTACAGAAGCGAATCAGAGAGCACACTGATCCTAAGGTGAGTTCTCTTCATCTCAGCACAGGCACTTGTGGAGTTTCCCCGGAAGAACGGTCATGTTTCGTCTACTCTAGAAATGATCACAACATAACCTAACACAGGGGCGGTAGTCGGGGTGGATGGTGGATAGATACTCTTCCGGTGAACTCCACAAGCTCTCGGTCGTTGGCACTAGCAGTGTAAGGATCAGTTTCTTTCCAGGTGTGGAGACATTTCAAGGCGTGGAAGGAGAAGTATGAAAGCCTCAGAAGAACATTCGACCAGAATGGAGTCCGAAGGCCATCGATGACTAAAGACATCGCAAAAGAGAGAAAGAGAGAGCAAGAGGATGTGCTCTCATCGAAGGCCAGGCGATGTAATAAGAAGGAAGAGGAAGAGAAAATAATCAGAATCGTGGATCTTGAAGAAGACGATGATGACAAGGTAAGAAACAGTTTTGGGCACACTTAAGAGTATCGAAAGCTTGGAGGGAGGGCTGAGTAGCAATTCAGCGATGGGCTGTTGGCATTTTTTTTGGATATCTAGCCCAGCGATACTCACAGAGTATTCTTTCCCTACCATTTTTCTACCCCCTTCTGCCCATCAAAGCTGTCGTTCTGGGCCAAACAGTTCCGGGCTTTTTAAGGCAGCACGGACGCAGAAGCGCTTCAAGCGAAGCGATACAGATGAGGACGAAAAATCGGATGATGACGTCATAGTCATCGATAACGAAGAAAAGGAGGAGGTGAGTAACTGTCTTGGAGACACTCTATGGTTTCGGAATCTAGAGAGCCTGAATGTCCACTGAAGAGCGAAAGGACGCGTGACTCTATCGGGCGGTAAGAGATGAGAGGTAGCAAGCTTTGGGGATTCAGCTGTTTATGGAACGATGTTACAGGAGTGGAGTCTCTCCGGGAAAGACAAGAGACTTGAGCGCGTACAGAAAGACAACAACTTCGCAAGGGCGAGGAATGGGAGGAATGACAAAGAAGAGGGAGAGGATGTCATCGTCCTTGACTGCGATGACGACGAGGTGGTCTAGAGGTTGCGTATCCCGAACGGGGGACGAATGACAATCCCACGAAAGGGCACTAAGGGATGGGGATCCGAAGGGAACAGGGAGTGAATGACTGCAGAATTCTTGAGAGAAGTGAAATAGCGTGCGAACATCTCAAAAGTTTTGATCACCCTCAGCCTACCGCGAATTCGGACTAATCGATGTTGTATAATTTCTTGAATCTGACCCGGAATTGTGTATGCTATAAAATCTGACAACAAAACTGCAAATTTTCATGCTAATTTTACAGTCATCCTCGTCTTCGAGCAGCCGCGGCCGCAAACGATGCAGCAGCCGCAGCAGGAGTGGAGAGCGGCGCGTCAGGAGGATAAGGGAATCGCGCAGCTAAAGCAGCTACCGCAGCTGCACCCCTCGTCGACAGACGGATCGCTGGATATTGAGACTGTACTAGATACTCATGCTTTCATATTTGATATCTACTTAGAACGCGGTTCTTGATCTTTCTACCTTGTTCGTTCTTTCACATTTTCTGTTACTTTCTGTTTCCATTTATCTTCAAGTTGAGGTACTCACTCCACTTGCTTTCAAATCGAACGAATCAATAAATATATGCAGTTCTACGATGTTTTGAATCGTGTCATGACCAGAACCGGTAAATAGCAACCGGGAAGAGGCCATTGCTCCTCCTACCTACTATGCTGCATGAAACGCCACGAACATTCACAATTCGGTTCAGTTCTTATCGATTTGAAGCACGACTTATGGCTCTATCAACCTCTGAAATGGACGTGCTCAAGCAGGACGCAGGACAGGACGGGCTCCTCTCGATCAGTCAACTGGAACACATAAAGTATCGTGCCATACAAGAAGCTGAGAAGGTATGTATTGTGCTGTTATTGTTACGCTATTCCTTCTTTTGTTGAAATTATGGGATGGAAAAAAGGCAGTGGAATGTAGGGAAATCCCATGGATTTGTTTACAACTCTTTCGTCAGTCAATGAGAAAAGAATTTAGACGCTTCATCCCAAAATAAACCCAAATTTGCAGGACGCCAAGAAACGACGAGAAGAAATATTGGCACTCACTGAAGAATTATCAGTAGGTGGTCTTCTTGGCCTTATAAAATTCCAATTTCGAACCAAACGATTACACTTTTCCTTGTGATTCGATACGAAGATCTGTCCGATATCACTGCGAAATTGCAGTTGCGCAAAGCTGAAAACGAGGCCATCGAGAGAGCGATTGAGGAGGAAAAGATCAAGAATGCAAGGTAGTTCAGTAAACACCTGTGCATTAGCTAAAGATTAAGTAGCTAGTTAGCTAATGACTCTCTTTATTCAGGGAAATAGAAGAGTTTCGAGCTCGACCGAAGCCTGAACTCGAGAAATGGAAGAAGAGGCTTGAGGTTTTCGGCTTTTTATAGTAATCGTGTCTATTCGTTGATCTCGTCTTCTTTACCGTATAGTCGAGGGTATTCTTCTCAGGAAAAGCAAGACTGTCTACGGGAGGTGGAAGAGGACATTGAAAGGTTCACCAGAGCAATAGGTGCTGCAGATGCTCAAATAGCACGGTATAAGGTGCTTGATAAATAGTATTATATTTATTTCCCCCTACAATTCCAGGTATTGATTGACGCCGAGGATGCTAGGCAGAGAAAGCTGGACGCTGAGATGGCTTCTATGAACGATAGTATGGAGAAGAGTAGAGAGAAGTGAGTTGACGCTGCCAATATCATCGGATACTTGAGAAATTGCAGCATCAAACGAATGAACAAGGAGATTGCGAGAATCCGAATTGCACGTAGAAGGAAGACAGATAAGCTAAACGAGGTGCGCACACTGCACGACAAATATTCTATTCTCCCAGTGAACATCACGATCTCCTTTCTTCTCGCATGCTAAGCTTAGCATCATCCAACCAGTTTCAGATCAGATCTCGCGGCTTTACGGCTGACACGGAGGATGATGAAGGCAACACGAGTTCTGTGCCTACAGAGGTATCGGGGATTGAATGACTTATAATTATGAATGTCTGTTCAGGCCGAATGGAACGTAGGATCGACCGAACAAGAATGCTCACCTGATGACTTGGCTCCGTCCGGATCGAACTATTCAAACTAAAGCCGAAAAGCCGCGCATGTTTATCTATCACTCCGTACCGTCGATATCCTTTTTGATATCTCTTCGATCATTTTCTTCGATTTCATTATTCAAAAGTATATTCATCCTATGTCTTCTATTCGTATCTACATAACAATTTAAACAACAAAAAACAAGTCAAGATGAAGAATTTGAGTGATTTTTAGTCGCATTTAATTTTTCTCTGATTTTATTCCAGCATGCATAAGATTAAGATCGAAAAAAGCAGTGACGATCGTTAATTGGCTGTTAAATTCCGATTTGTGAGTTTATGCTGCCTCGTATCAATTTGTCACTGCGAGACCCGTTACCGTACCTTGATACCCAGACCCAATCTGATTTTATGATCTACCTTGACCGCTGGCCCATCTCGCATCCTATCGCGTCCAATCTCCTTCCACATATCAACTGCTCGATTGATCTCATCCAGACCCGTCTCTCTATCTCAGCATGTGGCACTTCTCGGAGTCTCTTATCGTCCCTCTGGATGATACCGTACTCAGCCGTCGTCGTCTCTCTCTCTCTTCCCGCCACATTCAAATCTGACCGAAGAGAGAGGAGAGTGCGGGAGGTGGGAGTCATTGGCGAGATAGTGTGTGGAAGAGAGAGAGAACAGGGCTGACCTTAGAGAATCGAGAGAGGATTGAGCAGAGGGGAAGGGAGAGAGTGGAGGGGGAGAGAGGCAGAGACAGTCATTCTCTATCGTTGTTACTTCCTTGTGCGGTCCTGCTCTGCATAAATCCCGCTTGTCTAGTCATTTATCGTGCCCATCAGTCTAGATGAAGCTGTCAAACTTGGTTCCTCAAACAGATCGTTGGACCTCAATTTTGTCCATGGATCAGACTGAGGGCAAGCTTGATTACGTCGTCACCCCTTCTGTAGTAAATCGACATTCTCCCACTTTGACTTGCCACATTGTCAATCAATCGATAATTATTGTTATTAGTAAAACCTAAACTTTCAAATCCCTCATTGATTCTCTGATTTTGTGATCTTATTTGACATGTAGCTCTGCTCTCGACTCTTCCCCTCCGTTAGTCTTCCACCTATCAGCTGCTGGAGTGACCTTGGCCCCCACTTCTCCCCTACATTCCCTGTGGACCTTCTCGGTCTTCATCACCTCCATCACTCCCCTCTCTACCCCCTGTCTCTCCTCTCTGATCTACCGTGCCTTTCCCTCCTTTCTTGGTTGGCTGTTTTCTGATTTTTCTCTCTTCAGGATCTTAGAATCAATCGATAAGATGGCACCCATATTGTCCTCCGCACTCAAGAGAAAGGTTGGTATTACTAGTCTTGGCCCACTCTCTTCTCAAAACCATTTATCTACTCGATTACGGTAATACCAAATCAGGCTATCGTCGAGAAGTCTCCAGGAGGGTCGGACACGTCGAACGAGTTGGTGAGTAACCTTTTGAACTCTCGGTTTCAAAAAAGTAATGTATGATTAAACATCCAATTGAAGGTCATCAAGAAGGCGAAACTCGTGAGCTGGAAATTGCATGAAGTGGTGATCGAAGTGCCTGCAGTGGATGGAGTGAAGGAGTCTTTCAAGGAGAAGCGAAAGGTGAGAACTACTTCTCCCTCCCTTTAGTCAGTCTTGTGGTTACACGGCCTCTCTCTCTTTCTCTTTCTGCCGCCGCGCCTTCCTCGCGTAAGTGCGTGCCCCATTCTCATTCTCATTGTCACCTTTCACAGCATCTCTCTCCCTTCTCTGACCTTCCATCTGGCTCACAATTACCTTAATACCATATCAGCGCCTCATCGAGAAGGCTAATGTCGTGGTCTCGAATGGAGCTGCAGAGAGGGAGAAGAGAAAACAGCGAGCTGCCAGAGAGTGGAAAGTGAGTATTTTACTTCCGAAACTGTAACCTGGAGTTGACTGTCCATGCCCAGTAGGGCTTCTTGGCGTTAAGAGACATGAAACCGGAGAGGCGTCCATGACAAAACCAATTGCAGATTGTCCACAAACCCCGACCAATCAGTATGCTGCAGTATGGAAGAGTCGCAGCTGCTGCTGCTGCAGTGGGAGAACAGGCGGTTGATGCGGCCAACAAAGGAGAACAGGATAGGTTAGTAGGAGGGAAGGGAGAGGAGGGATACGGTAGGATTACTGTAGGGCCAAATTGATTCATCGATTTCTTTGCAGAGCTGAGCAGACGGAGTGCCGGGAGGTCGTGGCTGCTGCGCCTGCAGCAATTGTGGTGAAGAGGGAGGCGACTGAGGAGGAGAGGTGAGTAAGAGAGTTTTGAGAGGAAGGAGTACGGTAGAGTAGTGTTGGGTTGATTTATCGATTATTTTGCAGAGCTGCGCAGATGGCGCGTCGGGAGGTCAGAGCTGCCGCACTTGCAGCAATCGTTGTGAAGCAAGAGCCACGAGAAGAGGAAAGGTGAGTAAAAGGGATGGGAGTGGAAGGGGTACGGTAGAATTACTGTAGGGTCAAACATTGATTTATCGATTACTTTACAGAGCTGAGCAGATGAAAGTCGTGGCGGCTGCACCTGCAGCAATCGTCGTGAAGCGTGAGGTGCCTGAGGCTGAGAGGTTAGTAGAGGGGTGGGGAGGAGGGGATACGGTAGGAGTACTGTAGTATCAAAAATTCTTTCCAGACCCGCAGTAGTGCAGCAGGAGGAGGGTGCAGCAGCTCGTGTTGCCGCACTTGTTATCAAGAGAGAGGAGCCTGAGGAGGATAGGTTAGTAGTGGGGAAGAGAGAGTAGGGGATACGGTAGGAGTACTGTAGTATCAAAAATTCTTTCCAGACCCGCAGTAGTGCAGCAGGAGGAGGGTGCAGCAGCTCGTGTTGCCGCACTTGTTATCAAGAGAGAGGAGCCTGAGGAGGAGAGGTTAGTAGTGGGGAAGAGAGAGTAGGGGATACGGTAGGAGTACTGTAGGTTCAAAAATACTTTCCAGACCCGCAGTAGTGCAGCAGGAGGAGGGTGCAGCAGCTCGTGTTGCCGCACTTGTTATAAAGAGGGAGGAGCCTGAGGAGGAGAGGTGTGTGAGAGAGATGGGGGAGGGGTTACGGTAGACATAGTGTAGGGTCAAACTGAATATCGATTACTTTGCAGATTTGAAGAGATGGAGTACGAGGATGCCGAGTCTTATGCCTTCAGAGTAAAAGAAGAGGCGATGACTTGGGAGGAGAAGGAAGAGAGGAAGAGATTGAAGGGGATGGAGGAGAGAGTCCTCAAGGTGAGTTTAAAACCTTATATCATTTAGTGCAAAGTGAATTACTTCAATTACAGTGCCTCCACCCAACGAAGCAGGAGGGACTGGCACGCTACATGATTGGGAAGAAAGTAAGGATGAAAGGATATATCATTGTACCTAGTTGGTTCTGTGGGACTTGTAACTGAAAAAATCCCCTGATGACTAAAAAATGTTCTCCTTTTCAGTTGACGGTTGCTTCTCTCGCCAAGGTGCACAATGGATGCAATGCTCAGATTAATGAGAGAATCATTGCGTTCACCTCTGTGTTTCATCGTGTGCTCGAACAGATGGACTGGGAGAAGAAGGAAGAGAGGAGGAAGAAGGGGAACGAGGCGAGATTTCTGAGGGTGAGCTTAACATTGCATCTGATCATTTGGTGCAGAGTCAACAACTCCAATTACAGGGCCTCCACCCTTCGAAGCACGAGGAACTTGCGAGGGAAATGATCAAGAACAAGGTAAGGATGAAGGAATATATCATAGTACCCAGTGATTATATTTTGGTTCAGTGGGACATCAAAAAAATGTTTCTCGAAATACCGTATTCGACCGTAATCCTATTCAGACCACCATTGCTTCCCTTGCCAATATTCACACCGGACGCAATGCAGAAATCAATCGAAGAATCATCTCGCTATCGCATGTGCTCGCTCGAGTGATCAAGCAGGTACAGTCGAATACGGTAGTGCATAACGATTATCGATCGATTGCAGGAAGCCGACAAATGAGTGATTCCCCTCTCTTACTCTTCCTCCATCAACACCATCAATACTTCACCCCTCACCTTCCTCTTCCTCCTCCAATCCCTCACTAGCTTCTTCTCCCCAATCGAACAAAGGTGAAGACGTGCACGGCGAAGAAAAGCTTCCCTCCCTTTCCTTTCCTGTTTCCTCGCTTCCAAAATCACTGCTCTAGCCTCTCATAACCTCCCCTCCCCCCTTCTCCCCACTACTCCCCTCTCCAACTCCACTCCACAAATACGTGCACGACTGAGAATGGCTTGTCTTTCCCCACTTATCCTCCCTCTCCCTCTCTTCGTCTCGTATTCTGGTCGATGTTCCTTTATTTGTTTTATTATCATTCGTGTTGGACCACATAATTGCGCCTAACTGATAATCGGCCGTGCGATCTCCGACACGTGTACAAGGATAAATATGATAATATATGGAAGAAGTTGAACAGATTAAGACGGTGTGGAGGAGGGAATAGTTTAGAAATGAAAGAGATTCATTGAATGACCAAACCGGTTTTACATTTAGTGCTCTGAGATATGCCGTATCTTTCAGGCAACCGTCGATTAGTTTCTGACACTCCGAAATGAGTTAATGGAGAGAGCGGGCTACATCCGTTAAACAAGAGTTAAGGTTCTCCTCCATGCGGCTTTTCTGGTCAAACTGAGGAGTCACTTCGAATGCCGAGAAGAAAACGGGATGAGTAACATCAAACTAAAACAACTGATAATGACATCGCAGCTCGAATGAAGTTGTTCGCATCTATTGAGCTCCTCGATGCAACTCTTGTTCACGAGAATGAGGAGTTCAATCCGATTTCGGAGTGAAGAAACATACTAGAAGCAGTGAACTGAGTAAATGAGAATTTGTATAACTTGTCAAGTTTGCCGCAATGGTGGATCGTATGCTATCTTTTTTCAAGGTTGAGGGCACTCTCTCACTTTCGCACACTATCTCGCCAGAAAGGAGAGAGATCTCACTCTCTTCTAATGCAATCTTCTGCCTGTAATTCGTGGAACGCACGAAACTCCTGTGACTTAGAACAAGGCTGAGCAGAAGATGACAAATGGAATGAGGGGCCACTCGAAATGAAAGCGTTGATTTTTTTATTAAAAGCCAATCCCTGATAGTCTGATTGACCATATTCCTGAAACTCAACCAATGGACAAATTTCAATCGATTTTGACGTTCAACTGCTGAAACCAGCGCTAGTGCACATAAACGTTAACACTCCCAAATTAGCCACAGTCGAAGGAGTCCTTGTCTTCAGAATCGCTTCTGACGTGAATTACTCCTATGAAATTATGATGAAAGTGTGGATCATTCCTGATTGTCATTATCAAGGAATGGTTGTCAAAGTCAACATCATTGGGAAAATATCAGTCTGAACAGAGCGTACAATTTATTCGAATGATACGTCGGAATTGAACGCAACTCGATACGACAGTCGGTGATTATGTTATGGTGATGTAATTAATTCACTGCACTCGAAAAAAGCAAAAGTCAGCGTGCAATAAAAGAATTGGGCTAAATAATGCATTGTACTTCGGTCTGGGATGAACCACGGAGAAAAAAGTTAAATAGAGGTGAGAAATAGTTCGAATCAAGCAGCCTAAATGTCAGAAATCCTGGATCTTGATCAGAGAGATCAAAGCCGAGATCGCATAGGCGGGGGAAATTAGGGGAAGAAAGACTACAAACAACAACTGACAGGGGTCTATCGGATAAGGGTAAAAAGTCTCGGTAAGAAATGATTGCCGAGTTAGTAGAGAATTGGTCTCTGGAGGGGAAATAGTTCACAGTGAGGTGGAAGTAATTGTAAGCCTAGATAGGTTTGTAACAATAGAATCGAGATCAATGACGAAATGGAAGAAGAACAACAACTACAAATGATTGTGATATTCAAAGTACATATAATATTCTTGAGCAAGCACGACTCGGTTGACTACACAATGTTGAATGGTTTGTTGTTGCTGTTGGAGTTACTCCACTTGTACTCTCATGTGCCTTGTTGCCTGAAAGAGCTTTCTCAATTTGCTGTTTTAAACGTAAAAGACTTAACTATTCCTTAACAATAGAATTTCCCTAATTTCCCCTCCTTAACAATAGAAAAAAGGGAAGAATAGTTTCGCTTTTGAGCTTTAAGCAGTCATTTAGATACTGACCCTTCGAACGAGGCGATTGTAGTGCTTGATGTCGAGATCTTCTCTCTTCTGATCGTAGAGTAAGATACCACACCAGAACGTGTTGCTTATCGAATCGATCAAATCACCCTTCACCTGAACGAAATTGAATCATTGATGGAAAGTTCAATTTCAAGATAATTATTGCATACAGGGCTGTACAAAAATTTGCAATCTTTCACTTTCCCACTTTCTTTCACTTTCTTTGGCCGGCGAGAGATTATTTCGAAACCAGAGAGCCCGTGAAACTCATGCACAGCTCTGATCAGCCAAGTGATTTTTTCGAACTAGCGTTTTGGAACCTCTCAACAAGACAGTTTCAAAAGTGCTGAAACGCATTCCGAACATGCTAACCACGAGTTCCTAACCGTCCCATCACTCTCTGATTGCTTACCATGGACATCTCGATTCGGTCGAGAGCCTCATTCTTAACCACGACCTTGGTGAGAATGAGGCTCTCTCTTCCGTCCGACGTTGCGATTACGGGCCACTGATTAAGGCGAGCAGTTGCGTAATGCTCCTGAGCAGACAACTGATGAAATTGAGCGTAGATAGTGTAAGTTTCAAGACGGAGTCCGTTTCGAAGGAGTGAGAGAATAAGTGATGCAAAAGACACCAATGTCTGGGTATTTAGTGAATATTGCAGCCGAACTCACTCCATTGTCCTCGTCATAGTAGCCCGTAACCACGAGGATCTTGCGGAAGAGGATTTCCGGCGTGTGGAAGCAGGAAAACACCGTGATCGCTCTCGCTCCCTATTAAAATATATATATTTTTTTACGAATAAATGATGAAATATACATTCCTACGAAAAACGGACTTGAATATTCTGCTGTTAAGCGCTCGCAAGGGTTCAAGAGCAGTTGAGAAAAAAACGTAACGAACCTTCTTCTTATACTTGGGGATCAGAGCTTGAGCATCACCTCCCAGGATTACGACGTTCATCCCTTCGAACGTCTCTACCTTGGAGTTCTCCGTCTCGAGGTAACCATTCGGCCATTGGGCCATACCAACAGGCACCTGAAAACAGACAATACATAGCATCATCGCTCAGTACTGTATCGGCAATATATGACTATCACATACCTTTCCACTGGCTGCTTGGCGCTCCCGTCTTCCAGCGAGCTCGGCCGCAGGTCGCTGCAATTAAATCATCAAGTTTTTTTAAAAATATTTTTCACCGCGTCAAGAAACTACAAGATCTGGCACTTCTGTACTTTTTTGGACCCGTCATTCTCAATAGAGTATTCCAAAAAGTACAGGAGTTCCCAAGATCAATGCCAGAATCTCACAACTAACCTCTCCGTCTCTCTCCTGTTCGCCCTCTCCATTTCTTCCTTGGCAGCCGTCTCGATTAATCTGCTCTGGCGGCGTCTGGCGAGCCTTTATTTCAGCTAATTATTATCGAATTTTAAAATCATTTTCCTATCGAAAGCTAGCACAAAATCAGTACACGCACAAATTGAGCTATGCCAGCAACAGAGGGCATATAAATAAAAAAGGCATAGAAATAATAAAAATGCAAATTAACTTACTTCGTTGGCGGGCTCCACGACGGCAACGGAGGCTGTCTCGTGGGCGGGCGCGTCGACTGCTTGATCTTCTTGCGCATCCATCGCTTCCTCTGCCACGGCTGGGAGCTGACCGAGGGGAGTGGCGGGAGCACCGAGAGAAGCCGAGAGGGGAGCCCCGAGGGGAGGAGTAGGAAGAGGGGTAGGAGGAGTAAGAAGATAAGAAGGAGGAGGAGGAATAGCAGAAGGAGGAGGAGGGAGAGGAGAAGGAGGAGGGAGATGAGAAGGAGTAGGGATTGAAGTGGATGTGGAGGCGATGGTAGACGACTGCGTGGGAGCGATACGAGAAGGGATCGTCTGAGTGGAAGGTTGAGTTGTAGTGGTGGAGGGGCGGCCGGGGAGAGGAGAAGGAGCACGGTGAGACTGAGGAGTGGGGAGGGGTGGTGTAGTGTCTCTGTACGGAAGAAGCGAAAGGCGTGTAGGCGGTTTCCTTTTGGTTCCGGATTGGGGGAGAGGAGGAGGGAGAGAGGGAGATGGACGCACTCTTCGAATGGTCGGATTCACTGTCCCGTGGAGTTTGGGGGTCTTGTGGGTGTATCTCGCCTTGTATCTCTCGTTAGTGTAATCCAGTCCATGCTTCATCACGTTGATGCCCCGTGCCTTCTGATCTTCGTAGGCGATGAGCCAATCAGGCTTCTCCTTCGATTGGTCGTCGAGGATTGCCTCGAGCTCGCGAATGAGCTCTTGGGCCTCGGGTCCATCGAAGTGGCCCAGGGGCTCCCAGGTCTTCATGGAGTAGCCTTTCCAACTTGCCAGAAACTTCTTATTCCCGTCCGAATCCACCTCCCTCTCCCATACACGATCCACCACTCCAGTCCACACACCATTCTTCATGAAACGCTTTTCACGCGAGTGTTGACGGCCCATCCTGGAATAGAGTAGGTAATGGAAGGAGAGGGAAAGGAACAGAGACGAAAAGCGGAAATAGGGAAATACGAAAGGTATTTAAATCAGCATAATCAATAACAGCGTTCCACGAATTAGTGAGATATTTCTCTGTGTCGGCTTGATCTCTCTGGGAAAACACCCGTTTTGTCTCCGTGAATTATTGGGCTTAGTTAAATATTAGTTAAAGGGGTGGGAAGAAGAAACAGAAAAGGACGCGCAATAAAGCCACTGCGATTTTAGAGCGCTATTTCACTATTTAGGAACAGAACCAAGCATAGGCGTATAGCTCAACAATGGCACTAGCGATCACGAATACATTCAATCATTTAAATTTTATTTAAATAGCTTAAAATGAACTAAATATTACGCGATTCATGCTGGCTTCATCATTTCTGGCAACTTGCCAGGATTTTAAATTTACCGTACCCAAGAGCAACAGTCAAGGGAGAGCGTGGTGAGAGACTGACGAGCAAAACTTCCTGCCAACCGTTCGTTATGGCAAATAGTAATGCTCACCGGTGCATCGCCAGAGAGAGAGAGCGAGAGAGAGAGAGAGAGAGAGAGAGAGAGAGAGAGAGGAGAGAGAGAGAAGGCGAAGAAGAGCGTTTAATCTCAGGTCTCCACCTACAATTCATCAGGATACATAAATATCGAGTTGGAAGTGAATACGTTAACAATCATGGATAGTCTGAGCTTTCAGGCTCAGCTCTTGAACCGTTTCACCAGACCGATTTCAGATAATCATCACTCTTCACTAATTACTGCCCTTGTTCCCTCTTGTCACTCTGTGCCTAATATGTTCTGACCTGTGGCCACGCTCGCTAGGACTTCGCCCGTATAGAGTGCTACTGGGTACTTTCTCATATTATCGAGCCGATACAACTTCGGTGGGGTCCTGAAGTCGTGGTTACTGTATCCGAGATTACTGTAGGCGAGATTACTGTACCGTATCCAATTGTGTTTCTCCGTTTGGTAAAATTGACAATAATCTATATTTCGGAGTTAATAGTGTTGTATTGACCGGTGTAGAGAACTCTCAGAGGGATTCGATAGTATATCGACAGTGTGGCTATGGAATAAAGGAGTGGAGAAGTAAGCTCGTTAAATACACACACATTATGACCATTCAGAAGGAGAATAGATGACACTAACGTAGTAGAGCTTAGATGATACTAGCATTGAAGGAAGGAAGCCAGCGTGGGTGTTATTGTTAGATGGAAGCTAATCAGGAAGCGAAAGGGAGAAAGGAGTCGGATCAAGTGTTTCCGGAAGGTTTTTAAAAACTATCTTTATAAGAATTTATCGGGAGCGAATCGTTAGAACTATCTCATAAATATCTTTCGATTTCAATCATGATGAATCTAAAGTATTTTATAGTGCATTAAAAATAGGGTTTACATAGTAATGATGCAATGAGTGAAAATGTTTATTTTTAGCGCTGTTTTTGAAAGTTCAAGCGAACTAATAAATGAAAGTTCTGAATATCAACATATTTTTCGTTTCTGAATTACTCAGGTTATATTGATCAGATTTCATTTGCATATCAGATCAAATTTTTCCTCACCTATTATTCCTCACCTAGATCAGATCAAATTTTTCCCCACCTATTATGCGCCAGTGACTATGTAATCGAGAAAAAGTTCCCGATTATAAAGATTTTATTTGAAGAGTAATCCTTTTTTATGATGATCATGCAAAACAATTTAAACACTGCGAATTTATCTCTTGTTCTTACTTGTCAACTGCTAAGTAGATGCATGATCTCAGCTTGTTCATACCCCATTTACTTCGATAGAAACAGCTGAAATTTGATCACTCTTCACTCATTACTGCCCTCGTTCCTTCTTGTCACTCAATGCCTAACCCAATAATCTGTTCTGACCTCTGGCCCCGCTACTCGGATTCGGTCCGTATAGAGTGCCACGGGGTACGTTGTCTTATTCTCGAGCCGAAACAGTTTCAGTGGGGGGAGTACTGTAGTTGTAGATACAGTAGTGGCGGGAAAGGTGGTCGAGGTTACGGTATCCAAGACTACTGTATGCTAGCGTGTCATCTTGTGTGTTTAAAAAAAACTGACTTTAAAAAATAATAAAAAAATTTAAAAAATTTAAAAAAAACTGACTATAAACGATATTTCGCAAATAATAGGGTGTCCAGATGTTTTTACACTATTTTTAAAAGAATTTACCGGAGCAAACCATTAGAACTATCTCAAAAATCTGTTTTTGAACACATTCATGTTCTAAAGTACTCTAAAAGTTGCTTTTATTTTCTAGTAATGATGCAAAGAGTGAAAATGTTTATTTTTAAAATTGTTTTTGAAAATCTGTAGTTTATGCGAGAATAATAGTTGAAAGTTCCGGATATCACCACATTCTGAATTACTCATGGTATCTCAAGAAAGATTAGATTTCATTTCATCTGATGCCAAAGATTCTTGCGCAATTGGGTGAATCTGTTGTTGATGCGACAACACTTTACTCCATCTCATCCCCTTCACTCCATGGACACTTATTGATGCAGCGGCATCCGTTGATCGTCGTTGGGCGTAGTTCTGTCCAACAATCCGAATAGCCACTGTTCACTATTCTTCCTGGTGTTTCATCGCATGAAAAATAGATCCCCTTTCCATCACATCTCTCCCTCTCGCTACTTTCTCGATTGTGCTAACAAACAGAGAGATCAGAGTGTGTGTGGTTAGGGGAGGGAAGAAAAGGAAGAGAGGATGGAAAAGCGCTCTTCCCTATTTATGGCTTCTCCATTCGATCTTTCCGTCATTCTTGCTTGGAAAACTTCTCGCTCTCGTACATTATGCCACGCTCGCTCTTTGTATTCGGAATTTGTTGTCGCTTTAACAAATAACTCAACAGTTTCAGTTCGCTTTACACGCGAACAATATTCCATCTATCTGAGATTCAATCATCTTTCTATACTCTAACAAAAGGTACTGTTGCGAGAGTCGATTTGGAGAAGAGAGTCAATTTTCAGGATCTTCAATTGAGCAGGAGATATCATCACTGACTCGTGCACGCGTCAACATTCAAGGATGGCATGTGCTCTGTCTGACGTTCCCAGACTGAAGGTAACTTTCTCCACGATTGTTTCAACAAATAAATAATAATATTGCAGTGGTCTTGATCAGGTTGTCAATGTCAAGAAATAGAAGAAAACTGCGCAACACTTCCACCGGTTCACCAAAGAAGACATGGCCGGATTGGTTCGCAAACCTGATTTTGGTTGAGACTCTTTTCCAACCATACATCATGGTTCCAATCATT
This sequence comes from Pristionchus japonicus, assembly GCA_900490845.1. NCBI lineage: Eukaryota > Metazoa > Nematoda > Chromadorea > Rhabditida > Neodiplogasteridae > Pristionchus > Pristionchus japonicus. The sequence goes on from LS518587.1 coordinate 35,295, forward strand.
GTATCATGCATGCGAATTCTCAACGATAAATGGTGTCCAAGGCTGTCAGGACTGAACTGAGCTATCCTGTTATCGCATCATACTCGATTCCATCGTCTCTGATTGGAAACAGCTAACAAGAACGAGTGAATACTTGAGACTACGGCTCATAATAAATGGTTCCTCAGTCTGATTTTCATACATATCCGCACGGAAACGCATTCACATCCTCCCCTGCTAAAGTAGATGCTTCAATCATCGATCGATTTCCTCCTCACATCTTCCTTTGCCGTGCTGGCAGAGATTTAATGATGCTAATAAACCGTCAGCATACGCTATTATGGCCCTTGATGGATCCCCTGCAAAGCGCACTCGGCTTTCCTTTTGATCATACACTTGGTCTTCTATACAATACCTAGAGATCGAAGAGAGGAGTTGCAAATGTGTAGTCAATTCTTCGAGAAGCGTCAGGATGCAGTTCATAGACCATACTCCTTGATGGATCCTCTGCAAAGCGCCCTCGGCATCTCACTCTTGCTATACAGTATCTAGAGAGAGAGGCAAAAAACGTTTGGTGCGATCCGTCGTTCATGTGATCCGTCGTTGTGCACGGATTTCCGAAAGCTCTGAGCATATTCTCTCCCGATTGGGACTTCGAGCAACTCACACTCGACGACAAGATTGGGAGGCGGAACGGGTAGAGGGGCGATTCGTAGATTGCTCGGGAGCGCTGATTTCGAATTTCTTCGATGGTTCAATCTTCCCGTTCCCCCTCTCCGCACTCACCTATTTCCACAAGTTCGTACCTCTCCTAACAGTCTTCACGGATCGGTCCATTTGATCCTATCATCCTCGTTGCAGTATTTGCACTATCGACACATCCTGACAAATTAGAATGCGATTATTTATGACGCAAAACATCACATAATTCCAATAGCAACAACAACACTATCTAATCTCCATTCATTGCGAACTTTATCATCTGGCTCTGGCCGCAACCGTTACGTAGAGCTTGAGCTCTTCTTCTCCACTTCCCTTTTTTTCTCTTCTCTTCTCTCCACTTCATTTCACTTATCTTCACTTCACCTTCTCGACCGGTGCAGCTATCGCGACTCCCGACATATGAGATTGTGACCTGGAAAGAGAATATCGGCATGGTCTAACTGTCAGTTTTTTCCCATCAATTAGCGAACGATATTCGTACCTTCACGTACTCGCTCACAATGTCTTTGTATTCCCTCGGCGCGAACATCCCGTTGTTCAGCAATCTGCGAATACTCATGTTACACTGGGTAAGCCTCTATACTAACTCACTCTGATAAGCTCTTCCATTCTTTATCGCTCGTTGAAGCATGTCTGTTGAGTTTGTGCAGGAAACTGCAGTGGTTAGAAATAGGTGATCAGAAGGATGAAAATGAATGAAAAAAGAGCGACGTGAGCTTTGAATGCGAATGATGCATATATGACGAGAGAACGAAGGGGGAATGGATCATAACAACAGCAGAAGTGTGTATAATTGGAGACGACTACGAAAGGACAGACACTACTGTTTGTTTCAGCGAAACAGACTAATTACTCGGAAAAAATGGAAGAATCAAATGATAGCTCGGAGTTATCGGCGAATGATTGGAAGCGGAAAACCATCACTTTCATCAAGTGAGGAGGCAAGATCAGCTTGAGTGTAAGATGTAAGAAAGACGTTTGGGGAGAGAGGGAGAGGAGAAGAGAAGAGAGAAGATAATGACTCGGTGCTAATAACAACCAGTTTTGAATTCTATGGATGAATGGAGGATCAGTGTACTGAATAAGGATGGTCACAATTCGATTGGAGTTAGGCAATTCCCACTGAGGTTCGCCAGATATGAGGCTGTTCGTTCAGAACTCGTGAATAAATGAACTATCAAACGTTCTTCAGAAGGTCAATCAGTTGGTTGAGTCGGATCAAGTGGATGAATGAGTCGGATCAAGTGAAGATGGGAAGAGCAGTCTGAGTGTAAGAGAGACTGCTCTTCCCCTCTTCACATGATTCGAATCACCCAGGGACCATTGAGAGAGGAGAAGAGAGAAGAGGAGGGAGAGGAGAGGACGAACATCTGATTGAAATTCCCACGGATTGAACAATTGAGGAAAGGTAATAGGGATCCGGCAGAAAAACTAGATCTGAAAATAATGAGAGGACGGCTCAAAGTCATCGGAAAATGATCAGTTCCCTTAAGTGAAGAGGGATGACCTCGATTGTGTAAGGGATGACTTCGGAAGATAGAAAAAAGAGAGGGAGTGAAGAAGTGCGAGGAGAGAAGATGAGGGAGAGGAGAGGACGAACAACTGGTTGATCTTCCCTCGCTTCCGCTGCTGGACACTGCAGACTACGAAGTGGAGTCAATAGCATAGACACTGCGTACTCTCAGAATGTGTAGACAATATCACGACGGAATGATTTATGAGGGAAATCACAACAATAAAGTTGAACGATATGGCGGCTTAAAGTCCTTCTTGAACTCGCTCTTGACTTCGGTCACGGTCTCGTTTAGGTCCTCGGTCAGAGATGAGTTGGCCTGTAATTAGAGAAAAATCTGAGTGAATATTTCTCGGAAAGGCGACATCATCTGATTGATTCTCGCGAAAAGACGAGCTTTAGAACAGCTAATGGTTCAGCAAGAGACCAAAAAGGCCGGAAAGAAGCGGACTACATACCGCTTGGATGAATGTCCTTGTCGCATCGCTGGGCTGCGCACGACCGGATTCGATGTTGTTGATAGGGACTGGCTTCAGGTCTTGAATACCTCGTTCTTCATTTTCGTCCTGCAATCAAGCAGGGTTTAGATCACTTTTTTGCTTCGTAGTCCATCGAGAGAACCCGTTTTAATAGAGAGACTAATCATTTAGACAAAAAGATCGAAGTCAGGGAATTATAAAAAAATAATTTCCCCTCTCAGATTAAAACGGCGGAAGAAACCGTGTTTTGAGTCATCATCGCACCTTTTTGGCCTTGTAGTGTGAGATGGAAGCTCCCTAGGCACGAACTTTCGGTATTAAGCAGGGTTGAGCGTTGTGAAGTTCAGTGATCTGCGAATACTCATGTTGCAGTAGCCTATCAGGTATCTTTTGGTCCTTTCGCCCACCATAGAAACAGACTAACTCACTTGGATATGTTCTCCTCTTCGTTATCACTTCTTGATTCATTGAGGATGGGCTTATGTAAAAAGCTGTAATGTAATCATTGAAAAAGCATAGTGAGTGAAAGAAGCACGACACGATCACGCGTTGAACGGAGGATCAGAAAACAAGAACTCATGGAATGAGTAATCGGGAATTACGACAACAAAGAGTGATCAGTAACATGGTCTTTGGTTCAGAACTGGCTCAGAAATACGGGAGAATCAAATAATGAGAAGGAATTATTAGTGATAGGTAGGGAGCCGTAGGAGTAATAACGACCAGTAATTCCTGAAGCATTCAGTCAGTTCGCAAAAGCGAGTGAAGACCCTCGAGTGTGTAAGAGTGGAGGCTGGATGAGAGATGCTATGGGAGAGAAGGGAGATGAGAAGAGGAGAAGGGAGAGATCAAAACAGCCGGATGAACTACCCACGCTCTTTGCTTCCTTCCAACTGCCTTGCTCAACACAATAAGATGCGGAATCGAGAATGATAATTGAGCAAGCACCTCTGTTGGTGATTGCATGAACTCCCAGTGTGTTCAGCCCAGCCAGAATCAGGATGGAATGATTTATGAGGAATACATAATCATTAACAACAACAACTGGAACAAGTAAACTACGATTGCTGTGCAATGGGTTTGATGATGCATAAAAATGAGTGTTGAATCAAGGATACAATGGAAAGAGCAATGGAGTAGAAGTCGCGAGGCTAGATCTAACACTTCACGGCAACGATCATCTTTGCTGCGGTGAGCTCTTTAGCCTCTATCTCGAGCGGTGTTGGGAATCGCTCGAAGAAGTACTGGTTGATGATGGCCATGATTGGCTCACCTCCGAAAGAGAATTCCTTCCTTCACTCACGCACAAGAATGCATGTAATGAACAGAGGATGGATGATGATGAGGCACTGCAAGGGGACTATCAGGGGAAGAAGGAGTGAATGAGCTGCTTATATTCAAAGATAGATAGGAGGTGTACCTTTCCTGGCTACGAAAGAGAACTGTCCTTCCCTCTGCATCGATTTTGCGTAGTCGTTGAGAAGAAATTACATATGAGAAAGAAGAATGGCCTGCTAATTAGAGCGTTATTCTCGGTCGACAGATCGGGAGAAAGGACTGTTCAAACCAAGGTCAAATCAGATTGTTAAAAGTTTTAACTCACTTTTATAAAGCCTTCTATCCGTTATCACTCGTCGATTCATTGTGGATGGGCTTGTGTAAAAAGCTGCAATGTGATTTTCAATGAGAATGATGAATTAAAAGGACCGAATAGAAGAAGAACTCGAAACAATAACGGGAATGTAACGAAACAAACGCATATTCGGAGATTACTGCAACTGTGAAGGGCAAATATGATTGTTCAAAACGATAATCTAGCTCGCAAACACGAGGGAATTAATTTATAGCATGGAGTTGTCGACGATAGATAGGAAGAGGTAGGTGGAATTGGATCAGTGATTCCCCTCTTGAAGCATTCATTTGGTTCGCAATCGCAAAGACCCGAAACTGTGTAAGAGTGGAACCTGGGAGAGAAAGGGAGAAGGGAGAAGAGAAGGGAGAGGAGAACTGAGATCAAGAATACCTATATAGATCTTTTACTTCACTCCTACTGCCGAACTGCAGGTAACGAATCGAGATCGAGAATGCAAATTGAAGGAACGACGCACAACTATAGACGGCACTTGAGGAGTCCCCCGGAAGAACGGATTTTTTACTCGTTCCATAAACTAGACTGCTTGATGGTGGCCGGGGGTGTATGGTGGATAGAAACTCTTCCGGGGTTTTCCACAAGTACATAGACGAATGCATCCCCAACAACAAACGAAAACATCATCAAGATTAGTGCAGAATACTGGAAGTCTCGAGAGCTGTGAAAGCAATCAGTGGTCAAGTTAGTTCGAAAGCTGAGGAGAAGCCCGCGGGCGTGTACGAGTGGAGTCGTGGAGAGAGAGGGAGAGAGAGGGAAGGAGAGGGGGAGAGGGAGAAGGAGAAGAAACGTCTAGAACAGCTGATTCCTCTTCCCATGCTTCCGCTTTGATCACAACTCCTGGAAACTTCAGGAACCGGAAGGAAATCAAATGCAACTACAGGTTATACCGATCATATTTGAACATAGGCAAGGGCGATCAAAACACCATCATTATTCCAACAGCTGAAGAAGATCACACGCTAGTGACTCCGTTTCAGCGGTGAGGGAGGAGAGTCGGCGAGTCTCGGGAATCCCTCCCAAAGATGTAATAGTGAGGGTAGAGATGGAGAAGAAAATGGGAGAAGAGAAGCAACAACGAACATACCGCTACTCTCCACGCAAAATGCACCCGGAAAAGGATCCAGCACGTGATAGTTTTCCTACTCTGCTTATTACTTCATTTGAACTCTGAGACACTGTGGATGTTGTTAGAGCAAGTCGTCACTGTGTATCAGTTTATGGACGGAAGGAATGGTAGAGATCAACAATAATATTCAATAATTTAGTGTGGGTAGAATGACTTCCATTCGGTCAATATCGCCTCCATTACGTACTCTCACGCAGACTTCGTTGCCACTAGGCAGAGTTGGGAAAGCTCTGGTCTTCTTGGACCTCGCAAATGTGTAGAGAGACGTGCCGAGGGGCTGGAAAGTATTCTTTCATAGTCTGATTCTATAAAGATTCGTTTGACTTTTGACTCGACATGATGCGCTCATAATGAAAGGCTCAAAGAAATGGGGGTATTCGTAGATTCAATCATTGGCACATTCTTTCTCTCACGATCGAGCAAACGAATATTTGAACAATCGAATCAGCCAGGATTTCGCACCATAGCTTCGTTTTTTCGAATTCTGAATTATTTTTAAAGATCATAAGTAACGGCGCACCTCCATCTTTCCTGGCATGTATATCTGCGAGTAGCTCCTGTCATCAACGTCTCATGTGATTGAAGAATGTTCTGCAATGTATTGCATTTCCGATGCACGAAATTCAGTGAGTATTGCATACTCCTTCCTAATATATTTGTTTCAATGTTCAGTCTACAAATACCTCACATTGTTTCTCAGCATCAGTTATCGCTGTCATCGTTGAACGAGAATGTGCAGGATTCTGGATGGAATGACGTTGAACAAAGGTGCGAATTGTCGAGGCAACATTGAATGCGTGCGTGGAAAAACAGAAAGGTGTTGGATCGACCGAGCAATAGCAAGAATTCGTTGAAAGAATTTTGTTTATGGAAAATCCAATCATGCGGTACAAAATGACTGCCAAGGAGAGTGAAGAGAGAAGCAATTGAAAGTCCTCCACAAAGAGAGGTAGAATCGCTGGTATAACAGAGAGGAGAGGGGTAGAACAGCTTCTTTCACTTCTTGTCTGACTCTCTTCGTTTTGCACACTCTCTCGCCTCTCTGACCTATGTGAGAGTTTGTGGAATGAAGAGTGTGGAGCTTTCTTCCACTTCTCCCACGCTCTTCGGTGAAAGAAAAGTGAAAATCATGGACCAGTGAGAGAGAATCCTGAGAAAATGACTGGACTAAATTGAACCAAAGAACACTTGGAGGATTGGGTAGGAGTGAGAGGAGAAAGGCCTAGCAGAGCAAAAAGGGAAACGGAATACGAGCAGAGGGATAGTCGTCAACATATCGTCAATCGCAAGAAAGTCTATCGAAATTCCAACTGCTGAGGAAAAGCTGCTGAGCACGTGTTGGAGACACATCACTTCCCCGAGGGAAGAGCGTCGACGCGACTCAGGGATCACTGAGGCTGTGTAATTGTGAGGGTGAAGAGGGGGAGAGGATTCATGCTAGTTCTGCAGCTATTCCTCACTCATTGTACATATTCGGAAGTTGTGCCGATCAAGCAATCGATGAACGCCAAGGCGCTTTCTAGGGGCGCATTTCCTTCAGGTGGGCTTGAATCTTGAACTTGGTCGCTTGGTACCGGTTTATAGATTGAACAGTTGAGATCAAGAATACATAATTATGACACATGAAACATAAACTACAATAGTGTTGGTGGAATGGTGGCGATTCGTTCTTGAAAGCGACGAATTTGGCGTCTCACCCAGTCTTCATGGGTTCCCAATTTGTAGATCTTTGACGAACTGCTCTTGAACTCGCTGAATGCAAGGGGACGAGAACTCGAACTGCTGAAATTTATCTAGTTATTCTAGGGGTATTGACCCCTTTAATCTTCTGGATCTATCAAATCAGGATACTTTCGGTCAGTCATTCGGATATCACAGAGCGTGTGATATGTAGTTGAGAGATCTTTCCCCCGCACTCTCTTTTACACAAACTCTCTCGCTTTATTGCTTAAAATGTACAAAAGTAAGAGCACATGGCCAGAATTCTAACCAGGAAATCATCATTGATTAAGAATTTGCTACTTTTTGTGCTCTATTGAAACCAGATTTTAACGAAAACAGCGAATACACGAATACGTCTACTCACCTTGATAGGGTTCATACTATGAGACTTGACCTCTTCCATCTGTGGTAGGATGGAGAATGTTCTCTGCAAAGTATTGCATTACCGGCGCGCAACAGGTAGTGCACAAAATCGCTGAATCATCCGTAATTCAGCCTCAGTCAAGAAGTAACTAACTTGATTTGGTTCAACGGCATTATTCTGTGCCTCCTCGTCGTCAATACGGCGTCCGAAAATATGTAGGATTCTGGATGAAATGGCATTAAACTTGGTGAGCGAAGCTTGTGTTGAAGAAACAAATACAGCGACAATGAATAAGCAATCAATTAGGTTGCGGAGAAATGAGAGTATGCAGAAGTGGTGGAAAGGTCGAAATGACAGGCAAATAGAGGAGAGACGTGATGGAAAGTACGTGGAGTTTCTTGGAGAGAGGGAGTTGCTTGTGTAACAGAGAGGAGAGGGGTAGAACAGCTTATTTCATTTCTTGCCTGGCTCTCTTCGTTCTGCATTCTCTCTCGCCTCTCTGACTTAAAAGAGCGAAATGAAGAGACGAGCACATGACGCCATTTATACCACTATTTTCGATGAAAAGCATGGTGAAAGGCAGATTTTATCGACTTGATGTCTTCGGAAGGCACTTTCCTGAGGCCTCTGTCAAATAGTTTTTTTGGAATCAGAAGCAGGAACGATCATAGATGAACCATCAATCGAAAAGAGGGAACAGGTGGTGAGCAGATGAATTCACGAAACGAAGAAGAGGGAGAGGGTGAATGAGAAGGAGGAAGGAAGATGGATAGCCAGATGTGAGAGCACTTCACTGCTCTGGCTCACAACCGGAAGCGCGACAGACGAGCGGAGAAACTCCACGCAATTGTTGCTGTTGATTTCATACTGATCAGGCTCTGGTGATGCTTCTATACAGCACGGATTGAAGGGAACAGTAAAAGTCAAGATATTCAGTTCAGTCGAAAAAATGCGAGTTTGCTAGTCAGCTTTCATTCACACTACTCTTCCAATCTCCCTCTCCCACTTGAAGAGAGGAAGCGAGCAACAGAGATCATTCGGATCAGTGAGAAGGAGAGAGGACGATGTTGAATGAGAGAAAAGGGAAATGGAAACGAGGGTGAACTGCTCCATTTCTCACAAGTCGAATCGAAAAACAAAGACGGATATGATAAATTAGAGCCATTCAGATTCAGAATATACCTTCTGACCCAATCTCCAAAAGCATATCTGATATCTCTTCTGAAAATGGCGTGAACACAAAATAAAATAGTCCAGTATTCCCTGTGCTATTAGGACACAAACTATTAGAACGGCAGAATTTATTCAGTGAATTGTGGGCCGAATCGTGCAAAGGGTGAGATAGGATTCATTTTAGACAATCTGCTTCATCTTTTCAGCGCTATTGAGCTTCTTCTTCTCCAATTATTGATCTCTTCATTGAGAAACTGGTTCACCATGGCATTGCTGAATGCTGTTCTTCCCTCTCTTCTCCTCTCTCTTGAGATCTCATCGTTGAGGAAAGCCTGTCCTCATTATCATCTCTTTCGTAGGAGAGACCTTCATTTCCTGGAAAGTTATAATGTTAGTTATAGTTGTTCTCGCCTCCCGATCGGTCAAACCATTTACGCTAGTAGTAAGTGAGATCAAATCGACATAAGATTCGTACGAACAGTCAGTTTTGATAGATTCGGAACGAGAAGTAGACGCACCATATTCATCCTCGCATTTGTCCAGTTCTATGGTTTCCAATTCATGGTCGATAGGTAACTTCTCGAAGAGAAAGCTTCCCTGGAAAATTTCCTTTAATTGTGAGATCCGGCCTGCGAAAGATCAAGAAATACATTACCTGGACTTGTACATCTTCTATATTTCTTCGAGCATAATCGATAAAACGTGATTGGGTACGTGTAGGATACTGAATTTAATGGGAATCAGGAGGATGCAAAGATGAACCTTCAATCGAAAAGCGAAAACGAAAAGAAGAAGAAGAAGAGAGTGAATGGGGGAGGAGAATGGCAGATGGATAGCCAGATGTGAGAGCGCTTCTCTGCTCTCGTCCATTACAGCACAGAAATACTCCGCCCGGCACACGGGCAATTGTCACTGGTAATCTCAGGAATGCATACTCATTAGACATCGCGTGTTGCTTCTCGCTATGCGCAACGAAAGTATTTTGATGAGAGTGTTGGTGAAGTGTTTCAGAAGAACGAAATTATTGAACAAGATTCAGTTTAACAACGTGAGTTCCGTCCCTCACTTGAAGAGTGGAAGCAATCAACAGAGATCATTCCGATCAGTGAGAGGAAGGAAGGATGACACGTGTTGAGTGAGAGAAAAGAGAAGCGGATAGGAGAGTCAACAGCTGAGGTTGATGTTTCACGTGCCAATTACTCGACCAAAGTGAGTATACATTGACTGTTCCATGATCGATTAAGCATAAATAGTTCGAATTAGTGCTCAGATGTTAGACAAAGGAGCAGTAAAATGTTTATTATAGGTGAGAAAACATGTTTACAATGTTCGAATGAGCAGGGAATGCGCGATCGGGAAAGTGTTTTCGACCTCTGATGGAATGGAGCGATGACTCTGGGTGAAAAATAGAATTGCCCGTCCAATTTCCCGTCTGGTTCTACGATTATGTACATTGTACAATGTACGTAATCTCTTCCTCAGAGTAAGATCTCGATTGATGGGAGTGCGCAATGGGGTGTTTGCCGATCTGCAAATATCGCGATCAGCACAATAAACATACCCTTTTACGCATTTTCTAGCTCGATGCATGAAGCACATTGAAGCGTGAGTCAATTTGAGTTTCCTTAATGAATGTAGACCCACAAACCTCTTGATCGATGGATAAAAACTCAGCGTTGGGATTTCCACCAGTACGGAGACCCATACGGGAGCTCTTCTGCAAGCAGGCTCTGAAATGGGACGAAATGTGGGATAGACGAGGGATTTTTTAAGAATATAACACAACTCACTGAATTTTGATCTTCTTTAGTTCGTAGTCCATCTTCGAGCGAGATTGATCGAGACCGTGTAGAAATCTGACGAGTGATAATGACATTAAAAACATTCTCAAAAATTCAGTTTAAAGAACTAGGAAGCACGCAAGTCAAAGCAAAATATTGAGAGAAGTAAATGGAAAACGGCAAAGTTGGAGGGTGAAGAGTAGGACAAGAACATTCATGAAAGGAAAAGACGGCCGGGCGAGTATTATCATACTCAGATTGTGATCAACCTAAAATAGTAGAGAAGAGAAAGCCATTCACGAGAGAGTTACGAGCGAGTAAGTGAGAGAGAAATCAGTGTACAGCGTGTCAAGAGGGAGAATCAGGAGCAGTGGAGTGAATGAGAAGAAAGAACAGCAACTGCAGTCAATCTTTCTCAAGATAATCATGAATCAGCTGGAAATGTCGATCATCAAGTATACTACTAGATTGAGAAACAATGATGGATGAGCGGAAGTGCTGAGGCTAAGCATGGCAGTGTGAATGAGTGGAGTCTCGGAGAGAAAAAGAAGAAGAAGAGGAGAAGGGAGAGGGAAACGAACAACAGTTGTTACCACTACACTTCCGTCTCGCCATAACGAGGTGTTTATGAGTAATCAGAAACAAGGAAGTGTCCTTTGGTAGGAATAAGGGAATAACTGATCACGAACCACGCACGTGACTCAATTAAGTGTGCAGAGGTACAGGTTGGGGAGGTATCTCTCGGCACGTAAGGACTAGAGTAGATAATGGGAACAGAAAAGAGTGACCGGCTATCTGGGAGATGAAATGTCATGATCTCCTCAGATCAGAGGAGGAATGGAACCAGAGGATTCAGTATGCCAATCCATCTTTGATGAAAGTAAGATGTATACACACAATGACTCGAAGAGAGCTAAAAGCTGCAGCAGGTAGCTGACAATTTCTAATTTCGGAAATAAGATCGTATCGCAGTGGAGAAGAACCGACGCAAGAGGGAGTCAAATGCGATCAAGAAACTCAAACAGACCCTTCCCAAATATTCAGCAACTGCACAGTAAGTACCGCAACCCCGGCCTACCTTCAGATTATTGATTTTCTTGAACAATCGATTTTCAGCAAGAAGATGGAGCAAGTCGACGTCCTTGTGATGGCTTCTGAATTCCTCCTGTCTCTGAAGGCCTCGAAGCCCTCGAAAGTCTGCTCTTCCTCCTCCTCCTCAACTCCGATCAGGTCCCATAACACTACTACTCTTTCCTCGTCTCCTTATTCACTCTCCATTCCTGCCAACTCGATCGAATCGAACTGGTAAATGTCGTCTTCTCCTCTCTTGGCTTCAACCGAACTCGCACTGCTCGCTTCTCTATTGCTGACACCATTCCAGAGACTATGGCATGTTCCATTCTGCATCCTTTCTTTCCAGATAGAGAGATCAAATATCATGGGGACAGAAAAGAGTGAGATCCTATCTGGGAGCTGAAGTGTCATCTTCTCCTAGAAGAGGATTTCGAGCAGGAACTTTTTATAATTTTGTGCTGTGATCAATGAGGTAATCTGAAGATGACATGAGTTGTTGTCCAATCTACTAATTGAGATTCTTCTGTTGGCCGAAACCCAGGAAAAATGACGCCTTCATAATATGAAATATTAGTTTATCCTTTGTGAAATACATATAATGGGAGGTTGATAAGACGAAGATTACAAATTCCGTCTTTGCAGATATTTGCCGCATCTCCCACCCCACCGATCACATTGATTACCTCCCGAGAGAGAAACTCAGATGGGCCTGGCCCGTATTACGATGAGAAGACGGTCGATGTCACTCAATGGTTCCCTCCTCTAACCTCCTCAAATCTCCAATCCTCTAATCTAATTATTATCCGCTCACCAGGTCGACCACCCGCCCGATGGAGAGATTCGATCGAAGAGTTCGCACGGATGCCCTACTATGTCGTCGGACCATCCATTCGGTCATCGAGCCCCCTTCCAACACTAGACTCGCGATAGAGAAGTCTGGACGTATTCTGATCAGAGTGACCTCGCCCGTTGACATCGGCTCTACTAACTGACAAAGTAACCTTAGAGGCTGAAGTTGTGAAGAAAGAGAACGGATCAGCTAAAGTGCATACGGAAGAGAGTGTTTTGGCCAGGGGTAATAGAATGAGAGGGACCAATAGACGTGAACAGACCGATTCTCGCACTGAAAAAGTGGCTGCTAATCAAAATTGATCCGATGAGTGACCAATATGAATTAGAAACTCCAGTCAGTTATATTTTGCACGATATTTATCACTTTTCCGTCGCTATTGCTTCAAGAAAGTATAAAAGAACGTGCTTTCAGCATTGTTTTTGAAGGGAAGTCCACTTATCACATGTTCTCGCCACTTGTTAGTGTGAGTGTCCACTCGTTCAGTCTCCTCGTCTCTAGTCTGTGCTGCCCCTAGCCCCTAGCCAACAACAAATGGGAGGAGCTATGAAGAGGGTGGGAAGAGGAGAGGGAGGGGAGGCGGAGAGGGAGAGAGAAGAGAGAGAGAGAGAGCCAGTCGGTCATTGTGTTCTCTCATCTTCCCATTCTCTCTCGATCTTATACAACCGACAGATGGCTCGAAAGAGGAAACTAGTGGAGGAGGAAGGACTGAGGGAGAAAGGAACTGACTGCTCACTCTCCCTCAATATTTTGTCCACTAACCTTCCTTCCTTCCGCCTCCTGTAGCATTAGGCGATTCTACATTCTCGTTCCTTTCTTGGATGCTGACCATTCCCACCTATCATTGACACCACATCTCCCTCTCTCTCTCTCTCTCTCTCCTCTAGACTATACGTTCGCCAAGGCCGACATTAAAGGGAGGAGATAGGAAGAGGAGAGGGAGGGTAGGCGGAGAGAGTGGTCAGTGTATTGCCTTCTCCCCAATCCTCTCTCCCATGAGTACTACGCCAACCCTCTATTGATTTTTCGTCTCATTTGTCCGGTTTATCGCGATTTTGTTGAATTCGCCGTTGAAATTCGACTTTTATTTCTCTCTCTCAGCGATCTACTCTCGCTCTTATGGACGTAATGCACGTTGGAATGAAGAATTGGACTCAAGTCAAGTAAACAAGGTTCGTTATCTCTCAATTCATCAATTTCCCATACCGTGTAGTAAAGTCAATTGGGCTAACTGTATCCTTCCACTTCTCGTTTTCTCTTACCCGTGGGGAAGGTCCTGATTCTCGTACTTCGAGTCTTTCCTTACCCATCTCTTCGCAGATGGAAGCGTTTCGAGAAGATCTCCCCGACTTGGAAAGTACACCGGCCGGGAGCGAGACGCGCCCATCTTCGACCCACTGAGGAACTCCACCCCTCACCTAGTGGAAGAATTACGAGGACGACCGTGAATCCCACCCACTAACACCTGAAAACCTAGTTCCTCGTTCGAATTGTGACCCAAACCACCACCCACTGTACAAATGGCTAGGTTACTCAATCCTTCGAGAATTCCCACCCCGTACACATAGGAGCCAAAGTCATCGTTCGGAGGAGATCCCATCACCACCCACCAATTGAATTCCATTCTGCGTTTCGATAAACGAATGATTTCATGAGTAATGGGCGCATTACACGCTTTGAACTCTGCATTGTGACAGAGCCTATTGGGGGAGGGGAAGGAGGAAAGAAGGGGTGAAGACAAAAAAAGATGAAGATCTAGGAAGAAAGAGAAAGAGGAAGAAAGAGGAAGAAAGATCGAGTGCAATTCAAGGAACAGGGAAGACTCTCTCACTTTCAAGTGATCTCTCGTCGCTCATCCGACGAGAGAGCACGCAGAATTGAGAGAGTCAATTGGATTCTGATTGGTGATCTGTACTGCACTGCGTTGATCGAATTCAATTACAAGATCCGAGTAGACAGACTCTGTTCTTTCAATCTAATACCACGTTGATTCCCACACCAAGATATTGAGTGAATCATCTCTCCCTCTGTCCATTGTAATTAGCCCCTCTCCTCCTCTCTTCTCTCTCCTCCTCTTTCTTGGTCTCTACCCTGCACTTCTGGTCACTCGCTCACAACAATCCGATCCCGAGGAGAGAGGGGCTGACTAACGCCTCCCTCCTCCCCTCCAATCGCCCAGTCGCAGTATCACTCCTCTGTTTGGATGTCTCTCGGTTCCACGCACTATCTCGATTTGATGCGCGTAATAACAGATGGTCAGAGGAAGTAAACAATTTGGAAGAGGAAGGATAGGAAGGGAGAAAGAGGGAAGGAACTGACCACTCTCTCTCTGTTCTCTTCTCCTCACATCTTCACTCATTCCCATATCTATAGCGGCATTAGGCGGTTCCTCACTACCGTTTCATCCTTCTTCATTGCTGATAATTATCACCCTCCCTCTCCCTCCCTCTCTCCATAGCCGTTTTCCAAGGCCGTCACAAATGGGAGGAGATAGACAGAGGAGAGGGAGGGGAGGCGGAGAGAGGGAGAGGAGAGAAGGAGAGAGAGGGGTCAGTGTATTGCCTTCTCTTTCCAATCCTCACTCCCATGTGTACTACGTCAACCCTCTATAGATTTTGCGTCTCATTTGTCGGGTTTTTCGCGATTCTGTTGACGTCTACCGTTGAAATTGCGCACTGATTCCCAACATTCAGGAATCTACACTTCCTCAGATGTCAGTAATCTACGACGAAATGAAGAATTGGACTCAAGTCAAGTAAACAAGGTTCGTTATCTCTCAATTCATCAATTTCCCATACCGTGTAGTAAAGACAATTGGGCTAACTGTATCCTTCCACTTCTCGTTTTCTCTGGGGAAGGTCCTGATTCTCGTACTTCGAGTCTTTCCTTACCCATCTCTTAGCAGATGGACGCGCCTCGAGAAGATCTCCCTGACTTGGAAAGTACACCGGCCGGGAGCGAGACGCGCCCATCTTCGACCCACTGAGGAACTCCACCCCTCACCTAGTGGAAGAATTACGAGGACGACCGTGAATCCCACCCACTAACACCTGAAAACCGAAGTCATCTTTCGAATAGTGAGCCCCATCACCAAACACCAAATCCACTGAGCAACTCCACCCCGGACGAAGTGTAGTGGTTACCGAATCCTTCGAGAATTCCCACCCCGTACACATAGGAGCCAAAGTCATCGTTCGGAGGAGATCCCATCACCACCCACAAATTGAATTCCATTCTGTGCTTCGATGAACGAATGACTTCATGAGTGCTGGGCGCATTACACGCTTTCAACTCTGCATTGTGACAGAGCCTATTGTGGGAGGGGAAGGAGGAAAGAAGGGGTGAAGACAAAGAAAGATGAAGATCTAGGAAGAAAGATAAAGAGGAAGAAAGAGGAAGAAAGATCGGGTGCAATTCATGGAACAGAGAAGACTCTCTCACTTTTGCGCGATCTCTCGCCGCTCATCCGGCGAGAGAGCACGCGAAATTGAGAGAGTCCAGCTGTCTTGATCGAATTATCGAATCACTCAATTGCAAGATCCGAGTTGACAGACTCTGTTCGTTCAATCGAATTCTTAGCTGATTCCTTCATCACGATGTTAAGTAGTCATCTCCCTCTGTCCATTGTAATTAGCCCCTCTCCCACCTCTCTTCTCTCTCCTCCTCTTTCTTGGCCTCTACCCTGCACTTCTGGTCACTCGCTCACAACAATCCGATCGCGAGGAGAGAGGGGCTGACTAACGACTCCCTCCTCCCGTCCACTCGCCCAGTCGCAGTATCACTCCTCTGTTTGGATGTCTCTCGGTTCCGTGCAGAGATAACAAGGTGGAAGAGGAAAGAAAGGAAGGGAGAAAGAGGGAAGGAACTGACCACTCACTCGCTCTGTCTTCTCTTCTACTCACACCTTCACATATCTGCAGTGGCATTAGGCGATTCTTCATTATCGTTTCTTCCTTGCGTTTCTACCATTCTCGCCTATCATGGGTACCACGCCATACCCCTCCCTCTCTCTCTCCCTCCTCTCACTCAACAAGGCCGTCACAAATGGGAGGAGATAGGGAGAGGAGAGGGAGGGGACGCGGGGAGAGGGAGAGAGGGGCCATTGTGTCCCCTTCTCTTCCTCATTCTCACTCCCATTTGTGCTACTCCAATTCTATGGATTTGCCGTCTAATTTGCCGATTTCGTCGCGATTCAATTGTCGTCAACCACTGAAATTGCATACTGATTCCCACTTCCAGGGCCCTATATGCCTTCATATCACTGTTATACACGACGAAATGAAGAAGTGGACTAAGTAAAACACGGTATGATATTCTATTTTGAGCTTCTCCAATGTTTCAAGCCAAGTAGAGCATGTTCTCCAAAACATGTAAGTGGTTCCTGGTTCTCGTAGAGTACTATGAGTCTTTCCTTACCGATCTCTTCACAGACTGTTCCTGACGCTCTACACCATCTGGAAGCGAGACGAGCCCATCTTCGTCCCTCTAAAGAACTCCACCCCCTTGCCAGTTGCAAAGGTAAACAGATCACTGAGGAATTCCACCCGCCAACACGTGAGAGCCGAGCGAATCTTTCGAATTGTGACCCAAACCACCACCCACTCTACAAATGGAAGGGTTACCGTATCCTCCGAGAATTTCATCCACTTGCACATGGGCACAGATTGATCAGTTCGATTGGGATTTCCTATCACCATCCAACAATTGTATTCCATTCTGTGCTTCGATAAACGAATGATTTCATGAGTAATGGGCGCATTACACGCTTTGAACTCTGCATTGTGACAGAGCCTACTGGGGGAGGGGAAGGAGGAAAGAAGGGGTGAAGACAAGGAATAATAAGAAGAATGAAAGATGGGGAGCAATACAAGGAACAGAGAAGACTCTCTCACTTTCACGTTATCTCTCGTCGCTCATCCGACGAGAGGAACACGCAGAATTGAGAGAGTCCAACTGCCTTGTTTGAATTGTCGAATCCCCCAATTTCGGGTTCAGCGTACAGAGACCGTGTCCGTTCAATCGAAGTCCTTGGTGACTCTTTCTCTGAGATGGTATGTGTGTGTGTCGCCTCACTCTACCCGTAATAATTGGCACCTCTCCTCCTCCTCCTCCTCCCTCTCCCTCTCCCTCCTCTCTCTTGGCCACTATCCTGCACGTATGGGCACTCACGCACAACAGGAGAGAGAGAGAGAGAGAGGATCGACTCTCCCCTCCACTCTCTCGATTCCCCACACTATCTCGCCCCCGTAGCATCACTGTTTGGCTGTCTCTCGATTCCGCGCACTATCTCGGGAAGGGACTGACCACTCACTCTCTATCTCTCTTCGCTCTTTTGTCCACGCACTTTCACTCATTCTCCCATCAACAGAGAAATTGAGCCCTTCTTCACTTCATTTTTCGCTTCATTCTTCTTGATTTCGCATCTTTCTTCGCTTCATCATTAATTTTGCGCTAATTTCGCATCCTAATTAGATTCTAATGAACCTAATTGAGGATTCTAAACATCCTCGGCTATTCAGCAATCGAATGAAGAACTGGATTCAACCATGAGAGAGGTACGCATCTTCACTGGCTGCCTTATAGTTTCACAAGCTAGCTTTGTGGCTTGAATTCAGTCAGCCTTCTCGCTAAAACCTACACAGCTATCAGCTGGCCTTTCCAGCGGGTCCCACTTAGCGTTGTCGTACGGCTGTAGAATCGCTTGACGTGGCAGCACCTTTACCTTTTATTATCTTACCTTTACCCATTTACAGACCCGAATCGAATCGAATCGAATGGGATGGATGAATGTCAATGAGGATCATCCCGTAGAAGGACACCGATGACTGCATGGGTCAAGATGGACGATTGCGAATGGAATGGACTGTGCTGAGAAGATCAGGAAAATGAATGATAAGGAAGACACTTGGGTCAAGGAAGCCGATTGCGGTTGGTTATTCCATCAGTAGGCGAACACGTTCATTTCCCACCCTCCCACAACAAATTCCATGTGAGAAGAGCACTGGAATCTTCATTCGCCTCTTTTACTTGTTTGTAAATTGTGGATTGATGCCGGATTTCGATAAATTTGTGCAGCTTTACGAGTTCCGGGCGCATTCAAGTGCATTCGACACGATTTGGTGACAATTGCGATTTTCGAAAGTTGGTGATAGTTTTTCTCTTGAGGGAAGAGACAAGAAAACTAGCCGAATAGCTTCCATTCGACTTCTCGTCTTGTTTTCTACCTCTTTCCACACACTTTCCGTCTCCGTTGATTGCACTTAGAGGGCGGAATCGCTTTCCGCACACTTCTTGTGCCCGCATATCAGATCAAGACGCAATCCGCTCCTCTTCCTCTCTCCTTCCTTCCTTTCCCCCATCGTGTTATCAAGGTGGATCATCAAATGAAAGAAGAGACAGGGAGAAGATGGATGAGAGGGGGAGGAAGGAAGGGGTCACTCTGATCTCTGCTCTCGATCTTTACCTCTTTCTGTAGTAGCTTTTCCCTGCAGCGGTTTTCGGCGCTCGTTCATCGTAGTCACGACAGATCCCGTGTTCTATTCGGATGGAGGGCAGAGATCAGAGTGGTCACTTCCTTCCTCTCCCTCTCATCCATCTTCTCCTTGTTTCTTCCTCCATTTGCTGACCTTGACATCATTTCGTACATTTACTCTCTTTAGTTATTCCCCACTCTCAAAGGGCTGCTGTCAGCTTCATTACCGTCTCGATTTTATCTACTTCTTCCCCTCACGCAACTATCCCATCGGTCAATCCGATCTCCCTCTTTACTCTCTCCTATCCGCTCGCTCTCTAGATCGGTGCATGCTATCATTCCCTCTAATCTTTGATCAAAAACAGTTGGGAAAAGAGGGAAGGGAAGAGAAGGAAGGAGAGGAAAGTAAGGGGGAAAGGAACGGGAGGAGGGGAGGAGGAAGTGGAGATTGAGAAAAGGATAGGCCGGAAACCTGCTACCATTCGGAAGTGCCTGATCGCTTCTCACGGATCTCGAAATCTTCTGTCGTGATCTCTGCTAGCTCTTGTTTGCTACCTTTATAAAAGGGAACCAGTGCAAGGTTTCTTCCTTCAAGAAGAAAGAGAGGGAAGGTGAGAGGAGAATGAACAAGGCGTTTTGAGAGGACAGATGCGTAGTGGGTACCTTTTCGGGCATCAGAAGAACCATTTGAAAGAAAGAGGGAAGCGAAAGATCACTCATTCTGCCTGCTAGTGAGCACAAGAGACGCGCACATTTGTGCCCCAGTTGACTGCCTGGGGAAGAGAGGGAATGATCTCTACGATCGTCCCTGGGTTGTAAGGGAGGAGGAGAAAGAGGAACGGTGGAACGACTCTTGGAGCTATGAAGAAAAGTGGAACGACTCTTGGAGCTGCATCTGTTTCTAATACACCGAATCTATCAGGAGATCGATAAATCATGTCCTCAGCTCATTTAGCTACTTCCATACAGGTACATGAGACATAATCACGTTTATGTCAGAGAGAATCGCCATTGAATAATAGAATCGTGCATAATGGAAGTGAGTTCATAATGAGAGGTAAGAAATGCCTGCAAGTAAACAATCGGGTAAAACTAAGAACACATGTGCGCACACACAATGAACACAACCCGACAGCCGTGGGGAGTTCAATACTGAAACTAGGGTAAAGAAAGCAGCACTCAGCAATGAAATCACATTGAGATACTATTAGAATCAAGAACAATGAGTATATCAGACATAAAAATTCGTATTACTCATAGGGGAAATGGATAAAGCGATGAATTCTCCCTAGTGCAAACTGAGGTACGGCGTAATCGAGAATCATCACGTTCAGAGAGTGAACTGAATGGGCAGGGGACTTAATAATATGATCAAAGACTCAGGGAAACAATGAGAGATCGGAATCGAAAGTGAGAGAGACAGATATAGATTGCATCAGCTATTTCCTGCCCCGCGTTCCCCTTGAATAGGCAAGAACTCGGGATTGGGTCGGATGTTGTTGTACTCCTCCATAATCATTCCTCGATGCTTGCTTGCAACAAGGATGAGATCGATGGGCTGCTCGATACGATACTTCTCACTCTCTCCATGCACCTTAAGTTCTTCAGGAATTGAACGAATCGATGCAAGCACAAAAATTGGTTTACTCGTCCAGCTCTAGCGAATTTGCACTACTCTTTCTCATTTTCTTACACTTTTTGAATCATATCTCGTTTGGTGAAACAAATAATACTTTTACGTACCGCTACAATATCGATGCCAACGACTGTGTTCTCGTTCTCGTCCGTTCTTATCTTCTGTAAATACATAGAGTAGATCGGAGTTGGAGTTGGAGGAAGAGTCCAGAGCGGCCATGGTTTGCCTGTCGCTGAGCCGAGAGCCTGCGATTTGAATGTTTCCACAATAAATAAAGCTCGATGTGACGTAAACAATCGTTCATCATGTGTGAGGCCAATGGACTAGTATTCAAGTGGTACTCCTGATCTCTATCATCCTAGCACACTCGCTTAGCCTTTTTGCACCGACCTCTTTCTCTCGCTTTTCGTGGCCGATCAACTTGATCTAATAAAGGAATCAGTGTTGATTCATCAAAGGCTGTCTGGGAATCAAAACTGATTCAATTCGAACTCCAGTTACTCACGGAGTGTTACAAGAAAGTAAACTGACTCCCTGTCCCTTCGCGAAGCGACCTGTGAGAGCGAATAGCTTAGTCGCCGGTTCCTTGTCGAAAATGAACTTTTCGAAGACCATCACCGTTTTGGCTTCCTGTAATGCTGCCATTTGCTTTCATGGTGTCACTTTCTTCACTTTCTGATGGGAATACGGACCTTGTGACATTTAGATCTTTATTGATTGGTCGACTTTCACAGTTATGAGCCAGTTCGCGTAAGAGTCGGACAAGCATTGGCACAGACCAAAATTGTCAAATTCCTCAAATTGTGTGTTTCGGGGTTCTCGACGGTGCTGAAGACGATAGCCACGTTCGTTTTGCATTTGGGACCACCGTTAGCTCCAGACGACGTCGCGTCGAAACCACATTTTCGTTTATAGCGCCTTCCCCTAAAGCGCTAAAATTAAGTGAGTGCGGTTCCAGGCCTAAAATTTGATGGCGGTCACGCCTGTAAACTTTATTTTTTGATATTTACAAAAATAACTTTTTTACAAAATGGAACTTTCGAATGAATCATCTGTGGAACAAGCGACCTGTATAGGAATGACCGGCGTGACGTGGGGATAATAAAAATATTTTTTTCAGAATTTTTAAAGACATACTTTTTGAATGTTACAAAATAAAGTGATCTGAATACGTGATTCTCGCCCTTATTTACTCCTTTCCCTGACCCCGACAGCTTCCCTCCCCTCGTCTCTCGGATGGGAAGAGGTGAGAGAGCGTGTGAAAGTGAGAGAGCGCAGAGATGAAGGGGTAGATCAAAGGCAGAGGGAGGCAAGGGAAGGAGTAAACAAGAGCGAGAATCACGTTTTCAGATCCCTTTATATTGTAACATTCAAAAAGTATGTCTTTAAAAATTCTGAAAAAAATATTTTTATTATCCCCACGTCACGCCGGTCATTCCTATACAGGTCGCTTGTTCCACAGATGATTCATTCGAAAGTTCCATTTTGTAAAAAAGTTATTTTTGTAAATGTCAAAAAATAAAGAATACAGGCGTGACCGCCATCAAATGTTAGGCCCGGAACCGCGCTCACTTTATTTTAGCGCTTTAGGGGAAGGCGCTATAAACGAAAATCTGGTTTCGACGCGACGTTGTCTGGAGCCAACGGTGGTCCCAAATGCAAAACGAACGTGGACATCGTCTTCAGCACCGTCGAGAACCCCGAAACACACAATTTGAGGAATTTGACATTTTTGGTCTGTGCCAGGTGCATCAATATTTGTCCGATTCTTACGCGAACGGGCTCTTATATTCGTTTGATTTCTATTTAGTTTCTTTTTATACAAATCGAGACCCATATACTTGTTTCACTGAAACGTGCACACATCTCGTTTCAGCTATGGATATCGTTCACGGCATTCATTTACTTTTTCTTACAAAAGACCGTCCACGCGGAGTGCGAACGAGGGAGAAGGATAATGGCGTGAGGCCGAATAGGCGGTTCTAATTTCGAGGCATGTAAAGCCTCCCTCATTCATTCCCCTTTTCCTCCTCACACGGACCGTGCGAGCAAAAAATGAGCATTTTTACCTATTTCGAATATCCTGTGAGGCTAATTCAATCTAATGGCAGGGCGGGGAACCGCTGGTCCGGTGAACAGTAGAAGTGCCACTTACGCGACTGTTTAGCGCCAGGAAGCTTTCGTCCGGATCCTTTCCCAGCACAATAACCGTCTTGTCCTTGACCTCCAGATGATCCCACTCAACCTTTGAGACAACCTTGGGAAAGGAGAAGACGTTGTCGAAGTCGAGAATTCCGCCGATTGGACACTGGAAGGAGCACTTGAAGTTCTCAACCTCCGAGCATCAACCAATCTCCAACCACAAAGCCTTAGACAATCTCATATCAGGAATGAGCAATACCCATCCACTTTTCCAGAATGGATTTGCCAGAGTTTCCCCCTATTCCTTCCTGAGAACGACCTCAACAAACCCCTCTAGCACTCAGGTTCGAAGACATCAGATCAAAAGATGCTGGTGACTAATCAAATTCGTGAGAATTCACTTCCAAAATAAACCGTGGCGCTCATCGATTGAACGTCTGTTTCAGATTTGTGAAAATAAAGAAATACGAACCATTTCATCCCCCGTGGCGCCTTCGTCCTCTTGTTCTACACTATTTTGGTCGGCCTCGTCGTCGATCTGAACAAATAATAATGTAGAAATGACAGAACGTGCGAATGAATTCATGTATGAACAAGAATAATTTCGAAGGAACGTGTTTCAGAATGCAACCAACACCGTGAACCAGCTGATACGCACTCAGATTAGTCGAATCGCTTACTGTAATGACTTCTTGAATGGTCACAACGGGTGGATTCATTGGAGGCGAGTCTTTCGGGGAGATCTCAGCAGCTGGGGCGGGCGGAGGATCGATGATGGTGACTTCTGCAACAGTTATGTTTCATTCTGAGCACATTTACTTGTCGTGATCGAGAGTTGCAAGCTCAGTGTGTCGACAACTAGCCGAATTCTGCATCGGACGAGGAAGTTTTGAGTAAAATAGATTAGAACTAGATCATTTCTTCATTATTTTTAAGAATTATTTTAATAAATAGTAATAATTAAGTGCCAACCGTCCTCCTCCGAGTCACTGAGATTAATAACCTCATCGTCGAGAGTAATCACCTCGTCGCTCATTGCCTGATTTTAATTTAATTTTATTAATTACGGCAATTCAGTTTGAGATTGAAGAACAGGCGATCGTATGAGCAGAAAACAACCCCTCAATTAACCAACAATTAATTAACTAAGTGATTCGGATTGATCGAAGCACAATAATTACGCAATATAATCGAAAATGAATCCAAAAGGAATTAAGTTCGCAACAAACGATCATAGTACGTGACAAACAAGCAAGACTACTAATCCCCGCGCAAGGAAGTAAGGGGCGATCGGTAGAGCAATTTGCTAGTGGGTAGATCACTTCCCGATCAATGACTGGCCACTACAAGGAATGATTGTATAGTGCGCTGATACGATCGGCAAACAAGACAAACACCATTGATTTCACCACGCAAACATGAAGTTATCATCATGGCCAACGATTGTCGGGGGAGTGTGCAAGTCAATTGAAACAGGGGCTTACGACTGAACGCGGCAATCATCAAAACACAGTCTACTTCCCAAAGCATTACACCATTTAGGAGCGACGCGCGCTTTGCTGGGGGTCAAACGATGGTTGGAAGGGAGAGAGATCCGAGTGTAAGAAGGGTAAGGAAGAGTGGGAGATAAGCATCTGTTCATCCTCCGCGGGTGACCTCCCCACTCTCCTCGTTTCCCACACTCTCTCGCCTCTCTCCCTCTCCTTTCAAGGCTCTAATCTTCCCATGACCTCTGGTCACTCCGCCTGCCCGATGAGAAGAAAGGTATCGTCCAGATGTTCAACTGGTCAAGGAAGACTACAATGAGCCGAGTAATATTTAATATTATTTATCCACATAAATTATGAGGAAAACAGCAATAACAACAGGATAACAGATGCACCAACTTTGGGGCTGAAAGGGTGCTAATTCATACAATTGAGTGAGAGGCGAGGAATAGACTTCGAATTTAACAGCCCTACGGTGGATTGGGAGGGAATAAACCTTGAAGGTGGTCTGCTTTGCTGTATCGTGATCTTCGCCTCGTACTCGATTTTCCATTGAGGGTTTGATCTTCTCATCGGTCCTCGGCAACTAACCACTGTGGTTTCTTCTGCAAGCGAAATATGAAGCAATTTGATCGACAAAGAGGATAAGACAAATGATCAGCGCTTAGTACGACAGGCACAGTGTAATGTTCTGAGTTCCCCGGAAGATCTTGTATGTTTCACACATTCTATAAATTGGGTTGTCTAACGCTGGGTTGGTGGTCGAGAATAGAGGAAAGACAACTTTCCACAGACTTCCTGTGAACTCCACAAGTACCGAATGATCTACATGGGCGCTTGTACTTTGCTTAGATATGAATCGAGGGTTAGCGAATTAAGAATACTCGGAAGGAGATGTTCAAAAATAGGAGGAGAGCATGGGGTGAATTTCATGGATAATTTCTCACCTCGTGAAGTATATCGAAGGAAATCTTCCCATCCTTCTGAACAATGCTTTCATGTAGACCAGCAGAAGGAGTGGCAATTGAACCTGCAATTTATTAAGATAGTCGAGGTAAGTGAATCGGGCGGAAGTGCTGTTTCATTAAAGTTAGCCCACTCAGGATTCAGATATTTCGAATTCGAAATCCCTCATTTATGCGTCTCTGTTCCAGCAATCGTCTCAAAACGTCACCTATGAGCGTTTCGCACTTAGCCCATAAAAGAAATGTCAAGTCTATGGATTCACTGCGAACCGAGACATAAAAGGGCGGGAATTTAATTTGGGTGCGTAGAGGAACTATAAACACGGTGAAACTCACGTGTATTGATTCATTTTGATGGATTCCACATACGAAGATTGTAGCTTGATAGTGTGTAGAACTCTGCATATTATTATCAATCGCAAATGCCGGAAATATGAGACGTGAATCGTTACGAACGCGAATAGATCGTTGCCGCGGGATTCGAGGAGAAAAGATGGGCGAAAAATGGGCAAAAACAGCTCAAAGTGCGTAAAAAGAAGCGATTGATGTGCTGAAAACATTTTCAAGAGCGGTTAACAACTACAATTTATAGAAGAATGAATAGCTATAGCACGGTGTTGGCTTAGGGCAGTACACTCTCAATCAATGCACACATAGGGGAAGAGAGCGAGGGGCGCGCCCGATAGCCATCTCCACTCAACTGACCCCTCTCTCTACTCTCTACCTTTCCCCGCTCTCTCCCCATTCCTTCTCGTCCGCGCCCTCTTCTCTTCCCATGCTCTCTCTCGTCCCTTGTGAGAGACTCCTCGTTGTTTGTGGCAACGAAAGGAGAGTGAAGAGTGTTATTGCTCAGATTTCGTGGACAACGAACGATTATTACCATTAGGGAAATTTATATTTACTCGCGAACATTCCAGAGATACGGGATAAAAAAATTTTTAAGGGAAGCGGAAGCAAGGTGGGCATGATCAATCTTTCGTATGCTCTTTGGGCATCATTGATAGATACTAGGGAGCTCAAACCCAGGAGATCACAGGAGAACGTATTTCGTGACACTTGTTTTGCATTGTCTAGAGGCCGGCTAACCTAAGCAGGACGGTACTTCTCAGCTTCCACTGAAGAGTATCCAAACTGCATGAGAATGTGGGTTTCGCGCTCTGACTCAAGGTTATTCTCAGGAAAGATTTGAAGAATACGACTAGTTTTGGTGGCAGAGTGGTTCAACAGCTATCCTGCACTCTCTCACATCAATGAACTTTAAAACAGTACGATTCAGTTCTTGTACGCGCATGCTCAAACCGAGAATAAGTAGAAAAGGCCTTGAACACCCCCTAATCTGTACTCGCACCTCTTCACTGCCTATGACTGCCTTCGGATCCATGATCTCGACTATCAAAGGAGCGCTCAGAACCGAAAATAATGGAGCAGGTCAGCATTGTGAGAGAAGTACTCCAAAAAAGGTTGCAAAAGCCGTAGGACAGGAGTTCTTGCCTCAGAAATGAGAGAGAGTGCCCTTCCATAGACAACTACTCCCGAATGTTCAACTTATACTTAGTAGGATCTGGCAAATCAATCAAATCACCTAGAAGTGGTCGTCCCATAGTTGAGATGCGACAGGGAAAGAAGTAGAAGTCGAGTATTCGCTCAACAACAAAGGAACGGCCGCTTCCAGGGGTATCGAAACGTCTTCAATCTCTCCGCTGTTTCGTCTCAATCATATCGTCATGAGCTCTCTGTCTCTCTCACTCTCTCTCGTCCCGTACTCTCTCCATTTCACACACTCTCTAGCTGAGTATAACCAGAGAGAGAATGAGAGAGTAAGAATATTGTTGCTCAAGAGATATTGAAATGTATCACATGCAGAAGGATTGAAGGAATGGATCGTAATTGGCGGAAGGAAAAAGGAAAAAAATCTCGGAAGAACGAGAAAAGGACAATGGATCACGAGACGGATGTTCTCACCTCTGATCTAACCACTTTCTCCACCATTCGCATACAAAACAGTTGTTCAGCCACGTTTTCGGCTCAAAGTGAGGCTCCAGTTCATTCAAAGTGTGCGCTCAGAGTTAATTCAGCGATTTATCATATCTCTTGAATATCTTTATTTTACATTTCTTTGTTGTCCATGACTTCCTTCGGATCCATGATCTCTGCAAGCGAAGGAATGCTTTGAATCTGAATGATTGAATTGGTAAGAATAGTCAGAGGGTGCTAGAAATGATAAGAACACGCGAGGTCTCATATTGTGAATAAACAAGGATTCGCTAATAACGCCGTGAATCCTTCCTAGAGAGAAGTAAGACTGAATGAGTAACATTTCATAAGAATGATGTGACAATTGAGCCAAATCACCAAGAAACCGCCATCCAATCGTTGAGTTGAAACAGGGACAGAAGTAGTAATCGAGCATTCAACAGCCAAAATGAGGACGCTTCTAGTGGAAGCGGAATGTGCACAATTTTTTCTGCTCTTGCTTCTCAATCGAATCGTCATCATCACATGAAATATCTCTTCCCCCTCCTCACTCCAGACTCTCTCCATTTCACACACTCTCTAGCTGAGTATAACGAGAGAAAGCGCGCATGATTGTGAGAGTAAGAAGAATGTGCTATCACATGCAGAACGATTGAAGGAACGAATAGAAATAGGGGGAAGAAATAGGGAAAAAGAGCACAGAAGATAAAGCAAAAAAAGGACGGGAGACGCACCGCCAACTTTCCGATCACGTCACGTCTGCTCTCGCTGCTGAACCTTACTATCCTATAGAAAAAGGAAGTGATAAGAATCGGTCTCGAAGAGACTTCGCTTCATATCCAGATCAGTCAAGGTACTGGTTCCTGAATATTCTTGCGCGATCTTTGATCTCTCCAAATGTGAATCTGTTTCACAGTCAATGTAAATGTAATAAGTTCGGCATGTTTGATGACTGGGGTTGGATGAGTGATGATGTTCCGGTAGTAGTAAACGATGATCATGTGCAGTTTTCGATGACGAGCACGCAACAGATGCCAGACAACGTAGACGCTGGTGTTGATTGATGATCAAGAGAGTGAGAGCGGTCATCGAGACGTTGCATTTCGAAATGCACTGACCTTGAGTTAGCAACGATTTGCAGGTAATTGAGCAAAATCAGTGACATGTGCATCGATTTGATGCCTGTGCTACTCTTCTCATGCGATTCTCTTGCTGTTCTATAGATGAAGTTGAAATCGGAAATCAACAAATATGCATTTCTACAGGAGAAACACTGACAACAGAAGATCTACGCCGAATTGATGGGAGGATGAGAGAACAGAGGAAAAATTATGAGAGGAAGGTGAGTGGAGACGGCCAGATGCGAGGATGGGAACGTTTTCTAACGGCACTAAATAATTTGGTAGAAAGAATGGAAGACCCACTATTCACTTTTCCAGCTGTAGCGTGGTTCACACGCTAGTGACTCATCTTACTGCTGTGAGAAGCGAGAATCGATCAACGACTCTCAGGTTCCACTCAGAAATAGCTGATCTACGAGGAAGAAGAGCGTGAAGAAAGTGGATTGAGGGGAAATTAAGGACGGATGATTACTGGAGATCTAGAGGAGTGTCATGGGATCGTTTTCGAATATCATCAAACTATTTATAAGTACGGAAAGGAAGAAAGGGCTCCAGCACTACTCATTCTTCCAGCTGAAGCGTGAACAACACGCTAGTGACTCATCTGACTGTTGTGAGAAGCGAGAATCGATCA
>LS518587.1:66604-98368 GCA_900490845.1 Pristionchus japonicus
GGAGATCTAGAGGAGTGTCATGGGATCGTTTTCGAATATCATCAAACTATTTATAAGTACGGAAAGGAAGAAAGGGCTCCAGCACTACTCATTCTTCCAGCTGAAGCGTGAACAACACGCTAGTGACTCATCTGACTGTTGTGAGAAGCGAGAATCGATCAACGACTCTCAGGTTCCACTCAGAAATAGCTGATCTAAGGGAAGATGAGAGATCAGAAATGGTTGAGAGGGGAATTAT
The DNA here is from genome assembly GCA_900490845.1 of Pristionchus japonicus. Classification (NCBI taxonomy): domain Eukaryota; kingdom Metazoa; phylum Nematoda; class Chromadorea; order Rhabditida; family Neodiplogasteridae; genus Pristionchus; species Pristionchus japonicus. The sequence continues at coordinate 66,843 of LS518587.1, forward strand.
GGACGGATGATGACTGGAGATCGGAAGTAAGGAAAGGAACAGAAAGCTCCAGCACTCTTGATTCTTCCCGCTGAAGCGTGACTTACACGCTAGTGACTCTAAATCCTTCAGCGTGCAGAAGTGAGCGGAAGATCTCTGGGATCAAGCTGACGTTGTAAACGAGAAAGAGGAGAGGAGGAAGGAAAGGAACAATATGTGCGGCGATTTCTGCACCTTTCTCCCACGATGGATCTAATCATGTTTGAATCGGTCCACTGATAAGCTAATCGTGCTCAGTCAGTTCTTCACAACATTCACTAGTTTCTAAAATACTGTGCACATGCAAATAAGTCATAATTTGGTTCCAGTTTATCGATGGAATCAACAAGATCAATTATGACACTACATAATACAATAAATTAAGGATGACGGAATGGAGATGACCCGGCAAGAAACGAGATGATAATGATAGTTAGGCCTCTATACCCGTGGCTTCCAGTTATTCTTGATCATCATGTAGAACATCTCGAACTTGACGACGAGAGGGAATGTTCTGGTCTTGATCGCCTGCAATGTGTTCAGTGATTGTCCGATTATCCGAAACCACCAACTGCCTCCTCAGTTTGCGCCTTGGCAGTTAGCCTCTAATCCTTTCCTCTATCGGAAATCCTTCCCCGTCTACAAAATTTCATATTTTGTGGTTGGTTAAAAGAAGCGCATCTTTCTCCCTGGAGCTTCTGAGCCAAGCTCGGTCACTTTGCCTAACTACGCAAAGAGTGGGTGGAAGGGAGAGAGAAGTGTGATCACTCCCCGGTTCTTGATATTACACACAGGTCTATCTCGCAAGTGGAAGTTTGAGAGGAAGCGAGAGTCCAACGAGACCGAATCTACAGCTGTCTAACAATGGGATTAGTCAGGAGTTTGGGCTGTTTATTCAGTCTTTACGTGTGATCAAGCTCGGTTCTCGTGAAATCAGATGGCAGAGAATAAAATGTCGACTCACAAGCTTCTTGACCGGTCTCCTTCTTTAGCTGAAGTGCAAATACGGTATTCTTGGTGTCCAGTAGGAAGTAGACGAAGTGATGGGAGAATGCTCTCTGCAAGGCATTTGATAACCGGGGCCAGATTGTGTTTTGCATCTATTATTTTCTCATAAAATGCACCTGTTTCGAATTGTCTGCTGCATTGTCTTCGGTCCTCGCCAGAGAAAGACGTTGTGAGAAAGTGCAGGTTTCAGAAATTAATGATAATTATGAAAGGTAAACAAGAGTTGGAGTGTTCGCGGGATCACAATTGAGTGCGCGTAAAAGAACGTTCGAATAGGGCTAAGATGTAGCCAACTATAAAATGAATGACATGAATGAGAGAAGAGGAACGAGGAGGAAACTGGGAGTGGATGTCCGATACGTAAGGAAGGAGTACAAGAAAGCAGTCTAGCATAGCAAACATCCTCAGGATGCCTGGCGCAAAGGCAGCCACTATAGAAATGAGGAGCAGACTGGGAGTAAATAGCATGTGATGTTTCTTATCTCACGTGAAGATCACCTCTATGATCGTTACGTGAGATAAGAGTTTAAAGTGTTCAAAGAAATAGGCGAGAATAGGAAGCAGTTTTGAATAGCTGGAGAAGAAGGAGAAAAGAGGAGAAATCGGAACTGCTTGGCCCTTCTCTCAAGAGAGGGAAACCTCGAGGGCGTAATCGAGAGAGGAGTGAGGAAGACTGCTTGGAGCTCTGCTAAATTCTCTCTTCTGCTCACTACGTGAAAAGAGTGAATGAGGAGCAGAGTTCAAGAAAATATTCTAGAATAGGATGGAGCATCGAACTAGCATGAGAAGAGAGGAGAAATCGAGAGTCCTCGGCCCTTCATTGAGAGAAGGAGCGACGGGTGCGTGATAGCGAGAACAGCTTGGCCCCGTTTCTGCTCTGACTCTCTTAGTTTTGCACACTATCTCGCCTCTCTGATCGGCGAAAGTTAGAAACGTAGTGATAAAAAGGCCCACAGTCCCTATAAAATGAATTGCATGTCAGAGAAAAGAGAGAAATAGGAGGAAACTGGGAGTGGATGTCCGATACGTAAGGAAAGCGGTCGAGAAAATGGTCCAGAATAGGATGGGTCTTCGAAGAATTGGATTGAAAGAAGAAGATGAGTGGAGAAATCGGGAGTGCTTGGCCCTTCTTTCTACGAGAGGGAGAATAGGGCTCCGAGTCATCCTGGAGGTGTAATAGAGAAAGAACAGCAAGCAGGGTACTCAATCACTCACTTCGTCTCGGACTCTCTTAGTTTTGCACACTATCTCGCCTTCTCTGACGTGCGAGAGATCATGTGAAATGAAGAGAGTTGAGCATATCCCCACTTCACCCACGCTCGTCCATCGGAAAAGACAAAGACGGGTGCTTGCGTAATAAGAACAGTAATCAGATCGTTCGGTACCCTTTATTCAGTTACGCTCTTACAATGTGAACAATAAGGGGCGGATCGGATGAAAAATGGATTTGCAAACAAATTAGGCCAGAGCATTCTGGACTTCAGCCGCTTCTTCTTCTCTCTTACTTCCTTCATGATCTTCTTCTCGATTAGTGTGTACACGCCTCATTCACGATGTTCTCGACGATATGCGTATTCATCTTCTTCTTGAATGCTTCAAGTGGTAGACGTAGGTGACTCCATCGGCGAACTTCATAGGACTTCCTGCAATGGTATTACTTAGGAGGAATTCGAGGAGTTAACAAAAGCGAATTCTGTCAGCCGGCAGAGTCAGTGAACGAGAGTCTTTTCTACTTTCGATCTAATCGTGCGAAAATTCAGAGATTAGAAGGTCTCTTTGATGATTGAACCATGGCTAACTCGCTAGTCAGAAAATACTCAGTGGAATCACATGAGTGAATACAAACTGCCGACAATCTCTGCATAATTTGCGGTCAAGTTCTGCTGGATTCAGAAGTAAATATTGACAAACCTCATCAAATCCGCCCTGCACAATGAGTAGCTCGTCCTCTCTCGATCGAGAGTGGGAACTGACGACAGAATATTCTGCAAATGGCAGTGTTGTCACCGAAATTCCCGATCTAGTCAAGTTTATATGGGAGATTTCTCACCTGGATTGGTTTAACTGCATAATTTCTTTAGAGAAAATGCAACACTTTTTGACTGAGTACGAATAGGGTACTGGAATTAGAGAATCAATGAAAGGAACGAATCGAAAATGAAGAAAAATCGGAAATGGAGAAGCGAATCGATGAAAGGCTGAGAATTCAAGCAGATGAAAGGGGAGAGATCCTAACGGGGAGATCACGAGTGGTGGATGGCCAGATGTGAGGTTCTGAGTGCATCCCTCAGCAATTTACAACTAGGAGAGAAGAGAAAACGATCTTGAAACGAAAGTAGCTCAGGTAGACGTGAGACATTACAATCGAACATGAGGAGCGGGGACCAAAGGAATAAGGAGTTGAGAGTTCCTAAAGACGAAAGCAAGAAGTGAGAATGAGGAGGAGTAAGGGAGGGGAAGAAGTGGGAGAAAAGGAGAGAGAGATGTGTAGGAGAAGAATGGGATGCCAGATGTGTGAGACTGAGATGTTCTCTGATCTCGCTGTATGCAATTCGAATTGAAGAGAGAAAGCTCTCGGAAAGGGGCGGAATTAGCGAAAGCTGTCGTCTTAGGTGTAGACGTGAATCGTGAGACCAACTATTAATGCTTGTACGAAGGAATGGGAGATTGAGAATTCAAAACGAAGGGAGAAGTAAGAGAAGGAAGAATGAGAAGATGAGCAATACTCAAAAGGAAGCCAGCAACTGACGCTACTCAGATCAGATGAGAGGGAGAAGGAGAGGAAGGAAGAATGTGTACGACACGTTGTGGAGGAGAGAGAAGAGACGGAAACGAGGGTGGACTGAAGAGATCGAGGATTCAAGCATTCCGCACTGGACAGTGTGTCTTGCTTCCGCTCACGTCCATGGCGAGTGGAGACTCAAGCACCAATTGTTCCTCTAAATTGGTACGTATTCCCAGATCTTTGATCTGCGAAGGAGCAATAGTACGATTGAAAGCACCCCTGATGTGTAGTGCTCAAAGCCAAGTGCAGCAATATTTTATAATAGTTGTAAAATCATGGAGCAATGTTTACAATGTAAGAGTGAGTGGGAATGTGAACACTTTGGGGAATGTATCCTCGAGTTCGCTGATGGAATGGGACTACAGAGCGAGGGGAAAGAGGATGGAATCAGGGAGATGGCCCTGTCCTCTCAGTATCCGCCCACTTCCTTCAGTGCCTTCTGAGTTCCTCGTCTTCAGTCAAACTGACAAACTCCACCACTGATGGGAACGCTGATCACTCGCATCCCTGCAAAATTTTTTTTTAATGCGTTCTACTTAGACTAATCAGATCTCAGGGTTTGAGGCACCGTTGATAATGCCGATTCTAGCATACTCTGCTAGTTTTACATAAATTGAGAGAGTCACGTAAACTGGAGAAATCATGTGGATTTCGACTTCCAACCGCATTTTATCGTATTCTATGGGCATTACTGGAGAACCAGAATAACTTAAAGTGAAAACCAGGTAACAGATATGGGGGAAACTGCTAGTGAGAGACAATAAGGAAGGCTCCTTAAAGATTTCGCGGTTGGACCTTTCGGTCCTTTGGGTCGTAGACGTCTCACCTCCAGCTCGTCTTATCTCCAGATCCTTCCTCATGGAATCCGTGATGACCTCAAATATCTCGATGTCTCGTAGATTTGCGAGAGAGTTCTCTTGAATAACCAGCGTCAAATAGAGTAGTAAATCTATTATTTTCAAGGCGAATTCGATCACACTCACATCGTGTTTTCTATTTTATCGTGTTTTCTGCATCGTTTGTCGGTCCTCCTCAGCAGAAGACGTTGAGAGAAAGCGTAGATTTCAGAAAAAGATAGAATTAGTAGAAACCGAGAAATAGTTGAGGAACCGATGGATAAACATTGATTACTCTTGCAAGGTACGAGTACTACAAATATGCGTTCAACATAGAACATGAATGAGTGAAGAGATAATGAGATGACTTTCAGTAGATGACGTGAACTTGAGGTGAGAAAAAGGAAGAGTTCAAGAAGTAGTTTAGAATAAGAACAAGCTTCGGAAAGAAGACTCGAAGTCAATGAGAGAAGAAAGAAGAAGAAAGAGCTGACTGTGTAATGGAGTGGGGAAAGGAAGAACAGCTTCTACACTCAGACTCTCTCCATTTCACATACTGTCTCGCATCTTTGACTGATGAGAGATAATGAAGAGACATTACTCAACCTCTCTCACGCTTCTGGATTAAAGGAGAACTGATTGGGAAGTGTCATCAATAAGATATCTACAGTAGGTGGTTAGACACATCCACAATCCTGCGATTCATGATCCATTTCATGGAATCGTTATGCATTCCCCTAAACGAGCTCCTGTACTACCTCTCTGTCTTATGAGAAGGATGAACGATACACAATCTAATATGAAACAAGCGATGGCTGTATGAGAGTTCGAAAAGAAGAAATACTAGGGTGAATGAGTAGAGAGAAAGAGAGGGTAGCCGGAAGTGTCTCAATGATCCCCTGATCTCCTTCATTACACCACACGCGGGAAGCAGGACACACTTGTGGCGTGGTCATCTCATTGGACATTGCACACTCATTAGGCTTGGTCTGGTACTTCCCGTCTTCTGTGGTGACACCAGATGTTGGCACCCATGCGATTGTGTCCCCTGCACGGAATGAAGAGCCACGGGCTAGTTATGAGGATGAACAGAGAGACGACAGAGCGAGCGAGAATTGGATAATGTACAGACGACTCAGTGGGACTCGATATAGTTACACGAGGAGATCAGAGATCACCCCGATCAGTGAGAGGGAGAAAGAATGTGACGACACGTCGAGAGAGAGAAGAGAAGCGAATCGAGAGCCAACAGCTGAGCTGCTTCTTGATTCATGAGAGATCTATTCACCGATCTTTGTTATTTGAAGGATATATTGTACGAAAGAGTGCACAATGATATTTTATTATCAGTTCGAAAACGTGGAACCGTATTTACAATGTAAAAATGAGAGGGAATGTGAACATTCTGGGTAATTGTGCTTCGAGTTCTCTGATGGAATAGGACGTCAGAACGAGTGGAATGGGGATGGTACCACGAGGATGATCGGGCCTGTCCTCCCACATCCGGGAACTTCCACTGGAAACTCCGCGAATGATTTCTCGTCATGGATCGATACGATAAATTGGACAAGTGTCGTGAAGGCAGATGATGTTGCGGGGTTCCTGAAATGAGTGGTTGTATGAAGCAGATCTAACGATTTCTGGGGTTACGAGCACGAATCTCCCTGTTAAAAGCGCTGCAGTTCTAGGTTCTAGCTACATGCTACTTTTACATAAAATAAAATGTGTGAGATTGAGAAGACGTCCCGACTAGGGATGGCTCTCCTCATTTCACGTGCTCATTTCACGTGTGTGAAATGAAGATACCAATTCTCCCTAGTTCTCCCTAGTTCCAATACGATTGAGTAATGAGTGCGTTCGAAGCTCAAAATGAAGACAAACATCGCCGTTTTGAGCTACGCAAATAGTTCTGATCCCGTGAGATATTATACGGATCTTCTCATTATCGTACCTTGTATCTTAGACCCATTTCGACTCCGATGGATGAGAGGGAGAAGAATCACCGAATGCGAGTACCTTCTGTGAATTTGAAAAATTAGTACAAGATATGCGATGACACAACAAAATCTGTTCAGAACTCAATTATTGTATTACTTGCCGTCTTCAAGAAATCTTCCATAATCTTTCTTCCTCCATCTTCGGAAATGAACAATTCTTGAATAGGTTCTTCTTCTCATCTTCTACTGAATGATGAATGGGAGTAGACCACTGATATAAGAAAGAAATGAAATGCCGAATGGAGAGCGACGCGCGTTTACATAAGAATGAATAGGATCAATTGAGGATCAGAACACATGAGAAGAAGAGAGAGGAGATTCAAATTGAGGCAGAATGAATTGAAATGAGCAAAACAATCAGGATAGCCCCTGAGATGAGCTTCAGTGAGTACGAAAGGAAGGCAGTGTAAGATTGGAGTGGGAGAGTAAGAGCAGAAGGAAGGGAGATAGAAAAACTGAACAGGCGTGCACCCCACACTTGCACCCTCTTTCCTACGAACTAACAACGAGTCAGAATGGAGAGCGAGTTGGACAATCAACGCAGCAGAACTTCCCTATTTGTGCCATCCGAGATGAAGACGACGACAAGCGAGCCATCATTCGAATCATCTGGTCAGTCTGTGAGAAAGCACGTGTGTTGCAAGTCGAAATGTGAGAGAGGAGAAGGAGAAGGGAGATGGAGAAGACCAGGTGTTACTCCTCCCTTCCAACCAACTCTGAATGCAGCGGCGTGAAGAGTGAATAGAACAATCAAAACAAGTGTTGAATTGTTGATGAGTTTCTTTAATATCACGAATTTCTAGGAAGGAATGTTAGAATAGAAGGGGCGCAAGATCGAGGGACATGGCCGAGTCGCAAGAGAGGGAGGAGAGAGGTGTGAGGGAGGGAGGAGTGGAGAGTGGGGGAGAGAGGAGAAGGGGGAGAGGGGGGAGAGAGGAGGAGAGACGACTAGTCCGGCACAACGAGTAGCAGTGACCAGGTGGCTCACACTGACGGAGGAAGATGCTCGATTCATCGACTAATGTCTGCATCCAAACTACAGCATCAAACACTGCGAATGATAACGGATATGTGCAAGCAATGGAAAATATCAGTGATCGTTGTGCAGAAAATGTTCAGGAACTCTCACAAGTAGCAATCATAATTTATCTTCAATTGAACAAGTGCTGTCTCATAATGCCCAGACAGGAATAATCAGGAATGGGGTACGTCCGGGAATGCTACCTCGAGAATGTAATGGGTAATGAACATCTGGACAAGGGAAGTGGGCAGTGATCTCCTAATATATCTCGATGTTGTCGGCCTTCTTCACATCATCACAGGCCTTCTCACCCTTCACATACTCTACATCTACGAAGAAGGGACGGGGTGCGTCGAAGAATTCCTCATTGATTGTCTGTGCCTGCAATAGGTATATTTACTCACACATTTTGTTCGAATTTTGATCTCAAATCGCACTGAGTCCTTCACATGGGGTGCTAAATCAGTTGTCCAACTGTCATTCTTTCAAGAGCAGAGGGTCATGAACATTTCCTACGGAAACTGAAGCAAGTTTCGGCGCTAGCTGAGGCAATAATTGAGTTTCACTCGCCGATCATTGCCCGTAGGGATTGTTCGTGATTGTTCACGATTGTTTTGACAGGATTGTTCAGGAATGAGAAAAAGGCGGAAATTAACGCTTGTCATTCCGTCTTTTTGCACGGACTTCCCATTCGAAACTGAATATTAAGGAGACACACCTTGATTGAGCGGCCGAGCTGTAGCGAAGTCATTACTGCACGCATCCAACAAGATCGTCCTGAAATTTGATTGTTCAACGTAAATAGCTACAGACTGACTCTAAAACGTCGAATCATTTGCAGAGCCCCTCAAACAAGAGAAAACTCACTTTGATTTCATGTTCTGATATCCATTGAGTTTATCACAGTGACGGAACGAGCGACAATAAGGAAGTGTAGATTCCTGAACGACGTTCTTCAGATGATTTGCGAAATGCACGTCGAAACGGCGGAAAATGGCGACTCATCAACGCGAAATCAAGCACGGATGCATTCAGGGCTGAGATTAAAGAGGGAATAAGAAGGAGAGTTCTACGAGCGGGAGGAGTGTGAACCGAAATGCAATGGGAAAAATGTGTCAACGAAGGAATCAAAGCGATGTTACTGACTCAATTGGTATGTTGGAAGCAAATGATGTTAAGCTGATCAAGAGAAAGAGGGAACCAAATCAAGAGCAACGAAAGTGAGTCAACCTAACCTGCTTTCACCAGTGACGCTAGGGTGTAATGAGAAGAGGAAAAACGGGAAGGCATTTGGGAGAGAAGAGAAGAAGGAGAACAACGATTGCTGCTGCTCCCAAGCCGTGAGAAACTGCGAAAGGTGTGAATGAGATCGATAATTCAAAGTAGATCACTGAACTTTTCCTTCCCCCTTCCAGTTCAGCGAGCACCTCACAGAGTACATTGCAAATCCCCTTCGATAAGACGAGACAAAATTCAGAAAGTACCAGTTTATGTAAGGAAACAACAACAATAATAACAACAACAACAACGAGGTCTTTAGTATACACATAGTTTACAATGAGGTCAGGAGGGCATTTCACAAAGAATCGGGTCTAGAGAGTCATCAGGATGACGAGAAAATGATGACTTCCCTTCTCGTCCCTGGCAAACTCGATGGCAATGACGAGAACGAGCGATCTCCTCTTTTCGATATTGAACAGGATGGTAGGCAGTCGACAGAGAAACGGGAGTGCGTTCTTCTTGACTGAAATGCTACGAAATTAGGGCGTGGAAAGTCAGGAATGACCTGTGAATGCAACCAAAAGGTCGAACACCTCACCTCGAGAAGGTAGTTCTTTGGCTCTGAGAATGGCCTCGAACTACACTGCCTGATGAGGAACTCCAATCAGAATTGGGCTGAGTAATCGTGAGATGACAGACGCGTGAAAATTAATCCATTTGCGGCAGAAAAGTAGCTGCAATTGAAATAATTACTCTAAATACAATACGATTGACAGGTGTTTCTCACTTCGTTCTTGAATCCTTCGAAGATGCTGATTGATCGAAGGTGTGTAGATCCCAGGAAAAGGAATAGTTATCACGTTTGCAATTGGAGCAACGACAGAATATGCGCGCAATCATTGCGGGGCTTTACGGAACAAATCACAAAAGGCCAAATAGAAGGATAAAATGGTAGGCGAAAGGGAGAGGTAATGCGTGAACTGCATTGAGCTCGTAGTGGCCGCTAAGTTCACTCATCCCAGTAAGAACGACGAGAGCCAATGATAGTGTAATGATTGTGAGAGAGGAAGAAGGGAGAAGGGAGAAGGAAGGAAAAGAAGAACAAGCAAAGCGAAAGAGGGTCAACTGCTCCGGAAATTGCTTCTTCCAAAAAAGAGAACGCTATGGTTGACCTATATCGCCGACTTTCGTAATCGATTAGCGTTTCTCATCAATTCTCTGTTCGCACTGTAACTAAGAGAGAGTGCAAAATGAGGAGATCATCCGATGAATTCATCGCAAATGACCTGAAAGTCCCTTAAATGTAACATATCGTTGTTTCCTGAAGCCTCCGTACGGAGAATCTCGCAAAGTCACATCACTTGTCATATTTTGATGACATTCAAAGCCTATCAGGCTTGAAATAGGTATTGAACATGAAAGAAAGAGTGAAGAAGCGGTTTCGCTTACTCAGAGGATGGAAAGAAGTGGATCACGAGCGAAAACGTGTAAGATTGAAGAACACTAATCACTCCTATCACTGATTGCATCGAACTGCTCTCTTATCCATTGAATGACTCACAAACTCCCACCAATGCAGTGAACATTCGACTGCTTGCTCAATTGCCTAGTTTAACATCGGATCTCGGATCACTGTGACATCCAATCATCATTTCCAATAGTTTATGGATAAAACAACAAAAATAACAACAAACAAAACGATTGACGCCTTGTTCTCACTCCTGGCAACTACACCGGTCAGAAAGACGTCGTCTACCTCGATGACCTGAATTTATCGACACCTCTTGGATATCTGGCTCAGGCTTCGCTCACAGAGTATTCTCTCACTATCATTCTCATTTCCCACCCCTTATTCCTAATCGAACCGTCGAGTCTGGGTCAGATATCCAAGAAGTTCCAGTTTTTCTCAATGACCGGAAGCGGAGTGAGAAAAGAGACTTACCTTATGATTCCATTATGTATCGAGACAATCTAGTGCACGAACGGTCGGTGTGCATAATTCTGGAAATGATTAGTTGTCACAGTGTAATGACATGATCTCTCCAAAGAAGGGTGTTCAAGAAGATAAGTTATCCGTCTAGGTACGCTACTGAGAAGAGCGATCTCCCCCCTCCCTAGTCTTTGTAGTTCGATTCATGCAAATCGCCAATCCTCCTCTGTCGAGGCAGGTTTGAATAGGGGCAGTAAATTGTTGTACTACAGGAAACAACTTACGAAAACCGAAGAATTTAATGATTCCTTGTGCAAACGTTCCACAGTAGAAGTCGATAATTAGGACATGTAGGGTCCTAAAGGTGGATCAATTAATTAACACTCGTTATTGAGTGCTCGAGAAAAATAGGGAGATTATGAGGTTCATGAAACCATAAGTGCGCAAAGCATGAGAAACAAAACAAACACGGCTCGATAATTGAGTGTGGAATGAGGAGACAAAGGAGAAGAGGGTTGTTACTCCCCAGTGGCCGATTCCTCTCCTCTCCTATCAGTCTTTCTCACCTCCACTTCACTCTTTCTCGTCAACAAGCTGCGAAATAAACATCGATCGAGGAATTGGAACGCGGATAAACTCGAAAAATTAAGAAGCAGACAACTACAGGGTATGAGCGGCGTGCGGATTCAACCTGCAAACGCGCCAAACATATTTTGGAGAGTTGGCCTAGCAAGAAACAACGAGCATAGAAAGATTACTAGAAAGAATGAAAACAACGAGTAGGGAGAACGCACTTCTCGATGGATGGCAGCCTACTAAAGGGCCTGAGGGCTCTCAGTATTCTTCGAAATTCGAAATTCAAGAAAGAAAGTAATAGGCAGCGCGCTTTAACGACTGGGGGAAAGCACGCATCTAGATCGATGAAGTGGTCCAGGGGTCGCGGGTTAGAGTGGAGCAAGCAGCTGGCTGACTCTCCACTCTTCTCCTTCCCTCTCTCCTCCCTCTTCTCGTCAACAAGCATCGAACTAAACAGCGAGCGTTGGATTGGGAGGCGTATACACTCGAAAAATGGAGGAGATGACAACTACAGAGTATGAGAGAACGTCGAATACGACCTGCGAACGCGAAAAAAACAGCGTATAAAAGAGATAGCCAGCGCGCTGTGTTGACGGGGGTTGTGCACGCAACTCGATCAATGGAGTGGCCGGGAAGTCGAGTGTGGAGAGAGGGAGAGGGCGCACAACAACAGCAGCTGACTGACTCTAAACACTTCCCCACTCTCTCGTTCTCCCCTTCTCGTTAACAACCTACGAAGTATACAACCAACGCGGCCACATGTGAACGCGACAAACAATAAAGGAACATCCATTGCGCTCTGCTGACGCGGACAGCAATATCAATGGAGTGGCCCCAGACCCCAGTAGAGAGGAGTCAGCTGCTGACTGCTCTACACACCACTCTCTCTCGTCAAGAAGCTACGAAATAATCAGCGCGTTATGAGATGGATGAAGTATGCACAAGAGCTAGTTACTAGAGGACACGAAAGTGGCTTGAAAATACAAATCTCAGTCATAGAAAGCAATAGGCAGCGCGCTTTAGCGGCTGGGGAGGTAGATCGATGGGCTCTGTTGTAGTAGACGGGTCCCAAGAAAAAAGAAAGGTCCCAAAAATTTAAGAAAGGTCCCAAAAATTTAAGAAAGGTCCCAAAAATTTAAGAAAGGTCCCGAAATTTTAAGAAAGGTCCCAAAAATTTAAGAAAGGTCCCGAATCCAAAAGTCGAGGATCTTCCAAAATAGAAAGGTCCGTAAAAATAGAGAGGTCCCGAAATTGATAGAAAGGTCCCGGAAAAGAGCCTGCAAAAAATAGAAAGGTCCCTTTGACACGCAAAAATAGAAAGGTCCCGAGTAAATTGAGAGGTCCCGTAAATTGAAAGGTCCCGAAAAAAAGATGCTGAAATAGAAAGGTCCTAAGAACAGGCTTCGAAAATAGAAAGGTCCCGAAATCTAACTTCGATGATAGAAAGGTCCCTAGCGAAAGAAAGGTCCATTTCCAATCGTTTCGATCTCAGAACTTGAGCCGAGCACGACTGAGAAGCCCATTCATTACGAGAACATAACTTCTAAAAAGGCGAAAATTAGCACTGACATGTGAGAAACCCCAAATGAACATCCCCAAGTATCCGACGACGTGCAAGCCCCCTGCGACCCACAAGCATTATTCAACCCCCAAGCCCATGCCGAAACCATCCACCAAGAACAAGCCTCCAATCAAAGACAAGCCGAAACCCCTCAAAATTACCAAGAAACTTCGTAGAAAAACATTGTTCATTTACTCAATCGAGCAAGTATCAATCGCGCTTTCGAGTTAGTTTTCTATTATCGTATTTATTTTTATTACAGACATGAGGAACAACAACTCACAATGATAAAACATTCGCACCGTCCTCGATAGTCCTCGATCCTCGATAAGCAGATGTTTCGAATTTTGGAAAAGACCATTCTTTCATTTGGGACCTCTCTATTTTCGAATCCAGTTTTCGGGACCTTTCTATTTCTCAACCGTGTATTAGAGGACCTTTCTATTTCTCAACCGTGTTTTCGGGACCTTTCTATTTTCGATGCCACTTTTCGGGACCTTTCGTTTTTGGGACCTCTCTATTTTCCAGGGACCTTTCTATTTTTGGGTATCAAAAGGACCTTTCTATTTTTTGAGCCGGTTTTTCGGGACGTGTTTGGGACCTCTCTATCATTTTGTCATTTGGGACCTCTCTATTTTACGGTCCCGTTCTGGTAAGAAAATTCGGGACCTTTCTTAAATTTTTGGGACCCTTCTTAAATATTTGGGACCTTTCTTAAATTTTAGGAACTTTTCGGGACCTTTCTTAAATTTTTGGGACCTTTCTTAAAATTTCGGGACCTTTCTTAAATTTTTGGGACCTTTCTTAAATTTTTGGGACCTTTCTTTTTTCTTGGGACCCGTCTACTACAACAGAGCCGATCGATGAAGTGGCCGAAGAGTAGCGTGTGCAGAGTGTGAGAGAGAGAGAGAGGGCGGAAAGCAGCTGACCGACTCTCCTCACTTCCCCCACTCTCTCGTCCTTCCCTTCTCTCTCCACTTCCATTGTCGCTCGTAGGCTCGCGGGTTTCCAGACAGCCATGTGTTGACAGTGGGGAACTTCTGATGAAAACAAACAAGTAGGTTCAGATTCTATCCGAGGGGAGAAAGAGAAGAAGAGGCAATCCCCTTGATTGACTCGGAGGGATGAATAGAAGTGAATTGTGCAATGGAAAGAAGCTAAGAAGCACGAAGAAAATCGAAAACTCTCAAGAATCCTCCCCATCTTTCGAAACACTGGGCCATCTCGTCAAGTGTTTCTTGTCCCACTCGCTGTATCTTGTCTTCTACATGTTGAGAATCTCTCAAAGAATCATCACTGGTATCAGTTTATGTTTCAAATCAACAACAACAACAACAACAACATCAGAGGCGATCGAACAAGGGGAATGCCTTCTCACAGACCACTTCACGTATCTCTTGCACTATCAGTTTAAGTGCATAGGGGATTGAATGAATTCATGACCCATTTCGTCGAATGAAAACCTTCACTATCGCCTGGACCTTCGAACTTTTTGCCATTTGGAGTCATGCATGAGCTCCTTCAGTAACAGATCGAGTCGAAAGTATCCAGTGAGCAGGTGGGAAACCATAGTGGATATGAAGTCGAGGCAGATCTGGAATGAAACCATTGTGTTTGAAAGCGCGAATTCGTAACGTTCATGCGAAACTAGGTTGCAAATCTAACGGAATCTTTGAAGATGCTAGGAGAGGCAAGAATGATGGATTCCTAAAGAAGACTTACTTGTGTAAGTATCCGTTTTTCCCATTCCGGCTTCGTAGCTGTTTTTGAGTCGCATGTAGAGCACTATAGAAGATTGGCATTAGATACTCGTTACATGAAAAGAAAAACGCGAAAACGTCAAAGCGGTTGCACATAATAATTCGACGAAGGAATGAGGGAAAGTAGAGAGAGAAAGAAGGGTTCAGTCCCTGTCAGAGGGGAGAAGGAGAGGAGGAGAAGATCCCCTCGGGATTAGTAAGTGAAGGGAGAAACAGCTGCAGTGTACTGGAGAGGGAGAGAAAAATTATGCGGGGGAAGGAGAACAGCATGCGCCATCTCTTCATGAATGAGACCATTGTCTTTCCAAATTGTGTAGATATGAAAAGCAACTTTCACAGGTAGATTATGTGAAGGTACCGAGCTGTTCTGGAATGATCAGCAGCAGAGGAAGAGAGGAACGTGCGAAGGAAGAGGAACAGCAAGTTTCATCTCTTCCGGAATACTACTATGATCAGAAAGCCATGGAAATTATCAAAATCAGAGGGTTGCTACGCATGTTTTCCTGAAGTATCGAGCTTTTGACAGCCAAGAGGTTCAGTGTCCTACAGAGAGGAGAAAGAGAGGAAGAAAGGAAACGTGCGAAGGAGGAGGAACAACATGTGTCGTCCCTTCCCGACTTCTACTCAATCGTGATCAGGAACCCAGAGAACCAGTTGCTCCCTTTCATTCAGTAGGTCAGCAATTCCTCCACGCTGCTTTCACCACTTATAACGTTTTATCTTACGAATGAATGAACAACAATCAGAAACTTTCGTAAATCGGGAAGACCTTCTCATAGGCTTCTTCACACACGGCCTGAAGGCCTGTATGCGTGGGTCTTCAATGACCATTTTCTTCAGGAAGTTGCGTGACACAACCAACGATCGACTTCAGAATTGGCCAGATTGATGACGTTGAGTGAACTGTTCTGGAATGACATAAGTCTTCGTAAACCATCATTCAGTTGCCAATCTGTGAGAAGGGTTACTCATTCTAAGAGAGATTCTGATGATGCTAATGCTATTGCTGATACCAAACATATTTACTAGATATGGAGAAAGCATTTATGATAGTATGGAAGGATCAATGCCCACCTGTCGTTGCTTGCGATTGATCCCTCGAACGATCCTTGAACAGGATCATAATCTTCTCGTGGAAATCATCTAGTTCTGAGGGTTTTCCTGCAATATCAAGCTTTTCGGCCATCCCAGAACAAGAACAGTACAAAAAACATTCAACTCACCGACATAGGTATCATTTTGCTTGGTTCCTGTCTCCGTAGTGTTTCTTCGAGGGCATGTAAGGCTCTGATATGAATTGGGGTCTGACTCAATGCATAGATCGCGAGACGAGGAACATCGAAACAAGTGCAATCAATCAATGTGTATTTGGAGGAAGTCGGACGAATGAAGCTAATAGCTACCCCGAGAGAAAGAAAGGAAGAGGCGATCCCTTCATCACAGGAGGGAATAGCAGCGAAAGGCGAGTGTAATGAAGAGGAAGAGATGAAGCGTGTGAGAAGGAGGAAAGAGAAGGAGATCAACATCTACCACATCTTCTGACGTTCACGCAGCATAGCAAGTTGTAGCGAAAGAATATAGATCAGATCAAGTAGATCAGATCAAGCTTTTGACGATTCGGGTAACAGAAGGCATCGGACGGACTAGAGTACGAAAAGCAAGAGCTGCTCTCCTCATTCTGCACACACACTCGCCACTCTGACCGCTGAGAGAGTGTGGAGAAGGAAGAGAGTCTACTCTTTCCGCCCACAGGAGGTGAGCAAAAGCAGAAGGGGCGAGTGAACAACTCGTGGGATCATTACAAGGCAGCAACGGTGCGGGAATAAAACCGGAAGTGAGTGAAATTCTCAATTGGAGTGAGACTGGCCGTGAATATCGCGTGGAAAGAGAACATAATGTTGTGAAGTGGACTGAATGAATGCAGGGATCGGGGAGAATGTGAAAATGGAAAAGTAACGGATGAAATCAGCTCAAAATAAAGCAAGGATGCCGATTCAATACGGCGATCCCTCTTCGCATCGCTAAGAGAAGGAGAATGGGTGAGAGAGAATGGGTCCCGCTCAGCTCAAGCTCAAGAGGAGGGAGGGGAGAAGCAGTTGTGGTGTGATGGAAAGGAAACGTGCCGAGCGGGAAGAAGAACACACAAGGCAGAACATAACGACATGCAGGATCATCTCTAAGATTTCCTAGATGGTGATGATAAATATGTGACGAAAGGGTGGCCATCAGAGCACTAAGGGAAAGAATGAGGAGAAAGCGTGCTAATCGGAGAAGGGAGAAGCATTGGAGTCTGGGGGTGTAATGGGTTGAAGAGAGAGAAAGAGGGGAAGAAGCACATCTGTCGGTGACTCATCGAACTTCTACGTAACAGAGAGAAGGAAGTCGTTGAAGTACGTCTTTCGACTCATTTGGTCAGCATTCTCATAAACACCCCCATTTCTTTCTTCCTGTCGTATTTTGATACATTCAGACGCGGCAAAACACATTGATTCAATTAAGTGATTTATGTATCGTCAACAACAATGAAACAAGGGAGTGTGAGGGGTCAGTGATCGTCTCGACGAGTTTCGCCATCTCCTTCACTGGTTTCCTTGATGATCTCGACGACGAGCACGTTCGCATACTGATTCCATGAATAAATCCAGGAATGACTTGGCGGACGAATTACGGAAGGTGTGGGAAGACTCCGGTCAGCTGCAAAACCGATCTTTACTATTTATTGATGAGCTGTTAAGTGAAAATAGTAATTATATTTTATCTACGCCGTCAGCAGCCCGAAAAAAATACCCCAATGAAACCATTAAAAAATCGATTTCGATGTATAGACCACGTCGGGAAATGTTTTAGGGACATTGGTCACATCTAGACCCCACTTGACGTATGAGGATGCGGGAAATCCCTTAAAGAAGAATAAGGCAACTCACGAATGACTTGATTGCCTTGAGCACTTCCTATCTCTGCAGACACACATCTTTTTATGCTCGCCTTGTCCATTTCAGCAGCTATGCAGCTGTAATCATAAGCAATAATGAGAGAAAACGTCGCATGCACTATTCGAGTTCCCGGTGATGATTCCCAGGGAGAGGTTGGGGGAGGCAAAAAGTGATAAAGAGTTCATCAAACTCACGAGAATGGCCTTGAATCTTGAAGATGCTGTTGTGGGTGTTGATGATGTCACGCTTCATGATATCACGAGTGAATTTAGATCACTGTAAGACGATCAATTGTTGAAGATACGACAAGCATAATGTGCGAAATGGGACTGAGCGAAAGAAGCGATTGGAGAGGAGGAAATCAATAGACCGAGGGAGAGAAAATAATCATCTAAGAAGAAGATCAAGCATGATCACTTGCTTAGATTAAATCAGAACTGTGGAAGAGACAAGACTATGAGACAGAATAAGAGAGGAGAGGAAGCAGAGGAGTGAGAAGAGGTGTGGGAGCAGATGTGTAAGAAATGAAAAAGCAGATGCGAAGAAGATTGGATGACTGCATACATAAGAAAGGGAATTGGAATGGATAAGGAGAGGTTCAACATCAATGAGAACAGTCCCAGTAGGGCGAAGTTGCGATCAAATTCATCACAGAGAGTAGAAGAATCCGGAATGCCTCTGATATGAAACGGCCGGAAAAGAGATGAATAGAGGTGAAGAAGCCGCTCAGGGGAGGGGAAGCAGGGCGGTGTAGTAATGGATAGGAGGAGAGAAGACGTGTGAGGGAGGAGAACAACAGATGTGGTCTCAGCTAAGCTCGTCTCCCTTCGAACTACTCACAAACGAAGACGGATAAATTGACAGTAACGATTTATCAACAACACAATCATCAATATCAGGACAATCTTGGTGAAGAGGATGTTGTGGTGGCATTTCTTACTCTCAATCGCATCATGTACATTGCCATCTTCTGGTGGAAGTTGGTGTTCTTCTTCGTCCATTTCGGTCTCTCTCATTACAGTGTGGTGTGTGGTACACTGAAAGAGAACTCATTTCGGTACAGAAATCACTTGTTTGAATCCTAATTACCACTAAATCACGTGCACGAGTGATCTATCCCACTCCTCGTTAGAAACTGTACCGAAGGCGATATAATTAACACTTACTCGTTCCATTGGCGAGGACGGAGATGTTTCTGAGGGCCAGCAAGATGAAAGAGAAGACGGACTCCTTCTGCTTGAGAGCTTCGATCAAGATGAGCTGAAAACGTCATGGATCAGCTGAGTTTGATGCTAAGGTGCTTTCCAACCAAAGCTACTTTACTTTTTTGAATTGATAATGCAAAAACCGACCTCCAGTGAGGGATCTTGATTCCATTCTCGTTGATGATAGCGAGAGACATCACAGGGACACTTCGCACTTCTCAACGCCTGCAACCACCTCAGCCAAAGACGAGTCAGCCTGAATGGAGAGCAGTTTATAAACTGATTGCGCGAATTCAGACATGGGAGCATGAGCGAACGCTCTGACTCGAAAGTTCTGCTACTAATTCAATGGTTGAAAGAGGAATTATTAAAAGAAACAACTCACTTCGCATGAAACCACGTTGGTTTAGTCTTGATTCTTCTCTCATCCTCAACGGCAGCGAGAGAAAGATGAGGGAGTGTAGTGCCCTGTCATTGATTGTGTTAGTAGGATTCGAATCCCGATCACGGCAACAAAATACGAAGAAAAAGGCACACGCGAAACGAACTACAGCGACAAATTCAGGGCCCAAATATGCTATCGAAAAATCACTGATTTAAAATGGACTGGCACATTACGGAAAATCAAGTGAGATGAGGGGAGAGGTGTAGTTCGCCCGATTCACTCAAGAGGGCGGCTGTTGTGTAATGTGGGAAGAAGAAGCCTCAGGGAAGTGGGGAAGAGGGGGAAGGGAGGGAAGGAATGACCTGATCCTCGCGTGTCACATCAGAAGATCTTTTTACCAACCGCTTTCCAAACACATAACGAAAACGAAGACCGAACACGAAGCAAAATGTGGCGAGAATACCATGGAGGAGCGGAAGCCGATAGAGGAGAGAGAAAGTGGATCTTTACCGCGTTTGAGGGAGCTGAACGGCCCTCTCCTCTCATTAGCCACACTCGACTAGATGTCTGAGCTCTCCCATAGAATAAATTCAATTGATTCAACTCGGAATTTCTCTTGCAAGATTGTGAGGATATCAAATGCATAGCGAAGCACAGTATACGGAATAGAGAAAAGGTAGAGCCCATCAGTGAAATCGGACCAGATGTTGGGAAAAGAGGAATGAGAACTTGTGCAAACCACATGGCGATCTGGGAGGGGAGAGAATGAGAGAAGAGAAAGAAGCGCCCCCAACTCTCATCTATCTGGCGTGGGCTGACGAGAGATAAGTGACCTTGTGAGAGAAAGGCGGGGCTAAACTGCTCATGATCTCTGATTTCTTTCACGTGAGAAGAGATCAGCTCACGAAAATCGGAATCGAGAATGCAGAGAGAAGAGGAATTGGTGAAACTGTGGAAAGCGATCAGTATTTTTTGTGAAGAGGTAAGTGAGAAGAGAACCCATTCAGACCAGATGTTGATCTGGGAGGGGGAAGAGGAAAGTGGAAGAAAGGCCCTGCACAACTGCTCTTGCTCTGACGTGGGGAGTGATCAGTAAACTTGCGGGAGCCGGGGTCACATCCGGAGATTACCAATACTCGAATACTAACATGGGAATGATCTCAACTCACATATCCCGATCCTCACCAAAATTGGAGGGCTTACTAAGCCGACCGTGCTGATTTCAAATCAGTTTTCAAAAGCTGCAACCGAAGTCGTTGACGCGACTTATGGCTTGTTGTTGTTTTGTGTGCAATTTTCCATAAACCGTTCGCTCGAGGTGTAAGCCCTTCTATCTATAGCACTCTCATCGACACAGCTGGTCGAGTGGTGAAGAGGATAGGGTAGCATTGGGTAGGCGTTGGTTCGGTTCCCCGCCGATGCATTTTGCTTTTGCCGCTTTTTGCTCTATGTTCCGACAACTTTTCAATATTTTGAAAAAAATTTAAAGGTGAACAATAGTACAAACAAGCCATTTGTGAGGGTTGGAGCACATATGAATTAATCTGGATGATCATATATCTTCTGTATTTGAATCCCTCAATATCCCAATTTCATCACTGATTGCATTAATTGACCATGTGAGGGCTTATTCACCTTGAAATTTTTTTCAAAAAATTGAAAAGTTGTCGGAACATAGAGCAAAAAGCGGCAAAAGCAAAATGCATCGGCGGGGAACCGAACCAACGCCTACCCTGTGCCAGCTTTTCCTCTTCACAACTCGACCAGCTGTGCCGATGGGAGTGCTAGAAATAGAAGGGCTTACACCTCGAGCGAACGGTTTATGGAAAATTGCACACAAAACAACAACAAGCCATAAGTCGCGTCAACGACTTCGGTTGCAGCTTTTGAAAACTGATTTGAAATCAGCACGGTCGGCTTAGTAAGCCCTCCAATTTTGGTGAGGATCGGGATATGTGAGGTGAGATCATTCCCATGTAAGCGAAGGAATTGCCCAGTTACTCATAACGGAATTCGACTACACTGTTGACAGTTATCATTTATCTTCAACAAAAATTACAATAACTGAGTGATCGAAGATGTCGGTTGAATCTCCTGATCGTGTTCTCGATCGTCTTTACAGCACATGTGCACCGATTGACTGACCGGCGATGGAAGTCGAGTCACTCTGAAAAGAGTGGCGATAACCTTGGCTTCGAAACTTTGCTCGTGTTTGATCCATGAAGGACTTTTGGTCCGAACCGGTATCCCCTCTCTCGCTTACTTCAATGACGCGCACACTGAGAGGGCTAGCCCGATTTCGAGACTGTGATCACTGTTGTTCAACACCATTGCAAACGCGCCCT
This sequence comes from Pristionchus japonicus, assembly GCA_900490845.1. NCBI lineage: Eukaryota > Metazoa > Nematoda > Chromadorea > Rhabditida > Neodiplogasteridae > Pristionchus > Pristionchus japonicus. The sequence continues at coordinate 88,424 of LS518587.1, forward strand.
TTGTGCGAGTTTTACAGGCTACGTCTCTACAAGAATATCCTAATCAACTACCCCAAAATTACTCAAACCTACTCACCGATTCTTCGGCAAAGGCGACGAGTGATGGGAACGAGATTCTTCTTCCCATCTTCACGGCTGAGGCAGTGAGTGTCATGGCTGGACTGCAGAGAGGGAACCTTGGCCTCTCGTTCGTCTGTGAATAGCAGGGGTTAAATTGTGAACGGTACTCAGCAACGAAAAGATTGAGCATCTGCTCCTTGTGTTCAGAAAACGTGTGAACTAGACAATAGCCATGAACTTATCTGATCTAACTGTTCATAAACCAATAATTAATATCGAAAATCATCAAACACACGAAGAAGCAACCAACCTCGCTAGGAAACTCGTAGTGGTAGTTCATTTTCTTCTTTCATTTCCACCTCCTTGGTTGCAAGAGTGAGACGAAGGCGTGCAGAGCCCTACAATAGGTACCATTTTGCACATTTGAACTGGACCGAAAGGTGAGAGGAACGGGAAAGACAATGAAGGAGCGAAACTCAGAGACGAGACAAGAAATACTCGTATATTACGCGTCATGGGTCAATCAACTGAGGGAAGAAACACTCCAGTCATTCACAGTAAGCGGCAGAAAAAGTGTAAAGAAAGACGGAGAAGCCTGAGAGAAGGAGGATGGGAAGGGGGAAATGGAGGATGGACCTGCTCCAGCGACTATGCTCTGTTGTGGAGAGAGCAGGCTGCTCGCCACAGTCATTGTTTTGGCATACGGGGTTCGGATCTCATGTGTTTGCCCTACCGATGGTGATCGAAAGCGAAATAGAAGTGGGAGAAGAGTCAGTTGTGCGAAACAGGGAGAGAATGAGGGAGCGGAGTTGATCTTAGCAGCGTTGGAATGGGGGGAAAGAGTCCTTCCACTTATTAGCTAGACACGACTAGGCATCAGCGCTATTATATTGCATAATTTTGAGTATAGAAAATCAAATGCAGGGCGATACTGTAGACAGTAAGAACAGAGATGGGGAGAGGAGAAAAGGTGAAGCTCTCGAAAGCGATCAGAGAAGTAGATCCAGGTGCTGAGGTATGAGAGATGATGCAATCCAGATGGTCGATCGATGCGATCTAATAACCGAACGAAAACAGTGGAGAAACAGACCTGCATGCGTAGAGAAGAGCCAGTTGTTCGTTGGAGGTAGCGAAAGAATGGTGGAGTAGGGTCGAGCTTTCAGTTGTCGCGTTTGTGTGAACTGGCCAGGCAGTTTATGTCTTCCGTTATCTAATTAACGTATGTTTGAGAGCAAAGAATTCAAAAAGAGGACAGGAGTTAGACACTGGGAAGAATAGCAACGGTGAAGCTGAGAAAATCGACGAATGAGATAAAACCAGGTGTTGGGATAAGACATGTAGAAGGAGGAAGAGAGGGGAGGAAGAGAGAAAGCACTGGAAGACTGGAGATGAGGCAACGTATGCGATAAGTAAGAAATAGCCATATCGTGGAACACGAGGGTTGGGTAAGAGAGTGAAGACAGCTAACATCTGGGAGTGGGAGTGGGGAAGGAGCTAAATGACTGATAGATTTGGAGACGGCAAAGTAGAAGTTGTTGCTGCTGCTGTTGCTTGAGCTGTTGGCAGAGTACCGTAAGCAACAGTGTGATCATGAAACCTGGTCACGAGGGATGAGCACCCGATCAAATGTCGTCTGGAAGAAGGAAAGAGACGAGAGCGCTACTCAACTGCTTCTGTTATATCCTCCCTCTGATCTGGGGAGAAACCTGCCTCTCCTGGTTGATTCCTGTAGCATCGCACCACCGAGAACGTCTCGCACTGATAGATTAGAACAATCCGACCTCATTTTTAATCGGTTCCTACCCTTAATTAGCATACATAATACCAGCAGATCATTCCCAAGTTTATCATTCCGTTTTTTCGAGATCAAAAAAATTATTTGAATAATTGATGACAACAGGACGGAATGTTGAATCGTGCGCCTATTTTGATTTTGAGAAAAAAATTAGTGTTTGGAAAGGTTAAAAAACGCAGGAAAATGACATGATCATAAACATTAAATCTGCCTAAATTGATAGAATCAAGCAAATACATTAGGTACATTAAAGAATGACTGCAGTGAAATCATGCAGTAGAACGTACTCGCAACCATCAATTCATCCACTCATGTATTCCGGAACCGAATTGAATTCTGAACGAATCTGCAAAGCACCGCATGAGCAAGAACACCTCGTACACTCCTTCGAGACCGTCTAGTCTGACTATCCCAATTTACAAAAGAATATCTCTTCCATCGGCCGCTTTCTTTCACAAGTTGATTAGCTCGCCTATTAACGTACAGTTCGTGCAGGTAATTCTTTGCGCCCGTTTGAAATAGCGAGTACTGCTTCGAATTGAGCAGTTCTCGTCTCATCATGTCCGGGTCTCTCCATCGGTGAAGGTAGCACTGAAATGTGGGTGCGTTAATCACGAGATCCCAGTTGTGGTAATCATGAAAAGTCGTCAAAATAGAAACAAATCATTAAAAACAAAGTGGGGGTTGAGACCGGGGAAGGATTCCACAATCCGCAGGGAGACAACATACGGCTTGCACGAGAGGAAGCTTGTAGACATCAATTGCCAGCCCGTAGACGTATGCCGCGGTGAATCGGGCGAAGTTCTCGGATAAGTAGATGTCCACTCGTCGTTTGAGCTGAATTTAATAGCGTTTGAGCTGAATGAAACCATCCTGATCTCTGCGCTTAATGCGCACGTCCAAGGTAGAAAATAATCAAATTTCAGCTAACATCTTCCATCTCAAAACGATCTGCAACCTTCAGAAGCGTTTCCCAGTTCTCCTTATCGATGGACTTGGAAAGAGGATTGATAACTGCCAGCATCTCCTCAAAGTCTCGAGCTGAGATGTCGTCAAACTGAATTTCCGAATATACTGAACTGGCTTGTCAGGTATAAATGGTTTTTTAGGTGTCCACATTCAAGCTGATCTTTTCCTAAGAGTAAACCATAAGTGTCAATGGTACAGGCCACGTTTCTGCCAAACAAATGTGCTGTTTCGTGTTGTGTTTTACGACGAAGGATGAAAGATCGGACGAACCAAGACTGGGTATATTCCCGTCTTCGACTCTGCCATAGTTGATGCGAAGTAGGCTCGAAAGTATTCGGACCACTGTGAGAGGTAAGCAGCCGAGACTATAAACTCCTGAATTCAAATAATTAAAAGCGGAACAAAGAAACAGTGAATCCAACCTTTCCCTCGACCACAACCTTCCTCTCATCATCGCCCTCAATGCGTGCTACAACACTTGGCAGCTTCACACTCTGCACGACTGCAGTGATTTCGATGGAGATGCGAGAGCGAACCAGATCGTCCTGTAACATACAGTTCGACCGCGTATTCTCCAGGAATCTCCCACTTCTAGCAGCTTTATATTTATGTATGACATTGATTTCGCTCTAAGAACCTATAATTGGATGTCTCACAGAGAGCACATTCGAAATTAGTCCATCTATTTACGAAATTAGTCCGTAAATAGAGAAAGAGGAAGAATTGACAAAAAGGGTGAATTCGGAGGATTGTGATGCCTGTATAATCGACAAATGAACATGATAATGCACCAACCGTCGGGACAAAGGTTTTCATCCAACAGAGGCTTTTGGGTTTGTTCCCACAGGCAACGTATTGAGACTTGGGCTCGAGACAACAGGTCTCTATTCTTGATATCTGTAATTGCTGTTAAGGGAATTGTCTATGCTAGTTCACTTTTCCATAAACGTCACATAACAAAAAGACTTTGAAAACACTAGGTTTATCATTTGTCCCTATTTACAGTCTGTTATGATGAATGGGCGTGTGGAACGCTCACATTGGGACTACGCTGGTTGCTTCTTTGACGGACGGAGATAATGAATAGTGTGTATGCTGGTTCATGGTCTTCCTTCACTGAGATGGTCGTCTTTCTGAAAACAGAATACGGAGACTTCGACATTTGAAGACACCCAAACTTTGAGAGTGGGGACTTCGCTGCACACAATCCCTTCCTAGCCGTTGTTGTCTTGACGATTCCGAAAGGAATGTGTAGAGACTGCTCGATTCCCCTCTCCCTCTTTAATTGGATCCCTCTCTCATCTCCCTTGCCTTCCGGAAAGCCAAACTGTCCGCTCGATTCTATCCCCGATAAATTGGAAGTTTTCCATTAAAATAATTGATTGGCACCATAATTAACTACCATAATTGGTATTACTTACACCTCGACCAGAGGTGGTAGATTCCCAGCTCCAGCCTGCATCAACTGCATCGCAAAGGAGTGGCTGACTTTCTCAGTTATCGTGACGGAAATTGTGACTCCATCTGTCTGAAAGATCATGCACGTTTTACTCATCAAACTGTTTCAAAATTTAAGGAAGAATTTGTCAAGAAAGTACGTATTGAAATTGCGAGAAATACATCCAACACAGCGCCAAAATGAGACCCGCCCTTCCACCCAGTATGATGGTCTAAATAAGGAGGGGAAGGAGAGATGATCGTAATGTCATGATGTTAAGAGAGGGAGGGAGAGGAAAGTGGAAGGAGAGAGAGACTCACAATCGGACTTTCGTAGGTGTAGGGTCTGGGAAAGTTTGCAGTGTTGACGTCCGTCATTTCCACGAGCTGAGAATATCCAGAAATTAAACGTTTTCTATTTTGATGAAAGCACAAGTAAATTTTCCCCTGCTTAGATGAGGATACAGCCCCTATTACCATGATTTTTTATTACCATCACTTGTCCCTGTTCACAGTCACATGAGATGTACCAACATCATAATATTGTTCGTTGGACATTGGAAGCATTTTCAGAGGTTATCTCTTTCGGCGCCTGTGCCGTCGCCTAGTCTAGATACATAAGCGGAGGTTCACAGTTGATTGAACCTTGACAGTCCGCATTAGAATGGGTGGTAATTTAGTCTCTGTCACAGTGAAACAGGTATACGGGGGGCAAAGAAACGACACATCGAAACCCGTATCATTCTCACCATATCTACCAGAATTTATCTCATATGAAACGCTGATAGAAATGCAAAGTCGACTCACCTCGATATTGCTCGTGTACAAGTCAGGCGTGGGGTCAAACCGATGAAGCGTCATTTCCTGAATACAAAGATAACGTTGCTTCCATAATCAACCATTATTTCCCATTAGAATAGAATTCACCATAATTTCCAAAAAATCTATTCTCACTTACTTGTGCACCAAATTGTAACACCTACGTATCCAAGCCTGGTTCTAGGATACCTTTTTAGGTTATTTTGAAATACAGAAGAAGATTAAGCGTCATTTTTTTATAGATTATATTCATAATCGATAGCAATCCCACCTCACACTGTCAAAATTTCAGATTATCAGGTGAGAGGACAGGAGATTTGGGAGAAAATAGATAGATGCACATCTACCTCTTCGAGTTGTTCCTTTTCCGAAGTGACTCGTGCCATCTCAGATCTGCGATTGACAATCATCAGAATGTTTTCTAATCTCCTTCCTTAGAAAACGAATGACATCCAATACCAACATGAGCTTCATGTGTTCCTCCTTGCTCACAGTCTCCTCTCCATCATCATCAGTTCTCGTGGATTCGATCGCATTATCATCCAAGGCCCCACTGCTCGAGGATTCCTCATGTGCCTGCAAGTCAGATCTGTTCCAGAAATGCTACCCCATTCTCAATCAGATAAAATTATGACAGGAATAGCACTCGGAATGGTTGATTATTATCTTTTTGAGTATGCAAAGATACCGTCTCTCTCAGCTCTTGCTCATCACTGATTGCCGATTTGACTACATCTGCGCCGCTTTCTGCCTGAAGCATGATATTTTCAAGTGCATCTGTTCTTAGCAAATGAGAGGTTACTGACGTGTCACGCCTAAGACCGTTGCATTAGCGTGTGAAACGAGGAAGCTAATGAGAGGGACAGAAAAGCTCGAAACACAAAACAGACATCTTTAAGCCTCTTGCTATCCCCGTCCACTCGTTCCAATTGTCGCTTCCGGTTTTCCGATTCACCTTCGATGGCCTCATTGGCGTCTCTGCTTGCTGATGACTCCATCTGCAAGAATCATTATGATTCTGAGTCTAGAAACACACGAACAAACCGATTCAAGGGCGCTGGCATGCTCGAGAAAGCCTAGTAAGACAGCAGACTCGTCAATATCGTCAAATAAAGTTAATATCAACAAGAACAAGTGCAGAATCGATTTATTGGGGGTCTACACGCATTCCACAGCATTGAATAATAGAAAATTACGCTAAAGAACTATGAAAGGCGCTCTGACGTGCGCAAAACATGCGTGGTCACGGCCCAATAGAAAACAATGGACGAGATATGCGATACAGAGTTAGCTAAGCAGTTAGAGGAGCCAATTAATGGTAGGCGGAACGTCTGTTCGATTCCACCAGGCCCCAGACGTGTCTTGCGCGCTTCTCAAACATCTTTACACGTGTCATAACTAGTGGAATGAAGCGCGAGATTTCATGTGAGGCAGGGGAGGCTCCTTGACAACGGGAAGTGCGAAAAATTCGCGGAAATAAACATGCTTCGCAGCACGCAGCGCGTCCGTCGCTAGGGTGCATCTCGGTCGCTGGGGCAGACACATTACGACATCAATATCTCTGCACTACGCCCCTGAGTAGGAGAGAGAGAGTCATTAGCGGAGAATATTACGCAGCCTTCATTCATATTTCGAAGGAAACCCAAGAGTATTTTGGCATAATGCTCTTTCCTTTCCTTTCCTAAGACCATTGGTAAACTTCCCTAGATAGTCTGAAAGAAGGAAGCAAGGAGAGAAGGAATAGCGCAACCCGTCAGACGGTTCTCTGGAAGGAAGAGGGAGAAGGAGTGTGAGAGAGAGAGGAGAGTGGCGCCTCCGCCCGCCCCTCTCGTTTCTCTGACCGGAAGAAGCACATCAGTACAGACGGGAGAATGGTGCGCCGTCGCCGCCCTTTCCCAGAATAGTTGTGTGCGGCTCACTGCAAAGTGCCTGCTCGCGAATGCTTACTAGTTCAATTCGGGCCTATAAAATCACTCAAATTCCATTATACAAATTCGTTTCTGCTCTTTATCGACAGAGCCAGTCCCACCGCACAATTTAACACGGTTTTGCCCTTGCTTCGTCCGTCAAAATTAAGTGAAATTAAGCGTTTTCGAAGGAAAGCCAATTTACGCGACATTTACTTCTCGTTTCCGGGCTATTTTAACGTCATTTTCTAGCTTTAATTATTTTGAATATTGCAGATTTCACGGGTGAGTGTCAGCCGATGGAACCAGCGAGTTCGACAAACGAGCAGGTTTGGACGTTTTCGAGATTTGTTCCCTGCTTTTTGTCATTGTTTTGAGCTTTCTCTACTCTTAATTCACTACATGATTGACTTTTTGCTTGATTATCAATATTGAAATGCGTTTCACCACCCGGCATGAGTCAGATTGATCAAATGTTCCACTACTCATGAGTTACGGCGATTACTTCCACCAATTTCGAGCCTGCCTTGCTTCTTTATAGCTAAAATGCATTCCTTGTTAGTCATATCGCAAGATTACTTGAGTTATCACACCCAATCACTGATATTTATCAATTGCAGGTCTGTGGCAACGATTTGAGCGAGCGCAGTGAGGCTGACACTGCAAAAAACGGCGCTGATGTCGGCATTAGGAAGCAAGGATCCTTCGGAATGTCTAACACAAAGGTCAGGGCTAATTAGTTTAAATTTAATATCTATATAAATAAAATTTAAAGTAAATTATATCTGAATACTCTCGTAATTGCCGCCGTTTCGTCATAGCTTGCATTCATCTCAGTTCATTGCTTGGCGACCTGCGCATTTGTAGTTCCAATTGTAGTCCCCGGTTGACATTGAATTGTATTTTGCGTATAACGTATTTGCCTATTTTTGGTGATCTTTGATCGTGATCCTTAAACCTTGATCTTTGATGTTTCCAATGGAGAGTGCATGGGGATGCAGGGGGAGGCGATAGGGGTCTCTCCACTATCGCCCCCGTACAGGATGCGTTCCCGTCGTGAATGAGATTCGGTCTTAGATCCCTGATCTTTGATCTTTGATCTCTTCGATGAAGAGCGCCATAGGGATGCAGGGGGAGGCGATAGGGGTCTCTCCACTATCGCCCCCGTACAGTATGCGTTCCCGTCGTGAATGAGAGTCGGTCTTAGATCCCTGATCTTTGATCTTTGATCTCTACGATGAAGAGTGCTATAGGGATGCAGGGGGTGGCGATAGGGGTCTCTCCACTGTCGTCCCCGTGCAGGATGCGTTCCCGTCGTGAATGATTATTGGTAATTGATTAATCTTTGATCTTTGATCTTTTCGGTGGGCTCTCTCAACGGGGGAAAGACGCATCATTTGCACGAGAATGGTGAGAAAAGGGAAAGGAGAGAAGGAGAGGAGAAAAAAGAGAAACAGGTACTGCATTTGCAATCGAAACACTTCCTTTTTGTCTTTTCGTGCAATGATCAGGCCAAAGATTGCCGCCCTCCTTTCATTTTCCTGTCCTCTGAAGAAGAGTGACGAGATCAACTCGATAGAATTGACCCAGTCTGTGGAGGCATGCTCTCCTCTCTCCTCTCGAATCGATCTCAGCCATACTGTACCGTAATCCAACTCTCTCCGTCCCTCCACCACTCAATCAGATACCGTGCTGTCAGGTGTGCGGTATCGAGAGTCAGGTATACGGCACCAGGTATACGGTAGTGGGGAATCAATACAGCTAGAAGACAAAAACGGGCAGAGTTGTGCTGCCTCAGTGTATCATTACCGCAATACGTGCACGCGCTGACAATGTAACGCACTGAAAGGAACTTCTCCCACCTCTCCTCCTGATCAAAGTTCATCGACGACAAAGTGTACAGGCCTGCGAGCTCTCTTCTTAGTGCGATCTCGCTCTCCCACATACACGGCCCTTGTGGTCTAGTGGTGTAAAGCTGCGGGCAGTGATGGTATCATACATCAGATCGTTCGGTTTTCCCCAGGTAGGTATGGCCGAGAAAACGTATTCTGAGCCCATTTTTTGCACATTTTTGGGTTGCGTGATGGAATAATAATTAAAATGTTCAATATTAAATTATTTAATTGCAAAAATAGTGAAAAACAGAGGAAATAACCTGAAAATCGAGTTTGTAGCAATCAGATGGTTGATGGTTCGAATCCCGCCGGAAGCAGGACATTTTTGTCGATGCGGGAATTGAGTAGGGACACTGTGGAAATGTAGTGGAAAAATACTGGACCATTTCGACCTGAATTCGCGGACTTACGTCACTTTTTGTGCGAAATTACGTGATTATCGATCCATATTGGCACAAAACGAGAGGCGGCTAATTCCCCGTTACTCAAATCGCTTAGCTTCTGTCACAAGAAATGTAGAGCATGATCAGATGAGGGGGTTACAGAAGATGGGGGCTGTAGAAACGCTCTTCACGGCAGCAATCACCGTGAATGACTATGGGTGACGAAGGGACGACAGCCCGAATTAGGCACTCGAAAGGAAGAGCTGGCCGTTTTCTTGGCTCTGTTCTGGTTGATGTGTCCTTTGAAAGTTGATGTGTCCTAAAAAAATAGATGTGTCCCAAAAAAATAGATGTGTCCCATAAAAAATAGATGTGTCCCAAATAAAATTGATGTGTCCCATTTTCCAGAATTTCGTACCTCCAAAAAATAGATGTGTCCTAAAAAATAGATGTGTCCCAAAAAAAATTGATGTGTCCCAAAAAAAATTGATGTGTCCCATTTTCTATGAATCCGGACCACCAAAAAATAGATGTGTCCCAACCAAATAGGGGCTTCTTCACTTGAGGCGGCAAGCTCCGCCATTTTTACACTGCTTCTCTGCCCTCCCTGGTCGTTTGCACTATCGCCACCGGGATCGCGGTTAGCAAAGAACAGAGGGTATTTCGCAGAACGCCTATAT
>LS518587.1:110101-120928 GCA_900490845.1 Pristionchus japonicus
GGGTCTCTCATTACCCGCATTCGAGCATTGTCTCTCCACTTCGCATTCCCTTTAGCACACCAGATGAGAGAGCAGGCGAAATGGAGAGAATTGGAGAAGCCAACACATAATTGAGCCATCACGTTTTCAGTCAGGAGTTGGGAAACTGTGAGGAGGAGCCTACTCATTCTTGGCTCTGTTAAAAAAGGGGGGGGGGGGGTCGGCAATGATTCGGAGCTTCCTTTTCTATGAAAATGTCAAAATTTTACGATCCTTCAGACTGATCGCCTGACGTCATCACTAAACCCAACCTCGTATCCGATTGATGTTCATAGTGGAGAGGCGGCTTCCCATTTCTGCTCTTCCTTCTCTTTGGTCTTGTCTTCCCTCTCCACTTCGAGCTCAGATAGATACCATGACAACAGTGGATGAGAGATTGCCTCTCTCCCCCTCTTCGCACTCACCCCCTCTCTTCGTATTACTAGTTCCTTCTCACTTGCTCCTCATTCCTATCTTCCGAGCTCCTCCACTCCCTCTCTATAAATACTTACATGTCTTTTTAGTCAGAAAGCACTGATTATTGTCGCGAATACTTGAATAAATATCCATTTTCTTTCTAATCTTATCAATATCGTTTCATATTTCTACACAATCTTAAATAGACAATTATGTCAATGGAAAGAGAATCACCTAAGCGATCGCAAGGCACCACAAGAATATCCAAGCATAATAAGGATCTCAAGTAAGTTTCGCAATCATGCAGGGAGCATTTTCATCTCCGATTTTGCCAGAATGTTATCTTTGCAGGTAATTTCTACGAGAAGACTATCACTATTCTTCACGGAAGCTGAATACGACCATCTAAGGATCTCTTTTCTCGATCGAATCGCTAATGAACATGAATATTCTTTCAAACATGAACATTCTCTCCAAGAATTTCATTTGAGTATATGATTTTGAGACCCATATCGTTACGCGTACTGGAAGTAATCAATCCTCAAACAAGTAAGAATTGCCTAAAAGAATAAATTTATGATTTATCTTTGCCTGAATAACATCATATTGAAAAAGACGCACATTGAACAGAAGTTAATTTGAGCAGATTCGCGTATTTCAAAGAGTACTGAGATTGTCAATAGAATGAATGGAATACATCGATTATGACGGAAGTTCAAAGAAGCTTTGTATTCTCTTTTTCTCGACCGAATCTCTGATGAGCATTACCTCCTTGTGATGATGTGGCGAAATCAATCCAATCGAGGGTCTGATTCTCTTCATTATGCATGCTCTCTTACCAGGTGGAAGGAAGAAGCCTTCACAAGGAAGCTCCTCGTTGTTATTATCTAACCCACTCGTCAGGCAACCATTCGCGAAAGAAAGAAAAACCCAAAGTTGAGTCTATCACCAACTAGGAGTGTTTTGTGAATGCGTTCGATCGTTATGAGTCGTCTTCTCATACGTACATGCGTCATCCTTACCTGGCCCAAGTACAATTCCAAAATCGGCATCGCTTGAATATTGAATTCGGGAAAGGTGGCTTCATCTCCCCTCTTCCATCTCCCTCTATCTCTTCAATCTCATCTGTCTCTTTCCACATCGAAATCTAGATGGAACCCATGACAACTAAGTAAGGGGGAGTATCTTCCCCGCACTTTCCTCGTCAGATCGTACTACTAACTCCTCTCCCTTCCCTCTCTCTCCTCATTCCCATCATCTGAGTGCTGTAATGGACTCGTTTCTTCCTCACTCTTACCCATCTTAATGTAGCGCATTAGTCGACGAGTGTCTCATTATAAGACGAACAGGCGACCATACAGAGGGCCTCCTTTCCCCCTTCGGGTGCCCTTCGAGCGCATGTTTCGAGCTTTTGCCTGAGAAATACAAATTTGGTAGGAGTCTTTATGCAACTGGAGTGTCCGTCGTTTTTACTAATCGACCACTCGATTGAGTCTGAAGATACAACACTGTCAAATATTTGCGTTTATTCCTTTCTTTTACGTTACTGAAGTCCTTTTTCTGGTGTGAGGACGAATTTGTTTGTGTATGAGATAGGACATGAGTGCAGTAGAGGAGACTTCACCCCTGTCTCCCTCCCCTCTTCTCTACAATCTCTTCCCTCTTCGACCTCTAGATAGGCGCCATGACAACAGAGGAAGTGGGAGTATCTTCCCCGCTCCCCGTCCCATCGTACTACTAACTCCTCCCCCTCTCCTCTCTCTTCATTCTGATCTCCTGAGCTTTGTGAGACTCCTCCTTCTTCCTTCCTCACAACTACTTCCCGTCTTTCTCTTTACTGCAGCCTTCTGAAACCCGTATCTCTCTCTCACTTAATTCTTGCTCATCATCTGTATAGGGTAGCTCTGTTCTTCTCAGTGCAATCAAATTGACTGTCGAGCATTGAATAGTTACATTATGCTATTTTTCATTCCACTTCTAAACACGCATCTTTGAAGATTTATACACAATCTCTCCAATCGCCGAGTATCTCGACGAATAACGGATCAACAATAAAACGCCTGCAATCACGAACATCCGAAATCACAACAGTGAGTTTCTCAAGGGTTCTGGGGCATTATATTCTCTTTCGCCATCATAGAACGCTATCTCTTTCGCCATCAAAGAACGCGAGTGTGTCTCCATGAGAGGCTCAAAGTCGATATCGTAGCCCAGACTTTCAGAATCGAAGATCAATGAACACACCCTATCTCGATCTCTGCAGTGATGTACCAGGCAGTCATCTCTGTCCAAGGATATCCTACATTTCACCGAGAATAGATTTTATATTGCGTATCATAGTCTTCATTTCTTTCTTAAGGGTTCATCAATCGTCACCTGTACAATTGAGAATAAGAATTTGTGTGCTATTCATGTCAAATCAAATTCATCATGTGCTGAAGTAGAAATACCTTCTTACTTCCACTGGCATTGTTCAAGATATTATTGTAAGGGAATGAACGGAAAATCTCAACATATACTGTCGTTGTTGAAAAGGAAAACGTGAGCGGATTGTCTACTTTGGGGGATGGGGAAGCGATTTCAAGAATGAATAGTTTTCTGTTGTTTGTTGTCTCTTCAGAGGCGAAGCTGACACAAGAAGCGAAGCTATCTCTGGATACCGATTGTTATGGGGGAATTCGGTGGGAAAATAATCATATTCATTGCTCCCAGAGTAAATATCGAATACCTTTGAGAGACAACGGGCTCGAAAGAGAGGAGAAACGACGAAACTGTTGTTCATCCTCTACTGTTTCCGGAGAGGCGAATGGTGTTCTGACTCTCTCCAATCTGCACGCTCTCTCGTTCTCTCTGACCAGCATGAAGAAAGCGGCTTACTCAAGAGAGCTCATCTCTTGACACCGTCTCTTTCATGCGCCAGCCAATCAGTTGGTTGTATTACTACTCCCTTTCCTCCCCCTTTCCTCCCCTTACCTCCTCCTTTCTTTCCTCCCCCCTCTCCTTCCTCTCGCCGTCTCTGGACTCTTCCTTGAAATCAATCTCTATCAGAATCAACGCTAGTTGCGACCATGGGAACGATGCGAGCGGGGAGAGGCGGAAGATCTCTCTTCGCACCCTTTTCAATTCCTTCGTACTACTCAGACCTTCCTTTCCCTCTCACGCATCTTCCTTCTCATACATCTCTATCATAATCGACCCAAGCAGCGTCCATAACAACGAGTGGTGAGAGGGGGAGACTCTTCCTCTCTTCGAACTTTTTCCAAACCCTTCGTACTTCTTACACCTCTCTCTCCCTCTCTGGTCTCTTCCATGACATCGATCTCTCTGCACATCGACCTCGACAGTTACCAGGGTAACAGACTTAAGAGAGAGATAGCCACCCCCATTCACACCCATCACTCGCCCATCACTCTCGAACTACTACTTTCCCCACTCTCCTCCCTCTCTTCATTCCAAACTCGTGATCTCCGTTACGGATTCCTCTTCGCCTTCGTAATACTTCTGTTTATCTTCGCACTCCTCCCCCTCCTCTCCTAGTACTAGCTCTTCCACTATCTCTCTTCACCTATAGTTCCTTGCTCTAGTCAAATCAAATCGTTTATTGTCGCGCGTAATTGTTTTCCTGTACAGTTCCTTCGTAAAATACAAAATACAATGCCAGGTTCCTACACAACCTCGTTCGGACTCCCAATGTCTGTCAAATCGACCAGGTTCGTCAACACGTCCTATCTCGAGCAATCAATGGAAATGATGTCGTCACACGTCAGCCAGGAAAATGCCTCTACGAGTCATCTTCTTCATATCTGTTGGTTTCGCATCACCGAAATCGTTCTGTTTTATTTTAAATCTACCCAATCGAAACCTCGTGAAATATCTTGTACTAGTATGTGCTTGTTTATCAGTCTAGTCTAGCATTACCTGGAGTTCTTCTGCCTCCAACCTGTAATCTAAATTGCCGAAACGAATAAAATTATGATGTCTTATTCGTATTTCCATAAAAAAAAGAAGAATCAATTCAAATTTTAGATATAGAAAAATAAACACGGAAATAGAGCTTGTCACAGTGATGAAGTATCGCGGATCAAGAATGGATGGATTCTCTCCTCTCTTACAGTTGAAAGTTAAGAGAGGAGTGGGAAACGTGAACAAATTCAGTGTGTGAAAAGAGAAAATTCCGAGTATCAACGTGCCCGTGTCCTTGCTTTGTCTACTATTTCGACACGGCATCACAAATAAGTGCAGGATAATCTGACTCTACGTTCCATCTGCTCTCTCACTCTGTCTGACCAGATGGAGGAACTGATTACACAAAGGATTCGTTAGTCTGAGCCTGTCTCTTCCGCTTGTCTCACTGGAGAGCAAGTTGTATGGAGGCAAGGAGTTGCTCCTGCGACTGCAACAATCAGTATGATGAGAGAATAGATATGAAAGCCACTCCAAGATATTTGACAATCATTAGGAGCGAACACGCTAGAGCAGATCCGTATGAACGAAAGGCCTCTGTAGTAACGGGAAGAAGGACAACGGGAACTTATGTATTTTTGGCCCGGGCCTTTCTCTCTACGGATCGAACTGAGTGAAGAGTGACGCGAGAAATTATAATGGGAGGGATATAATACTCTATTGAGAAGGGCCGGATGATGTCTGATTCCATCTGTATTCCTGCTTGTCGTGAGCTGAATCCCGAAGAGAGAACTCGTTATTCCAACCGATTATCGATTCCCAAGTACACGTACTTAAAAACTGATAAGTCTTGTTTTTTTTTTAACTTTCCCCTTCCCCCTCTACCGAATTCAGAGAACTACATTTTCGATTCCAATAAATTCACAGGCTCTATCAGATAAAGGAACAATTTGATGATTCCATTCAACACTATTCTCACATCAGTTTTCTGTTCAAAGGATTCAAGTCCCCTTCAATCATGTCCTCCCCTTTAGCTCTTTTTGCCTCATCTGTTTTCTACATGAGATTGTTTTCGACTTGGTCATTTCAACACCCATCTCCTTCTTCCCTTACTTCCCCTCGTCTCTTTTATCTGCATACTCTCTTTTCGTGAAAGGCACTGGGCGGGACGAGTTATCCCATTGACGCCATCGAACACCCAATGGAGGACCCTCCTCATTACTCTTTATCTCTCGATGGCTAGAGAAAGGGAGAGAGCAGGGGAATGGAGAGAGTGACACCTCTCCAAAGGAAGAGTCGAGGAGTAGGGCTATTACATCATCGAAAGACAGTCTATGGGAGATGAGAGAAGATGCGGCGAGCACTCTCTCGGTGCAGTTTTAGAAAGTCTGGAGAGGAGCTGAGGTCTCTATCAAACTGCTTTCGAAAAGGGAGAAGAGGGAACTTTCTTGCCTAAATACAACTTTCTTTTTCCCCTGATCTCAGTCTCTCGAAGGAATGATATAATAGGCTGCAAAACTTGGAGAAAATTTGTGTACGAATGGGGATCTGATGGGTACTCAGGGTGATGCACACCGGAGGTCTTGCATCAGGGGGAGTTGCGACTGGGAAAGGATGGAAGAGAAGAGGGAGGGCGGCTAGTACCGTTGGAGACACTAAAGTGCAAACTTAGTGCAGATTGAGAGATGAAATAGATGAGAGGAGAGGGACTATGATTCGGTTTAGATCCATTTGGATGACCTCTCTGTGGGGAGAGAGCTGGAGGAGTAATGACGGGTGCTTACTACGGGGAGGAGCCCATTGAACAGTATCTTTGTGAAGGCAGAGCGGGAAGGGGAGGAAAGCGGAAACAATGAGAACACCTTCTAGCTCGTTCGATGGCGGCTAATTCTGCATCCAAATTGGCCGGCAGTCAACGTGCTAGAGAGAAGTATTTCTCAGCTTCCGCCTATTTTCTAATCTCTCTAAGAGAAGCAGGACCTGGAATCCAAGAGTCCCCTCTAGCGATTTTCGCATACTGCACTGTTTCTTTTCTAGGTACAGATCACGAAAATGCCAGAGGGTCTTTCGTTCTCCTCTTCTCTATTTTGAGGGAAAGAGAAATCAGAGAACAGACCGCCCTGAGACAAATACGAGGGACGTACATTCAATAACACCACGTGTACCCGCATCTCTTTGCCTCTAGGATCAATTTCCATTCGTGATCGAGCGGAGAAGATTGGGGAGAGGAGGGAGAAGAAGGAGCAGAAAAGGAATGGCCATGATACTAATGTGATGGACTATGCTTTCTCTACTCAGAGCATAGTGCCACCATCAGTATCATGGACCTCGATCCGATTATGATTGAGAGGAGGAGAAGAGGGGAGAGGAAGGCAGGAATGAACTGCATTCGCGGGACTGTGCAACGAAACACTGGGGGTATCGGATTGCAACTGGTAATAAGCTGCTCTTCCCGAGTGAAGCTAAGACATTCCCTGTGATTGGGAGGCAAACGGAGGAGGGAAAGAGATGTTTTCGCGTCAACTGTTGATCCCCACTCCTCCTCTGGGGAGGAGGTCGCCGGCTATTGGCTGCAGACGGCATGGGCGGAGCCTAAGCCGTCTCTCCATCTCACACGTTCTTTCGCTTGCCGAGAAAGAAAGCGAAATGGAGAGACCGCGATCGATATTTCGAAATGGAGGGGGATGTGGCTCATTTACGAATGGGAAGCTGTCCGACGAATCAAACTTCAAGTGCATCTTCAAATCTATGCACTTGACGGCTGATTCGGCGGACAGGCCTTTCCCAATGTGACTAATCACTAGATGAACAGTCTTCGGACCGGTGGAATGATGCACATTTGATCGATTAATGGGTACACCATCGCACCAGTCTGAAGATACGCTGTCCGATGTTATCATCAGAGGAGGGAGAAAGGAGGGGAAGAGAGAAATCTACTGAGATGAGCGAGCTCCCTCCGACCAGTTGAACTCGGACCACATCTCATCGTGTCGGCCTGTGTCTCTCCTCAGTAATAAGAAGGATCGGGCCGGGTAGGTGTTAACGAGCCTATCGCATAAAAAAGGGGGAAGAGGGAAGGTGGGAAGTGGATTGGGAGAATGGTTTGAGAGGGAAGAGAAGCGAGTTGGAACGCCTTGGGACAACCTGCAGTGCAATAGAACACACTCCTATTAATTGTCTATTGTACTGGCGGTTGTCTCAAGGAACTGTTTCCAACTATCTTCTCATTGAGAGAGAGCAGGAATGAGGGGGAACGGAAGCAACTGAGACTCTGCTTTGGGTGGGGCGAAGAAAGAAGAAATTGGGGTTGAAACGCCTCGAAGAAGAATGACGTGACATATATCGCTTCATATTGGCGTACATGCCACTTTATTCCTCCTCGAGGAGCAAGTTCCAACTGTGGAGGGGTAGGGAGAGATTGAGGTCCACTTGGGACTGCGGTGGTACTGGAAGACTCGGTTCTAGGGGGAGATTCACTCGAAATACCCAAAAAGTTAGGGAACTGAGAAGGGGTGCTGCACACACTGTGTAGAGACTTGGGAGAAGAGTGAGAAAAGAGGAGATTAGAGAAAGAGACACATTTCGCAAGCAGAGCTCTCCCTTCTTCGAGTGTGGGCGGGACTTGATATCGACTGGGAGGGGGAAGAGGAGGGGGTTATGACTCAGCAATGAATCGCTCTTTTTATTTCACACACTCTCTCGCCCTCTCCGAAGTGCGAGAAACCATGCACGATGGAGAAACCAGAACTGATCCCACATTGATCGAACTGCCTAGAGGCATTTCGTGGGCGACTGCAGCTTCTAATCAGTGGTCTTTGCATCGAAGATCACTGGGAGAAGAGACAGTGGGCGGACGAGACCAGTGAAGTAAAGGTAGATCACCTTGAATCTCCCAGCTCAACTACTCAAGAAACGGGAGGGGAAGAGGGAAGCAGAAAAGAGATGACCGCAAGTAGTCAGTTACTAACCCCTTTCCTCTTCTCGAGCATTGAGACTGCATCATGTGACTTGAGAAGGACGATGAGAACAGGAGGAGGCACACAGGAACTGTTTGGACGACTTCCCTTTCTTCTTCCGACTCTACTCGGGAGAAACCCAGGTGTGTTCCAAAAGAGAAAACGGGTTGGGGAACTAGCGCGGACTTGTGATATGATAGGGACTACTAAGGAAAGGGATCACGGGAGATTTATCAGTGTAAGGAGACTGGATTCAGAAGCGGTCCATGAAATCATCTAACCTGGGGAGGGCGGGTCTGTTTTCCATCAGTTCAAATCGTGGAATCATTGATCTGACCCAGCCCAACATTTTCGAAATTTCCCGCTTTCTTTCAACCAATACGAGCTTGACTCCGCCTACGAGAAGGGAAGGAAGCAGAAAGGAGAGGGAGAGATTACCCCGCATGCCAGTTCAAACCTTCCCCCAGTTTCTACTCTTCCGACGTATCAGGACTAACCGACTAATGCTGAAATTGGTATTGAGGACTGAGGTTTCTGTCCTTCGGATCAGGTTCAACACGATTTGAAAGCGTCGAACCGATTGAGAATGACAGAAGCCAGTCTGCCGAAAGTCAATTATCGCGCCTCTCACTCGGATCCCCGGGGCAGTCACTCTCGGGAGCACCGTTTGGGAGGTAATTCAAACCTCCCTGGATCATTCCTACCGTAATGCACTACCCTCACGCAACGCACACTTGAGAGGGACAGGTTGAGACTGTGTTGTTTTGGGCGTATCACGTAGGCAGTTCACTGAGATTCGGGGCTTCTGCACAGAAATAGACTGATTCCGGTGCAATTTCTTGGAGGGGAGCCTTTTAAAAACCCCCATCTGTCCGAACAAAGTCAACAGACTGCTTGGTGACTGAATTTGCTATCGAACAGTTACCATATCAGTACATTTTTATAAAATTAATCCCTTCTTAATCGGACTTTAATCCGTTCGTAAGGAAACATCGCCCACTCGTTTTCTGTCCTGTCTCTTCCATCTCTGTTGTCCCTCTTTCACTTTCTTTTCCCATTACGTGAATACAGGGATGTCTTCATCTCTCTTCTCCTTCTTCCATTCTCCTTCACAAGTCAACACCCATATTCTCTCTCCCTACTCTTCTCCCTCTCTCTCTTTCAACACCCGCCTCTGCCAAACGCACCCACCGTATCCTTCTAGCCTTGGGGTAAGAAGAGATCTCGAGCTTGACTTTCCTATCAGGCGTTCCAGAGTGGACAAAACACGATTCGAATAGTGTTTTGTTCTCTATGGAATCCCTGACAGGAGTCGAATCATGAATCTCCGTTCCATCCGGCATTTCTCCTCCTCTCCACTTGACACTCTCGACTCCTATGCATTCGAAAGTGATAATCAGGCAAAAGTGGGTTTGGAAATCGAGATACTGTCATCCAACACAGTTTCTGTGTGTGGAGGAAATGGACGAGCGTAATCTCCATCGATCAGTTATAAATCGATAATCAATCCACCAGAATCTATCGTCAGTAATTGAAGTCGCTCTCCATTCCTTTTCATTTTTCTCACATTTTCTCTCCTTTTTCATCACACTTTGTATGACGAAACGGTCCTCTCTTTCTCCCCCTCCCCTGCTTCCTTCCATTACTCGGGGATCCTCCCTTCCAAGGAGATCAGATGATTGACAGAGTTGACTGTGACATAAACACAACACAGTCATTCCAAGTGATCACCAGAAGTGTCCGATTTCATTCCTTACTAGGACTAGTGCTTCCTCTCTCCTCCTTTTTGTCATCCCAGTGGACGGTTGAAACTGATCCCTCTCCCAGCCACTGTAAATCTCTCTCAATTTTCCCCACTCTCTAGACGGACAGACAATGCGAGAGAGCGTGCGAAATTGAGAGAATCAGGCAATTATCGCTTCCCAGTACTACTATGCTATCTATCACACATTACAACTTAATAGATAGAACTACCGTAACATTTCCCCCACAGGGGCAATAAAACTCCTTACAGAGACAGGTAATGGGGTTGAGTCATCCTTGCACTACGGTAGGAAATGATTCACGTTGCACGGTTACAAAAGGGTCTGCATTTCGGTTCAATCGCTTCGAATTGATCTACCGTCTACAGTAGTCGACTCAGGAGTCAATTTGCTATCGAACAATGTTCGTATCTAAAATATTTCAATTTTAATCGATAATCAATCATCATCTTGATCTTCGCTTGTTAGTGAAATCGGCGACTCTGCTTCTTACTACGTCTCTTTTTTCCCTTGTCTCTCACATCCCTTGTCTTCACATTACATGAATGGAACGCCGGTCCCTCTCCCTTCTTTTCTTTTCCATCCCCCAGTTCGTTCCTTCTCCTCCCTTCTCTCTCTTCTTCCTTGAGACTCCTCCCCTATCTCCATCTCCCTCTCTCCTTCCCTTCCTCCTTAAGGCTTCTCTCTTCCTTCCCATCCGCCTAACTGCGCCAGGCATTACAGTACCCCATCTCAGGTCTCAGATATCCTCTCCTCCCTCCACTTCCCTC
>LS518587.1:151335-191279 GCA_900490845.1 Pristionchus japonicus
TCCCACGCTTCCTCCCCAGTAGTCGTCGAGCTTCGTACCGTCAATTCGCACCCTCTCCTCCTCCACTTCTCCGCAGTAAAATGTTCTTAATGCTTCATACATTCCCTTTCCCTCCTGTTCCGTCTCTTTGATAACGTGCGAGTCTGTGTGTACATGTATATCGTAAGTTCCCCGGCGTGCCAATGATTCATTCTTCTAACGTTGATAAAGTAAATAATAACTTGTCTCAAACTTTTTATTCCCTGATGAGTTGCTGACTCGTAATTATCCTCTCCTCTCTCTCCCTCTCTCCCAATCAATCACGGCTACTACTCCATCCTCCTACCATCTCTAGTGCATACAGTACTCCATCCTCCTACCATCTCTAGTGCATACAGTACCCCTCATCCTCTGATCCAGGCTCTGACCCAGGCTCTCTCCTCTCTTCAAGCTGATGGTCAAATGAGTAAGGAGAGAGCTGAAGTTTTCTCAATCAATCAATCCCCCGGTTCACTCTCAGCCCTCACTTCCCCTTCCTTTCATTACTCATCCAATACGCCGCATACATAGCTCCGCCCATAATACGGAAGAGAGACGATACCATTCCGAAGTTTGAAATGCATCCCTTATTGACACTCTCTTTTCTTTCTAGTTTCGTGGAAACGTCATCTACAGATAGCCCAATTCCTTTTTCTGAACGCCTGTCGCTATTGCGCAACTATTTTTCGCTCTGTTTACTGCCCCTTCCTTTCTTCTCTTCCCCATTCAACCAAGCCTTCTTGCTCATCCGCAACTATACAGTTTCTCAACAAATAGACTCTGATTCCAATTTTTCTACCAGGATATTGTTCCCCGTGTAAGCCATTCTAGTCGTTTAGATCCCCTCCCTTCTCTGAATGGACCCATCTCCTTCTTCTCTCCAATCTCTCAATGCGGTCGGATGTGACTCTGTTCGGACAGGTTATTCCACTGTTCCTCTCTGTTATTACTCTTTGTTTCCCTCTTCATTGCTCTCCTTTTCGCTGTTCCCGACAGATGTTGGTGAACCTTTCTTCACTGATCTACTGTTTGACTTCAAACTGACGAGAGAGCATGTGAAATGGAGAGAGTCATGGTTTTGATCCTCCATCTAGAGTGTCCATTACATTCTTCAGCGGTCGACGGGCTGCTTGCCCTCTCTCAATCGACTCGGTCTATTGCGGCGACTGCAGTCGACCAGAATGCGATTGAGGTATAGTTTGTCTCGATTCTTCTTTAGTGTTTCTGCTCCTCCAGGAGATCGGTCGAGATTAAGTTCATTCATTCACTAAGAATACCTGCAAGGATAGTGATTGGGAAGTAGAGAACGAGCAGTAACCCGGGGAGCAGGGTTGAATGGGGATGCGAAGAAGTTTGAATTTCAAATCACGAGACGTGAAACTGTAGAGAGGCTCGAATCTCAGAGAACAGTTAGAGAGGACGAGAGAGCGTGTGAAAGGGAGAGACGCCAGCGCGTCTCTCATTGTGAATCAGCACGTTTACAACCGATCTGAGAAGGCATTCGAAGACGAAAAGAGATACGAATTTGAATTTTGGGCTGGGACGGTCACAGTTTACAGATCAAACACGAGAACTGTATAATTACTGGTGGTTTTCACCATAGTTGTGTTTCACAATCACACTGTTGTCATGGTTTGAGCAGTGGGAGTGCGGGGAGCATTTAGATCAATCAGGCAGTGTAATCACAAATTTGAAATCGAAATCTGCTACATTTGCAGAAGGATCTCGACACGGAAACAGTCGAGGCTGTAGCTTCACTCCCTCTCTCCGCCTCTTCTTCTCCGTCCCTTTCGTATAACGGTGAAAGGTAAGATAAGCGACACTTATTTTCATGTGATTGCTATTTTCTAACGACAACCAATTAATAAATCGCTCATTCGAGATCGCAAACTGCAACTTCGACTTCCTTCCGCCGCAACTACAAGCATGGAATCAGAAGATTGCCGACGGCCTTCCGAATCTGGGCCAAAGAGCGAAAAGCAGTACGCCGTTTCATTATTGAACTTAGTTAACTGGTTTTGATCTCGTAAAGATTCGTTGATCTTTCATAAATGAGCTTTGATAAATGATGACCGATCCTTGATCATTCAGAAGCAAGAGTCGTCGATCCTCAGTCAGCGATCCTTAAGCGAGGAGTGGAGTGCGATGGGCTGGCCCGAGAAGCAGCCGTACTTTAAGAAAGTGAGTGGTGCTTGATTAGTTTTCGTGTTTAAGCTAAGCAAGGAAGGCTTTACAAACAAGCCCCTACTGATTTGGGCGATTTCTCTTCTCTTCCTGGCGAGATATTGTGTTGCACAGAGTCAATGCGATCTTGAACAACCTTCTTTAGCAATTAGAGTAACATATCATACCTCCTTTAGCAATTGGAGATGGAGTAACATAGTTCAATCTAATCCGTCTTTAGTGTGTACTCAAAAGTGGGAACTCAAACGACAGTTCAATAGAGTTTTTGAGGAGCTTCAATCGCGCGAAGAGGCAGCTCTATCAATCATTTTCACCAAGGTGACTCTTGAATCACTTTTTCATTTTCGTATTTTGGCAGCCCGATCTTTGATCTTTAGACTGTGATCTCTGATCTTTGCAGAGACAGGAGCAGCGTTACGCACCATTCGACTGGTTCCATGCACTAGAACAGCATCGTCAGCAGTCGGCTGTCCCTGCTACGTCCACTAAATCCTCATTCGACCACTCACCCACTTCCCTCTTCAAACCCTTCGTTCCTCGTCAAGAGCCTGATATTCTAACACAGATCATGAACCTGAACCTGATGCACGAGAACATGCCAGAACATCCCTTTTCTGGTTGAGATTCACAATTGGCGTCTCCGTCGCGATAATCTAACCTACAGTAACCTCCACTGTGCCTCACTGTTTTCGTTATTGTGCTTGTTCTGGAATGCGTCAGTTTCTGATTACAATGATAAAATTGATAATTATACTAGTATTGATCCGTTCCACACCTGAGCATCGAACCTGCATCCACTTTGGAGTACTTCCCGCCCATATTTTGCAGCGGGAAGGACGCTGAAGAACTCCTGCGACAGCTGCTGCAAGTTGTCGCATTTTCGATTTTCTGATACTTGCCACTCGTCTGATATCACTTGGTCGACCTTCCCTAGCTGTTACAGTGATCTCCGACCATTGTGAGCGTCGGGAATGAACCAGCTGCAAAACTCGCAAACGTGAAGCTGCAGCAGTGATTTCAACCGCGACTCCAGTCGATGAAAAATACGACATGCACATGTTTCGACGCCATTTCTCATGGAGATCACGATGGTACCAACGGTGTACGCTTTTGATCTACGTCAATCGATCAGGTAGGTCAAAACCCTAGACCACCTGTAAAATGGCCTATCGATTTTTTCGATTTTCCCTTGTTCCCAAATGAATATCCGAGCATGCGACAGTCTGTCCACAGCCTACCACACCTGAGAATCAAAACCGCATCCATTTTGTAGTTGTTTCCGCCGAGAAATTGCTGCTCGACTCGTCTCCGACAATCTCGCAGCCGCTGCAGCAGGCCGCACGACTGAAAGTAATCGGACGCTTACCCAGCCTGCCTACGCCCAGTCCCTATCGGAAAAGCATATCAAACATAATAAGGACGAATGTTCCGGCTCACCATGGCTCCTTGACCGGTTAGACCCTTGCCTGCGATACTCGCAGCTAGAGTCGCAGCTTTCTGTTTCTGAGTATTCCCGAGCCGCCGGGACCCGGTCAAGTCCATTTGCCTCAGTTTCTGACATTTTCGAGCAAAGAGAGCTCGAAAATTGCCCCAGTGCAGGGTGGAACCGGTTCTGCAGCTTGTGCAGCCATTTTTGCAGCAACCGGCATCGAGAAAATCGTGAACTCATGCGTCCCACCTTGGTCCGGGTTTAAAACATTATTACGAGTACTGCGGCCTAATGTACGTTGAATAATGCCATAATCAGCGCTCAAACGGGAGGAATTAGCGCCCAAATCGTAGAGGCGCTTCTGGAATTGAAGGCAACCACGTAGGTGTTGTTGGTTGACACCCGTTTATAGAGCGAATATTGCTGATTCTTCTGACACTTGAAAGCATTTGAAAATCTGGCCAGGATGGACGGTGCTCTATCGTTCAAGTTCAAATTTTAAAAAAGCGGTCTAAGTACGGTAGTTGAAACAGAGCACGCTCATGACCGGGAATATTTCCAGATCCGTTCAAACTCGTCCATAAATTACAATCAAGCCGTTTTCAGAATCTGCTCAATGAGGAGATCAGGATGTCGTCGAAAATTTAGAGAAATTTAGAGACCATCATGCATTATCGATTGGTTGGTCAAGACAGACGGTTTTCCTTTGGATTGATTTATAGATTTTTCTAAACTTTTCTCGATTCCAAATTGATTTCTTAGCATCCAACAGTGGGTTCTCGTGCAACTAACATGGGCTAACAACTGAAATCGTTACCAAATACGAACCATCCAAACGAAGAAACTATCAGCCACTTCTCCGCTCACTTCTTATGTCAAATTATTCGTCCTTTTGGCTATTCCTCCCTCTCAAATGACGAAGTTTGCGCGAAGTCGACCTTACTCTTTCCACTAGAACGGGTTCGGGACGGAAAGGAAGCACGCATGGACCATCACCTCTACTACTATAAGTCTACTACTATCATTTTCACAGACGAGAGTGTGTGAAAGTGAGAGAGCGCCGATCATGAATCTGAATCGATGGAGGCTGGGGCGTTCGAAAATCGTCTCTAGAGTTGGCAGAAGTCGTCCTCAGGCGATTCCAATCGTTTCCGGTGCCCACAGCCCGTCTAGAATGCTGCCGTATGCTGTGGAAGTGAAAAATGGAGGCGGAAACCGGCGATTTGCCTTTGATCTTTCCGGTATCATGCTATATTTCGACTCATTACCAACAAATAGTAATGAGTACTCAATTCAGAACTGGAGTTGTAGCAGTGATCGACTTCTTCCCCCGCTCAGCAAGATCCTCCCCAATCCCACTAACTCCATAACATCTATCTAGCTTTTGATCTCAGTCTCGGCTGATATTCTACATGTTTCTTGTCCAGTTCTTGTGATGAACAGGTTTGCTGATTGTCTACTTATATCCACACCTCATGTGAATCTGAAAAGCACTCTGCTTTGACATTCGACGACTTCTGACCAATTGAGAAGCAACTTTTGAGTCGTTTCATCTCTTCGTCTTGCATCTTCCTTCACTATTACGGGGGAGAAGGAAGATTAAGGGGAAGAAAGGCGAAGGCGTAATGGGAATGCCAATGCTGATCTGGAATGGGGAGGTGAAGGGAGCAAGTTATCATCGTTTTCAGAGGCGGATAGCCTGATGCGAATTCTAAGGATCAGGTTAAAATGTGAAACAAAACATCCAAATCGGTTGCATAGAGCGCATCGAGACACGAAAAAGCGCGAGAGAATTTCACACATGCAGAAAATGTGGCTGTTGCCAGTCATTGATCCATACTGGAGCCGTCTCTGCGCACGAACAAAGTTTCATCGCACTCACAATCAGTGTTGGGCGCAGCAAAGAATGAGGTCACGGTCCTCTGCACTATGGTCTAAGAGAAGGGAAGCTAGCAGGTGTCAGATTCTGATTGATCATGGACGTGACAAGGGACGGGATAAGAGAAGGCGCAACTTTAATCGTCTACTTGCAGGATTAGGGAAAAATCATGTCAGTACTCCATTCTCAACAGTCACTTACAGCGTAGCGTGATGTCAAAGACCAAAGAGCAAACATCAAAGATTTAAAAAATACGATCATCCTTTTCATTCCTTTCCCTCCTTTGCAGGTAGATCAATAACCTCATTTCATTGCTTCTCTCATTACTGTATTTTAGTGCAACAATGGATTGAAACATGTTTTGATTCTTCACTTTACCAGTTTTTTAGCGGAGGGCACAGTACACAAACCTTCCTGATCTCCCCTATCTCTCGTATCGATTGGAGAGAGACGGAGAGAGAGGAGGGAGAGGGAGACTCTGTTGACCTACCCTCTCTCGTGACCTCTCCCTCCTCTCCCTCCCCTCCCTTCCCATCAGTTTCTTCCCATCTCGTCCGCGCGTTCATCGCTCTCTTCCTCCCTCCCTTTTCCTGTTAATTTTGTCTGTTTTTCTTAACCATTCATATTTCTGGCTGTTAGTCCTCATCTATATATTCGCTGCCTCAATTTGCACCAACTTCGCCCAGTTTAACCACCATTTCTCTTCGTTTTCGCACACTTTTCGCACGATTACAGTTCTCTCTTCCCATCCCTCAGTCTCTTCCCATCTCCTCGGCGCTTGGTGCCTATCAAATTCGTTAAAAATAAGACAGCACGTCAGATTTCAAAAAGATACGATGAGTATAGCACGACGATATTGAGTAGATCAAATTGGGTTGGTTCAAACAGGCTTGGAACTACTTATTCGATAGAGTTTCCTTCAATTATTACCTGATTCAGGATTCAATGACTCTACTAGATGGGTAGCAATGATCTCACCAAGGCCCTCCTTCAATCACTCTTTCTAACTCGTTCCAAGACCACGAGACCGCGAATCCCTTTGTCCTCTCCTCTTTCTTCAGCTTCTGAAAACGAGTCTCTCCATCTCTTTCTACTCATGAATGATGCCCCTGATCCCCTCTTCCCCTCTCTGAGTCGGCTATGAACAAACAGATAAACAGTTTATGTTTTGCAACTTATCGTTTTGGGGATTAGACAAACCACGACCCGATTTGTTACTCTTGATCGATTTTTGTAAAGATAGGGTTACGACAGATGTTCGGGCAATTTCTGATTGGAAGCTGAAGGAGAACAAAAGGTTGGGTTTCTGTGTGATCAGGAAACGAGTGGGCGCCGAGGGATACGGAAGATTTTACCACATTATGTCAGTAATCTCAACTCTTACAGTCTGACGAGATCAACAGAGACCAAAGATCACGCGACAGTAGGCTCATACTCGCCTCCCTCGCAAGTAGATCAGTAATCTAATAGCTGCGGCTCTTACTACATTATTGGGTTACGGTAGCGGAACAAGAAGTGAACAAGTATCGATTGATGTCTGAAATGGAGAAACGGTGGGATTACGGTAGTTACTGTGTGACATGTTCTGGTCAAGGAGTCCAAAGATCAAGAGAGATCGAAGATCACTCGAAAGTAGGCTCATCCTCGCCTCCCTCGCAGGTACAATAGATCAATAATCTAATGGCCGCAGCTTTTGTTTCATTGAGTTTGTAGTAAGTACATCACAATACGTCAAGTTTTAGGGCAGATTGCACTGTACACATGCCTCCCTGATCTCCCCTATGTCTCCTATTGATTGGGGAAGAGAGGGAGAGGGAGAGAGAGGAGGGAGGGCGAGGGTCTTGACCTACCCTCTTCCTTACTCCTCTCCCTCCTCTCCCTCCCCTCCCTTCCCACCAGTCTCTTCCCATCGTCTTTGCGCGCTCCCCCGCTCTTTTCCCCTCCGTTTCCCTTTGATATTGCCTGTTTTACTAAATCAATGTATTCTTTCTCGCAATCTGCTCTTTCTGCGGCCCAGTTTATCACAATTTCTGCTCGTTTTCGCGCCTTTTCATCCCATTATCGCTAAACTTTATAGTCCCTCGCGATGTCCGCACTCTCGCGTTTCGTCATGACGCGATCTGCACTCATCGCGGCGTTGGAGCAGCTTTGCCGCCATCCTACTGGCGCTCTGGCCAACGACATCCTCATCCGCGCGACGCGACGGTTTCTCCGATCTGCCCGGCCTGCTGAGGTGAGCTACTCATTCATTCTTCCATTCTTTCGACTTGCTTAACATTATCTCGAACATTGTCAGCGTTCTTTCGACTTTAGCTTTTTTGCTATTTGACTTTTGCTTGACTTTTGCTCATTCTTTCGACTTTTGCTTATCTAATTGATCTAATTACATTTTAAGACGAATCGATCGACTGCAACTCTCATCACGAAGATGGGCAGATATCTCTTGAAGATCAATCGTGCGCTCGCCCGCCTTGGCTGATCGTCCGTAGTTTGTTGCAAAGATTTTTGTTGATAAATTATCGTGTTGTTTCCACTTGTGTTCCACATCTCAAGGAATCTCAACCAGACTTAGCCTTTATGTTCTTCACTGATTTTATGTTCTCAGAGAGGCAGCTTGGAAGTTGTTCCGTCACATCACTTCGGATCGATATCACATAGGGGATTATGAGACACTGTAGGTGGGAATGGTCAGGATTACGGTAGTCCGAAGTGTTGTGACTGATCTCGAGAATTCTACTCGTTACTACGCCTTCCGGGTCCAGGTTCTTGAACAATCACCCTTCTTTTCTCACCCATCTGTCGGCGTGTGGGGTTGATGCCATCAGAAATGAATGCAGGGACTCGAGAGATGCTAACGGAGAGGCAGGCACGCGGATCAAACGTGGGGAGGTGGAAAGATCATAGAGGGAGGAGATGCGTTGATACAGGCGTGCAGCTTCTGACCTTAATTTATCTGAATTTGAGTTGATTCCTGCTCCCCTTGACTCGAAAGCGGAGTAGCAGATCGTTGCGATTCTCCACTGGAAACTCAATCAACTTCTCAAAGGCATGGAATAGGTTGCAGTTGTCCTGTGAAGGTATGGCCAGACGGGCACCGCGTTTACAGTCTATCAATCTCCGTTGTTTTTCAAAGTCTGATGCCAAAGACCAAAGATCAGAAGAGATCAGAGATCAAACTAAAGTATCCTCATTCTGTTCCCCCCCCCCCTCTTCCCTCCCTCTATCTTCCCTCCAGAGATCAATGATCTAGAGTAGATAATTGATCTCGTGACCTCTCCTCCCTCTCCCCTCACCTTCCATTGATCTCCCTCTCCCCTTCTCTCCCGCTTCCCTCCTCCCTCTTCCCTTCTCAGGTCATTCCCCTCCCATCTCACGCGCTTCCTCCCTTTTCTCCACCTATTTTAGTCTTTATTTCGTTTTGTAAGTTCACTAGTCAATGATTCTCACATTACATTGATAACTTGTGCGTTTTAGGAGCACCTGTTCTCCCTTTTCTCTGAGTTTCGCGCTGTTTTCGCTTCAGTTCCCGCTCAATTTTGCTCTTAGAATGAATTCGCTTGTGCGCTTCCCTCTGTGAAACTCCTCCCCTTCCTTCTCAACCATTTTACTCTCTTCCCTTCTCTCCCGGTCCGTTCCCTTCTTACTCCTTGTTAGCATGTTGTTGCTGTTAGGCCCTTGCCAGCTCCTCCCTCTATCTACTTCTGATCTTGTCTGTTTCACTATCCCTATTGAACGTATTCCGCAATTTACTGTACGCCATTCTCACCATTTTCGCTCCGCTTTCTATCATTTATCCTCGTTTTCGTGCCTTTTTCGGCCCCACTCCTCGTTCAACCCCTGATTTTCTCAGATGTCTCCCCTACATCGTTTCGTTGTTTGTAAGCGGGCGCTTCGTTCGGCCGTGCTCACCCTCCGGCGAATCCCGAACGCCGTTGAACGCAACTACAGGCTCGTCGTGGACACCTGTCGTGTCATTCGTGATCTGCACCCTTCTCAGGTGAGACAGTTGCCTTTGAGTGACTTTGTGGGTACTTCGATTTACTCCTCTGACCTCGTCTAATCAATACAATTGTAGGACGTCGCGGTGACGGAGGCCAGGATCGTCAAGATCATGGAGAAGTTGGACGAAATCCATCGGGCAATCGAGAGACTCAACTGATTGTCTACTCATCTTTGTGCCGATAAAGAACATTGTTGATCTCGATTGTTGTTGACCACTTATCACACCTCAGGGGATTCTGGAACACACTTTGGCTTGATGTTTGCACCCTCTCTTGTTTTAGGAAGAAGTAACTTGAAAGTTCTTCTCTCTTTCAGTCTCCAGTTCTTTCAGTCTCTTCCTTTCACTGTCTATGGGGGAACTTTGAATTGGTTATCGTTAATCTTATCCGTAGACATGCTTGTCGTGCAGGTGGGGGGAGGTGTGAAGGGATGATCTTTCATCTTCCAAGGAGATATCCTTCCACAGACACTCGTGAACAACGCAGTCGAGATATCAGATACATGCGTGATGCACCAGATACTCGACCAGGAATATCCGAGCCCCTTCACAGTGCGAAACTTCTCAACGAGGCCTGCGTGTGGACAATGTTCACCGATGAGAGAAGGGAAGTGCGTTTTGGAGAGAGCAGAATCTAAGGATGAGGCTCCTGTGAAATTGTCCCTGTTGGCACAGACTAAAAGTGATCTCGTGTCCACTTGTATTTCGCATGGTAGCGGAATCTCATCAAACGAAAAGGGGTGCTGTGAATAGTGGATAAAAGAAGAGAGGGAGAGAGAGGGAGACAATCATGCTTGCCTTTGATCACAGATTGATCCATGTTGGAACGGAAACAGACGGTCGCCGTGTTTCCCGAGTAGAAAATGGATCTTTTCACAATCGGTCCCCATTCAGATTTGGGTCTAGTTCCCGGTTTTTCACATTGGTCATTGAGAAGAGATGCGTTAGTGTTTCTGCGTGATCATTACATTGTGATATCAAAGACCAAAGATCAAACGAAACTCGCTGGAAGATCAATAATCGCCTGTCCTGCCAGATGGCGAGAGCGTCAGAGAAACAGACACGGCCCCGACACTCCCTTGATCTACCCTCTTCCTCCCTCCATCCCTCCCTCCCTCTCCCTTCCCATCACTAGGTCAGTCTCTTTCCTTCCTCTCCGCGCGTTCCCCGCTCTTTTTCTCCCTCCATTTCCCCTTAATTTTGTCAGTTCTGCTAAAACATTAACATTTCTTGTTGTTAATCTTCACACATGTTTGGTAGTTGCCGTTTGAACCCTTTTCGCCCCGTTACTTCACCGTTTCTTTCCGTTTTCGCCCCAATCTCGACCAACTTTCGATATTCTCAGTATGACCACGTCTCTCCGCCGTTTCGCGATTTGCAAGAACGCCCTGGCAGCCTCCCTCGCGCACCTGCGGCGCATGCCGAATGGGGTCGTCCTCAACCACAGACTCGTGCGATCTACGGTGCGACTGCTCAGGGACTCGCGTCCGTCTGAGGTGAGCTGTCCTGCTTTTGAACGGTCCTTTTGATTCTCTGGCACTTCTTTACATTAGGCGCCAGCAGACCGCACTCGTGGGTTGCAAATACGATAGAATTAGAATGGGGTAGATGGTAGACTGATACATTTCCTTGGCGCCTAAATTAAAGAAGCGACGCTTCTCTTTACCCCTTGTATAATTCTCGTGATTGCAGCACGATCGCGTCACTGACGAGAGGACGAAACTGCGGCTCTGTTCTGGTTGATGTGTCCTTTGAAAATAGATGTGTCCTAAAAAATAGATGTGTCCCAAAAAAATAGATGTGTCCCAAATAAAATTGATGTGTCCCAAAAAAAATAGATGTGTCCCATTTTCCAGAATTTCGGACCTCCGAAAAATAGATGTGTCCTAAAAAATAGATGTGTCCCAAAAAAAATTGATGTGTCCCAAAAAAAAATTGATGTGTCCCATTTTCAATGATTTCGGACCCCCGAAAAATAGATGTGTCCCAACAGAATAGGGGCTTCTTCACTTGAGGCGGCAAGCTCAGCACACTTTTTTACACTGCGTCGCTACCCTCTTTGGTCGTCTGTGCCTTCGCCGCCGGGGTCGCGGTTGACAAAGAACATAGAGTATTTCGCATTCATGGCAGATGAGTGATCATGTCGACAGGTAAAATGAACAGCCTGCTTCCCTTATCCGAATAATCCTGGTTTCTGTCAGCCAGTGGTTGAAAAAAACCCAAGAATCAACATCTCCTTCGACTTATTGCGAATTACCCTCTGTTCTTTGTTAACCGCGACCCCGGCGGCGAAGGCACAGGCGACCAAAGAGGGTAGCGACGCAGTGTAAAAAAGTGTGCTGAGCTTGCCGCCTCAAGTGAAGAAGCCCCTATTCTGTTGGGACACATCTATTTTTCGGGGGTCCGAAATCATTGAAAATGGGACACATCAATTTTTTTTGGGACACATCAATTTTTTTTGGGACACATCTATTTTTTAGGACACATCTATTTTTCGGAGGTCCGAAATTCTGGAAAATGGGACACATCTATTTTTTTGGGACACATCAATTTTATTTGGGACACATCTATTTTTTTGGGACACATCTATTTTTTTAGGACACATCTATTTTCAAAGGACACATCAACCAGAACAGAGCCGAAACTGCTGCGCAAGAAGATCAAGAAGGTGCAGAGAGCGATCCGACGACTGGCCTGAAGCTGTCCCGTGCTCACCAATTGTTGAGGATAAACAGTTATCTTGTTGTCCATTTGTATTTCACATCTCAAGGGATTCTGGAACACACATTGCCTTGCATTGATTGTTTCTTGTCCAACGTGTTGTCTCTTTCTATCTTGGGGAGGGGACAATATGTGAGTGATCTCACAAGGAATGCCGTGGTTGGGTAAGAGGAGGGGGAATCGTAGATCTTCTAGAGAGTCTGCAAGGAGGGCGCGCAACGAGGCCGGCGCGTAACGCATCTTCGATGACGAGAGAGAGTTCGTGCAGAAGTGCGCAGAATGAAAGTATGAAGACCAGCCACTTCTAGGACCATCTGGAGGTGTTATGGGCAGCAGAAGAAATAGAAGATGAGGGAAGGAGATGGGGAGGTAGAAGAAACTGAGGAGAAAGGCGTGAAGAAGTCGAGGAGGAACGAGACAATCCTTGATCACTCTCCCCTTTCTTTATTTCAGACTGAAGTTCAGGTTGTTCGATTTTGCGTTCGGAGTGCTAGGATCTGTTTTCTTGATGTGGCGGTGTCGGATAGAGTCCTGATTAGATTCTTCCAGGTCTACGCACCCGCCTCAATTGACCTAATCGAGTACAGTAACTTCATTCAAGAAGTCGAAAATGAGTTCCACGCTCCATTCACAGGTAGCCATCAGTATCGATTCGTGCATAAGGTCATCCTAGGAGATCTCAATGGGAAAGTGGGTGGTTGCGAGGCAGGGGAAGTTTCGGTGGGGAAATTCGGGTATGGGAATAGGAATGAAAAGGGACAAATGGTCGTCGATCTCTGCGAAAGACTACATCTAAGGGTGGGAAACAGCTTCTTTAGTAAACGGCCAGCTAGGAAATTCACATGGGTTTCCCCCAATGGTCTCGCTAAGAACGAAATCGATTACATTCTCTTCCCCCGGGATGTTCGAGTACTGGATGTGGGAGTGGTAAATCAGTTTGATTTCTCAACTGATCACCGTATGGTTAGATCCACCTTCTCATTTCCTTTCCGCTTTCAAAGGGCAATCAATAGACCGGGTAGGGGGGTCTCGCACCTCGAAAATGACATGTTCAATTTCAGCTTAGAAGTAGAATTGAAGCGCAGAGGTGCGAGTGGGGATTTGGATTACGGTAACGTGGTTTCAGCAATTCAGGGAGCTGGCAAAATTGCAACTACTTTCTCCCCCGAAGGTACACGGGTTTCTCAAAAAACCCGTGACTTGCTGGTTAGACGTAATTAGTTCGGTGGGGGTTTCTCGGGTTGAATGGTTACTGGTCAACAGGGCAATTAGGGAGTCGTTTAAAAGCGACAGGGATCAAGCTTACCTCAACTACATCAATGAGGCAATTAGACTTGGGAAGGGTTATAGCAGGGCATCGGATAAACTGGCAATATGGAGGGATAGGATCACGCGCATTAGGAATGGGAAAGGGGAATTAGACCTAACTCAGGCGGGCATTGTTAAGGCATTCCAGGCCTTCTACAATGATCTCTACAAAGGAGATGGTGGGATAGGATATCGGGAGGTGATAGCACGGGATCCCTTCATTCCCATAAGCGCGTCTGAAGTAGATCAAGTACTGCGCCACTTCAAATCAGGCAAGGCTCCCGGGAAGGATTCTATTACTGGGAAAATGCTACGGGTGGGTGTAGACCAACTAGTTCCTACTCTCACCACTCTCTTCAATAACATCATACTGGGGGATATTCCACTAGGATTCGGGGACTCTCGCACAATTCTTCTACCCAAATCTGGCGATCCATCTCTAACCAAAAACTACAGACCGATTAGCTTGCTGCCTGTTCTACAGAAAGCACTAACCGGGCTGCTCAACAAGAGGTATGCGCCAGTATTGGATGAAATAAAAGCTGGGAACAAATGGGTTTTAGGCAGGGTAATTCTACTACGGATGCAATCCATACTCTCAAATCTGTCATTGCTCATTGCGTCGATTACAGGCTGCCGATCTATCTGCTTTTTGTAGATATTTCCAAAGCTTTCGACAGCGTTTACACAGAAGCAGTGTACAGGGCTGTTGAGTTGGAGGGTATCCCATCAGAGGTGGTGTCTTTCTTAGCGGGCCTGGCACGGGGAAGTAAAAACGCGTTGGTGGTTAACGGGAGTGAAGTAGAAATCGAGGTAGGAAGGGGCGTAAGGCAAGGAGACTGTTTGTCACCGAGGCTGTTTACTGCAGTGCTCGATATGGCATTCCGTCAACTTGGCTGGTCTAGGAAGGGTATTAGTGTAAATGGTCGGTTTCTCTCTCATATCCTTTTTGCCGATGACGCCGTTCTCATTTCTCACGACGAGAGACAAATACAGGCTATGGCGCGGGAATTGGAACGGGTGCTGGCAAGGGTTGGATTAGTGCTCAATGGGGATAAAACCATTGGTATGACCTCTAAGCCCAACCCTAGAGTAGTCAGAGTAGCGGGAAAGGAAGTCAAACTTCAGGAAAGGGTGGTCTATTTGGGAAGCGCAATCGCGGTTAACGGTTACGATGAGTGTGAAATAACCCGTCGTATTCAAGCTGGTTATGGTGCTTTTCATAAACATCGCTCTTTCCTCATCAATCGGGGTATTCCTATGGCACATAAACGCCGTCTCTTCAATGGGTGTATTTTGCCTGCGGTACTGTACGGTTGCGAATGTTGGGCTCTGACTAAAGCACAAATGAATCGATTATCGGTGGCTCAGCGTCGAATGGAGCGTTGGATGGTTGGTTGTACGGTGCTCGATCATGTGTAATGAGCGGTTGCGAGATTCCACTAAAGTTCAGGATTTTGTTCGCACTGCGCAGAAAAGAAAATGGTTCTGGTTACATAAGATCGCGAATGAGGATAACTGGAAGTGGAGCCGAACTGTGATCGAATGGTACCCGCGAAGGAAAAGAAGGAGAGGACGCCCAATGACAAGATGGTCCGACATTTTCCGCAAGACAATCGGCCCAAACTTCCTCAACGAAGCGAGAAAAACCACTTGGAATGCCATGCACATCAGAGCTCTCAGCCCCTGACCTCTTGATAAATGTGTTAAAATCGTAATCGTAAAAAATCGAGGGGAAGGAGAGGGGAAGGAGGAAGAAAAAAGAAGGAGGGGGATGGGAAGGGACGGAGGAGATGAGACGAGAAGCTTTCGAGAAGGAAAGAGACAACCCATGATCACTCTCAGGGGAGATAAAGGGAGGAGGAGGAAGGTAGTAGGAGGGGAGGGAGGAGATGAGATGAGGAGAGAAGAAGTCGAAAAGGAAGGAAAGATGTATGTGCCCATCCTTGATCAGCCTCTGCCTTCTTTCCCGCAGCTAACAAGTGAAGAGATGAGGATAGAGGTGGTAGGAGACGGGGAGAAGGCTACACAGAGGGAGGAGATATTCCTCCTTCCTGCCCCTCCACCCGCCCCTCTCTATCATCGGGGAAAGTTAGATTCTCGTCGAGATCGAGAATCATGTGTGTGAGGGAGCTGAATACTGTGCAGGCAAGAGTGGGCTGTGTTTCGAGCCCTCCCCGAGGAGAAGGGGAAGAGACTTCTCGGCGCCCTCACGCATTCTGGCGTCTCGCGGGCGCAGGTACGCCTCCCAAAACGACAGCAGCGCCTTTGTGTCCGACGCGTATCCGGCTCAACTCCCAGGCGTACGCGTGCTCGCCTTATTGATGATGCTGATCGATCTAATCAAGGTGGCCGCCGACTAAAAACAGAAGAGTATGCTGCTGGAAGGGAGTGCAGTAGTCCGTACGAGACATCCAGATTACTCAATGGATCCCAACATCAACTGAGAGCTAACGTAAAGACAAATCGAGACAATTTCTCGACGTGCAATTCAATGGATGGAACCAGGTCGCTTGATTAGATACTTTATCGATGTGGGCAAGGGATAATATAGACAAGGTAAGAGAAAGAGGAGCGAATGAGCGGTGCAGATGACAGTAAAATCACGAAACTGACTCGAACCCAAAACTAAGTGATCTAGGGGAATCGTCAGAGGAACACGCATGCTTCCAAGTACAGAC
This sequence comes from Pristionchus japonicus, assembly GCA_900490845.1. Classification (NCBI taxonomy): domain Eukaryota; kingdom Metazoa; phylum Nematoda; class Chromadorea; order Rhabditida; family Neodiplogasteridae; genus Pristionchus; species Pristionchus japonicus. The sequence goes on from LS518587.1 coordinate 167,556, forward strand.
ATGAAAACTCCCAGCCATGAACAAAATAATAGGAAATCCTTTACTAGTGCAGGTAGGCAGAGAGACGCAGGGAAGGTCATGGCAGTGCACAGCATTCTTGAGAGCAAAAGGAGTGACTTTACGGCGGTAACCTTTTCACTGTACGCCTTTCTGATCATTGGCTGTGTTCTACGATCTCCTTTTATTAAAGCTGATCCTCGGTACTAATCTATTCCGAGATCAAAAGCTTCCGACGCAGTATCCTTCTCTGGCTGCTCTATTCTCCCTCTCCCTCTCCCCTCCCGTTCCCCACCTCTTCTTCCTCCCTCCCCTCTCTCTCGTTCGAATCGGTTGCCTGCGTATCGGCGGCGCGCGCGCACTCTTTCCGCAGCCAAATCTATCGAGTGTAGAGGGGCGAGGGAGAGGGCACTCTCCCCTCCCTCTCCCTTGTTGTTTCCTCCTACTCTCCCACAGATGGTTATCGTTCGAGCGTCCAGAGTGAGAGAGAGAGAGACAGTCTCAATTACCCCTTCCCCTCTCCCTCCAATCCCTTGGCCGCGAGGTTCCCTGCGCAAAAAAAAGTGATTGAAAGGAGGAGTGAAGGTACGGGAGAGGGATTGGAGCTCTTAAGAAGCCTGAATCGTCAATGAGAATTGGCTGATTTGAACATCAGAGAGGGAATCTAGAGGAGAAAGATGGAGGAACAATCGAAATGGTACATTCGAAGCAGGTCTGGCAGTGAATGAATGTCGCTTTTAAATGGCAGGCACATAAAATCATTGCAAAACGAGTAAACAAAGAGAACATACAGTCGAAATTTAAATAATTGAGCATTTAATCGCATCCATAGCGCGATATTGAACATCGTTCTCTACAGCAACGCATCAAATACACTACTTGACAAATGTTCTCTCTAATCAACAGTTAAGATACACATGAACGAGGCTCTACGAAGACTACACAGAGAATATTCGACTAATCATTAGATAAAGGGCAGTTATCATGATACAATCGGAGAGACATGGTGGGTGAATCGGAACAATACAAGATGAGACAACAGACAGAAACAGTATGCCGAATTAGTTGTCCCGACGATTTCGACTGTCTGTCGGCTCGACGAGGTTCTCCCTGTAGAGATCGTTGGGGTAGTTGATCTGAAAAGGAGACTATCAGAACTGCATCCCGTAAATTCGCTACTCATGGAGTAGGGTTTCACAAACGAGCACGTTTTTCAGTGTGGAATGACAGAATGTTCACTCGCTCGTACCTCTCGATGAGAGGTTGGATGGGTGAAGGCTAGCGAGACCACCAGTATCTTCTCGTCCCATTTCCTCTGCAAAACCGTCAATACTAGATAAATATCATTAGAATAAAGTACAACTCGATATCGTACCTCCTTAGGCTCAATGATTGCCTCAATCGGCGAGTTGAGTTGCCTCCTCAGCGAATTGCGTAGATCGAACAACTCCTCCTTGAATGGACATTTTTTGAATTTTTATTTATAAACTAATTACTTCAATATTCACAAACACGCGAAGGGGGTAGAAGATCACATAGAAAAGTATCGGTAACTCTCACCTCATCAATAGCATCAAATTCCTCGAGAGCACAGCGAAAACAGAGAGCGTGCTCTAGAAAGAGTAATTGGTTTCGGAGAAAAATCATCACATTATCACCATCGATAGTCAGTATACATAAATTGACAATAATGCATAAACTTCATTTCCCGGATCAGTTCAAGTTCAGAATCAAGTTCACACACCTAGAATCACAATCTTACTTCAAATCAGCATCTACAGTAAGCTCTGGACAGGTAGCCAGAAGAAGTGTAGCGGGTTGCTAGCTAGATAAAAGTTTAGTGAATGCAACTCACTCTTGTACTCCGTTCGCAGTGGCACAACATCCCGGATCAGTACTTTCTCCCTCTTTCCGGTGTCGACGTGACGGACTTCCAGCTGTAATGATGATGTTGTTGTTGTTGTTGTTGTCGTTTGTGTTTTTGTTTGTTTTTGTTTTTGTTGTTATTGTTACTGTTAATGGTTGTTGCCATCTATTCCCACTTGCGTAGTAGCTGAACCCCTACTGACCTTCGCGACCTCCTGTTGCTCATTCGCTGGATGTACATCGATGATGGTTACGCGATATCCGAGTCTATCAGTGTCGTTGATGTAGCAGCCAGCGTATCCTGAATAAGAGAAATAAATGTGAGAAGCTCTACAATTAATGGTGCAGTGGTGAGTTTGAAGGATATCGATCGATATTAGGCGTCATTGACTAACATAATGCGTGCCGTCGACTGTTTGAAACAACACTTAGCTAACAATGACTGCTGACGAACGGAAGGGATGCGAAATGAACGCACAACTCCTAAAAAACAGGAGGAAATATACACAACTGACCCTTCCTCCAACTCCCAAGGTCGCACGACAGCAGGGACTTATGATCGTCACTGAATAATAAAGTTCAGTTCTCGATTGTCACTCCCACACAGTACCCTAACCAAAGCAACGATTGTTTTAGAAAAAACCACTCTTCAGTCATCACATCTCTCTACCGTACTCACTAGAGCTCCCGGCGCATTCTTTGACACTTCTGGTAGTCGTACTTGCTCGCAACGAAGATTTCTTCAAAATTGTGGAAATAGGTCAACCAGACCTGGGAAGGGAATAATGATAATACTTTCTCTGCGAAACTGCAAATTCTGAAAAAAAGACACTGATTTCATACCTCCTCCCTTGGCTTGTAATACCGAAGAGTCTCTGATCCCATTTCAGGATCGTCTTTGCGGTGGAAGAACTTGAAAGGCTCCGGAAGGATCGGATGATCTTAAAAGGACGAAAAGTGAAACATCACGAAAGTGAAACATCACCAACAACCTCTCATCAACGTTATTGAATACGCCCTCATTATCGGCACTTGATCAAAGGAGAGTCCAAAGTGTCCCTTCTCACCGTCTCTTCTCTCATATCTCTGCTGGTCCCCTCTCGAGCCGGAACCACGGTAGGAAGATACGGTCGAGCCTGGGAAATAAATAATCATGCTAATGCATGGAATACTGAATCATACTGACTCTTCACAAATCATACCCCTAGGACTCAATATGTTTCACGGTTTCCTTTATACCGTAACCTCACACACTTCCTTACAGTACCCTACCATAGTTTCATATGTTCTATCGTACCTCCATCCAACGATCGATCGTCTCTGTACGCCCGTTCCCATCTCTCCTCACGCTTCTGCGCGTCATTCTCCAGTTGTATGTCCTCCAGCAAGTGGTAATACTGAAAGAAAGCCTCGTCATAGAATAGATGAAATATAAATAGAACACTTTGAAGTGGAGGATAATGGAAGCGCTTTCTCTTCAGTTCTTTCCAGTTGCAATACTGCCATGGTCTTAGAATACATGTTCATACTTCCAAGTTGTAACGACTCAAGTTACAATCGATCATTTCGTAGCGTACTTTGAACTTGCTTGCGTCGAGGTAGATCCGCTTCTCCGAGGGCGCTTTATCCATCGATCCGTTCCAAGTCGAATTCCTCTCGAATCCAGGAGGCTCAGCGACTGGAATTAAAATGATTGCATAATCAAACAATGAAACACGCAGGAGTTCTACTGTGATCAACTGCGCTCCCTTTTCGAGCTATTTCTAGTAGTAAACGTGACAAAATTTTGTGCCGAATTGAATTCTGGAATTACTTGTGGAGTTCTCAGGGAGAGTCCACCCACTACTAACTCTTGGCAATCTAATTCATTGATATTCATACTTCCGGGGAATTCCACAGGTGTCGAATTGACTTACGCATGTGCCGATCAGAAATATCGAATCCCGGCGTCGATCTATTCCGGATCGTATTCTCTAGGCCCGGTGGATGCGTGTGCGAGCTGAGAAGTGTCTGACTCTCTTCCTTTCCCACACTCTCTCACTCTGTCTGCCTGATAAGATTCACACTCCCCCGGGGAGCGACGATTTCATGTGTGTGTGCTCTTACCCCAAGTGGATAGGAAGCGATTGTACTTAATTAATCTCTCACTCCATTACTTACAGTTGGAATCGATCAGTTGGCGGGGTCGGATCAGAAGGAGTGTTGTCGTTACTGCAGCGGGAGTAAGTTGACGACTGACCAGAATGCTTCCTGTTGCTGCAAATGGGTGATTGTGAAATCACCAAATTGGCAACTGCAGGATGTGTTTCACGGTTCGATGTTCTCAAAGTGAAATAGTTATTTTTTTATGACTACGTCAAGCGGAAACAATAAAGGCACTATTGAGCAAATGCATGAATATGTTGTAAAATGGACGAATAATTTAGCTTACCCTGGCATCTGTTTAGGAGCGAAAATTCCTGAGAGGCCGTTTAAAGCGGGAGACATGGGAGAGTTGTGAACCGGCTGAGGATTCTCCTCCACATAGCTGCAAAAGTATAAAATTTGCGCCTATTTGAGTGAAGGATATAGCCGAAATATTGCATTACCCTGGAATCTGTAGACGCGCGAATGCATTGGCAATGTTGAGCGCAGACGGAGATTTCTGAAACCGAGAAAATCATCCACCCGCAGTTCACCTACTGTAGTACTACTGTTAAATTCCTCCACTACTGATACACAATCCTCTCGAGTATCGGACACTTCCGATGTTCCATTTTTCTTCTCGATGCCAACTATCGAGAATCCGGGGAAACGAAGATCGATAGGGAATTTCCCCCGTACCTGTCTCTGCTCCTCGCGCCTCTCATCCTCTCGTCTGTCCTCCTTCTCGTACTGTTCGTGGTAGTCACATGACGTTCGCTCGTAGCGGCTGTCATACTGTCGCGATTCGAAGCTTCGGTTGCTGCAATAAATAGTTGATTATGATAAATATCGACGAAAATGATCAAAAAAGTACACATGCACCTTTACATCTAGTCAGTAGATGTCCAGTTTCCAACTCACATGGAATACTGCGAATCGTCGTTTCTTCTTCTTCCTCCTCCATTATAGTCCCATTCTTCCTCGTCCTCACTCAACTGCTGGTTACGGTAATCGTCGTCTCTACCGTACTCCTCTCTTTCTTCGTAGAAGTCGTTCTTGACCGTACGACCACTGCAAGGAAGTCGATCGGGAGAAGGAAGTCGATCGGGAGAAGGAGATACAGTACTCACCCTGTTCCATATCGATCTCCTTCCCATGCTTCTTCTGCTCCTAGAGTGTACTCATAGTCGTAATCACGAGGGCCAAGATCGTCTCGGTTGTTATTGCGCCCGTCGTGGTACTCTCTGCTTCCTGCAAGAATTTGTGATATCAGTTCGCTTTCGATTGCTTTATTTAGGCCCTTCTACCTCTTCCCCTCCTACTTCCTTTTTCGAGTTTGTATTTTATGCTTGTGTGTGAGGGGAAAAGTGGTAGAGGACACTCATTCCCGATACTGAAACATCATCACTAGTAATTACCTTGGCGTCTCGACGTCGTCTCCTCGAAATCATCGATATTCGAGGAATAGCCGTAGTTGTCGGACCTGGTATAAACAGCGATGAGAGGCTGATAAGCAGTGCGTTCTCTGACAATTTAGAAGAGAATTGCACACATTGAAGTTGGTTTTCATGTGAATCAGTCAACTTTGCTTTCACATTATTTGAGAAATCTACCCCGATCACAAATTGTGCACTTCAAACGATGCTGGACACACCTCTCATTGAATGAGCGCCCTCCTCGGGATGAAGAGTTGTTACCTCGAGAAGAGTTGTCCCAGTTTGATTGCCCTCTCGAGATCCCCGATCCGTTTCCTGATTGGATTAAATTAATTGAATTAAATGAATTATTAAATTATTAACTAAGTAATCAATCAATAGGCCTACTTCCTCCCCCGAACGAGTCGTCACGTCCGGATCCAAAGTACCCGTTGGAATTGAAACCGCCACGTGTCGATCTGAGATGGACAGAGTGATTTTAAAGGGCCAATACTAAGCAGTACTGTTCGATAATGCAACCTACCCTCCCCCGAATCCACCTACGAAGTTTCCGTTGGAGTTGTTACCACCACGAGTGGATCTGTGAAGATAAGGGTCTTTTTGTAGATAAAAAATTAAGGTGAACGTCCAATGAATAAGGAACCTCACCCTCCTCTCTGACCGCCTCTTCCAGATCCACCTCGGCCTCCTTGCTGGGGTGCGCCATTGAACGAACCTCCTCTGCCACCTCTGAAACCTGAAATAATATTGTTTACCAGCTGATTGCGCACGTACGATCATCTACCATCCACCCATAGTCACCTCTGGTAGTTTTCCCACTAGTCACCTTCCCCCAGTGCGGGGAACATCAAAGGCGCGACTGGGGACCACTAGGAAGAATCCTTCCTAGTAGTCCCCCAACTACTTCCGTAATGGGGAATCTTGATCAGTTCTCCCCATGCACAGGTGAGTGAGCGAGCGGGGAAATGGAGGATTTCCCTTCTCTTTCCGCCATTCGCTTACCCTACCCGTACCTTCACCCTCGCGAGATTTCCCTCGTGCACTCTTCAATATTTCCCCTCTGATTTCGAAATCATTTATCATTCAGTCAAATGATCACGTCCCTCAACACCCATACATCTTGTGAACATATGCGAGTCTATCTCTCGTTAACGTTCCCATGACCTGGGCCGATCACACGGGTTGATAAGATACAATCTATGTTTGCGCAGGTCACTGACCATTGGGAATGGACTCTTCTGCATCACGGTTGAGCCAGAGAGAACACTTCGAAAACATTCAAATTTGAAAAAGACGAACCTTCTCTACGGGATCTGGTCCTGTTCTGCTTGTTTTTTCCGACAGTTCTGTAAGGTTTTCATTGACGTTTGTGATAGTATTGGCTTTTTGCCCCGGTCGCAAATGATGGTTTTCATTACGATAATGAGAACGTCGGGATGATAGGACGCTGCATGATAAGCTCATACTCCCAATTCCCAACGATATCGTACTGATATTAAGCACGAGAATATGACTCTCTCAATTCCCCATGCTCTCTCCGCCGTTAGACAGAGTGAGAGAGTGTGGGAAAAGGAGAGAGTCAGGGAAAACAGTGAGAACGTAACAAGTATCTTGCAAAGAACCTGTTCAACTGGTCCACGACCTCATCCATTGTGTCCGTTTGAACCGCAGTCACGTAACCACGTCTGAGGCAGAAGAGATTCGGGTATCTGCACGAAATATGAATAAATAGTTTCGAAACTGTTCTGATCGGTTCGAATCGAGGACTATAAGACTACAAAGACTATACACTGCACATAAAATGAGCACAAATAAGAGAGGAGGAATCTATCAAGGTCGCGAGTGATAAGAAGGCAGAGTCGAGTGGAGAATCGAATGTAGAGCCAGAATTGATACGAGGAAGGGATACTTCGATGGCAAGTCATTCAGACTGTTGCAGCCAATGTCCCGCAACGCTTCCTTGAGAGGTTGTCCCCACGTCGTCCTGTAAATGAGGCGATAACTGACAGGAATGATCAATCATGCAATTGGCAGCTTAATCGCGTTTGCAGTTGAATATTATAATTCGCCCAACCTAGGAACTATAACAAGCAAGCAAGAGCTCGTTCTGCCTCCACTTGCATAAACACTCCCATGAATCGCCGCTATGTCAACGTGTCATAGAGATTCGATTCAAGAAAACTCTCAGAAATCGGCTGTTAAACGTACTTGTAAGTAGACGGAAGCTTGTTCAAGTGCGGTTGAGCAATGAGGGCGGCGCGAATGAGTCCGGGGATGTCGTTGGGATCAGACTTGTTCGCCATTGCGTCTTCCTGGAGCAGGAGTTATTGGAAAACAAAACCAGAGTGAGCGGAACGGCGGGAGAGTGACTGGCTAATCGGATTTTATACTAAACAAGGTGAAACTCTACGAAAACTATGGAAAGAACGAGTTGAAAGTAAACCCAGTGTGAACGCTGGCAGAAAGGCCGCCTATGCTTGGAATGCTCACACACACACACACCGATCTAAATCCCGGCCACGAGTCCAGTTCGGCGTGTCACCGTCTTGATTTCCTTTTCTTCATTCAACATTTCATCAATCTTTCTTTCCGCTTTTAGAGCAATACCAATCACATTAACCTAAGTGATTAATTAAGAAAGCCCAGAGTATGCACTGAATTCTTTATTCGGTATGCGCGAATAGCCTTTCGCCATGTGGCTTCCTCTTTTTCGCTAGATTCAGAGAATCCACTACGTGATCTAATCTACGGATACGGCTCTCGTTAGCCAGAGCAGAGAGATCCATTCAGTACACCGCTTTCTAGACGGTTCATCATGTTGCATTACACTAAATTCAGTCATACATGCTGTGGAATCAAATGAGGGGTGCCTTGAATGCCTGGCTACCTGTTTTATAGCAGAAAAGGATGCAAAGTGCGAGTTCCGAAGTTCCGGCTGAGCTTGTGTGCTAAGAAAGCAATGTTGAAGGGTCGATTCCATCTCCTCCCTTAAACTGGAAAGCATCCACGGTTATCTATTCTACGGATGCGGCTCTGATAAGCCAGAGATGTGAAATTCAACCAGGTGACGAAGTTCCTGTCTGCACCCTACGATGGTTTTTCACTTCTAATGCTCGTTCTTAAAGGTTCGGAGCCGGGAAATAAATGCCGGCTCTACAGTATCTTGTTTTGATTGGCGCGTTGAGCGGTTCTAATCTGTAGCAATGGATGAATGCTCCTCTGAGCGCCGATTCCGTCTCATCCCTTGATCCGGAGAATCTGTTTTCCGGCTTCGGCTCCGGTTCCCCAGGCGGATCTCCGAGACGGACGCCGATTAGTCGCCAGGATGCGATTAACGGAATACAGAAGCAAGTGTGCATTGGGGAAGACCGAACCGGAATCAAATGCCGGCTCCACATAATTTCCGGCTCTTTACTGTCTCCTCTAATCTGTGATTGAGACACAGTGCACACGACACTAATTTGTCGCGATAAATATGATTGGGCAAAAATACTACTGATTTTCTAAATATGCGGCAGAAATATGGTGTCAATGAGATATTAGCGGTAATAATTAATTAATCAAACTACCAAAGTAATAAAACAATAAGGAATATAAATAATATTAAAAATAAAAGTGAACCGAGAGCATTTTAGCGCTATTTGCTATTCAATGATTGATTTAGAGCAAAGGTGAAGATCAATAAGACCCTAGCAAGTGAGAATCCCACACGAATTTAATAATATGTGACATATTTTACATACAATAGTTAGAGATTGCTAGAGAACGAAGGTAAATCGAGAGATTAGAGGCATCGAAGCGGCTAGAAAGGGCATGAAAGAATGCGATAGTGCATGGGAGTGTGAGTTTCAAGCAAACTCTGGACTCGGGAGAGGGAGTCTAGTCTAATCAGGAGAACTATTCGCTGAGAGTCGAAGAGATAAGCCAGATAGATCGGCAAATGACTTTTGTCCACCCATCCCTTTGTTAGCCAAGGCAAACGTCTGGCGCTGTAATTAGCTCTTCGAAACATCAAAGAGGAAGGGAGAGAGAGAGGAAGCCACGCGGGGATTATCCAGGGGGGTTAGGAGTGGAATGGACAGCGGTGCGCAGCTGTTCCTATAGGTAGGAGGAATACACTGGGAAATTACGATCTCCCTTTCAGGGGGATATGATGGATGGGCCGGAATTACACACAGAGAGAAAAAAGTATCATACTCTGCTTCCGATGGGTGTGGACCGGAGGTGCCTTCCGGCCCTCTCAGACTCCCCGGTCGCCCCGGAGAGGATGTCTCTCTTTCCGATGGATGGTCAGACCGTCCTCTCAGCCGGTACCGTGGGCTGCAAATACAAAGTCAACCAGCATTAATATAAACATGATTCAATCAGCTCTGTTAAGCCGGTCCCGAAGGACCGCCTGGTCTGCCCGGAGTTCCTGGAGCCGTGTAGTGATCGGGTTTGGAAAGGAAGGGAGAAGAGAGAGAGAGGGGTCTGGTGTTCCCTCTTTCTAGAAATTCGATCCATTGCGTCCAGCGAGTACCCGGACTTCGGCGATCGCCAAAAGAGACGGAAATGCGTGATTTCCCGGTGTCTCCTGAGCCCCGTAGTCCCCGGAGCCGTGAATGCAAAGTAAACGGTGGATATCCGCCCTTCTCGACCGGATCGTATCGGAAGAAGAGAGAAAGTTAAGGCCTTCCCTCTTTCTAGAAACTCGATCCAGTGCGCTCAGGAGCACCCGGACCTCGGAGACCTGAGATGAAAGGGGGAATTTCTCGAGGTACCGTGAGCCCCTCGGTGTCCCCGGAGCCGTGAATGCAAAGGAAACGGCGGATATCCAAGCATTCTTGGTTTTCAAGAGCCGCCAGCTCTTCTCGTATCGGAAGAAGAGAGTAAGCTCTGGTCTTCCCTCTTTCTAGAAACACGATACAATATTCCAAGGAGTATGCGGACCTCAGGGACCGCCTAGACCCAAAGTAAGGGTAGGTTTTCTATGTCTGCATGGTGCCGGACCGTCACGGGACTTTCGAAACTCTGACAAACCTGCCGATGTAACTACTTCCGGGTCCTTCTGATCATTGTGTGCGCGAAATGACGCAGATCTAACTCCGGGTTCGCATGTGCAAAGGGGTTCCCATGTGCCATGGTTCCTGGCAGTCTCTTGCCCAATGGCTGAGTGAACCGAGTGAGCCCGGACATCCCGGACCGCCTGTAGAACCAGCGCCAAGACGTTTCATGCAAAATCAACTTTCCCTCGTGAGGAGAGCACCATTCCTGATTCTCCCGAGTAGCACTACAAACTGGCCGAAGATTAATTAATTTAACAATTAGTAAGCCTTTACTGGGCATTTTACACTTTTCTTATGGGCAGAAAGAACGAGAGAGCACGTGTATTGGAGAGAGTGAACTACACGCTATTCGAATACTGCAGTTTCTGTATTCGAATAGTGGGTGGTTGAAACAGAAACATTAATTATTATTTCTTTTTATTATTATCGCCTTCGTATTACTCATCAACAGTATAAACGAGTTCTGCAACTTCATAATCCTGAGTAAGCCAATTCCCATCACTTGAGCCTGTCACGAAAGGCGTTTCCTTGTTCAATCGGTTGCTCGCTGGTTATTTAGTCGAAAATATGGTCAATCATGCTTTACTGAGTTGAATTCACCTTTCTGGCATCGAAGTACACCCATTCATCCCATTAATTGAACTGTTTTACGTTCATAAGCCTTGACTTTCCCTTTCCTTCGTTCTGAAGCCAGGTATTCAATCAATTCTAGGTTTATAGGTTTCCTTCCCTTCATTGCTCTTTACTGAAGCTCTAGAATGATCAAAATGTTGTGTATCCTGTGCATACTCGCAGAAATATATTTATTTAACACTGATTTCAGTCGAATTCTTTGATAGAAACGAAAATGCAGTAAAACACGGTTCTCTATCTAGAACTTGACCGTAATGCATTCTTTAATGTTCTTTCTCACTTTTCCATACAAACAATAATTAATTGAAGGCTTTTAAACTATTGAAAACTATTTTTGAATATTTTCAAGGTCTGGTGTGGCCGGGCGACAATTGTGTGACCACTCCCGATGACCTGCACCGCTTATGCACACCACTTAAACATGCCAGCCACCCGTCTCACACAAGGAATCTCTCTCTCTCTCCCTCTCTGACCTTTGATTGAGCAGACTTCGTTTAATATCCAAGAGAAAATCAGGAGAAGAGAGGAGAAAGACAGAAGAGCTGTTTGAACTGCTCGCTATACTGAACTCTCTTCAATCCACGCGCTCTCTCGCCGTTTCTGCCCAGAATGAAGAGAGTTGTAATGCCTAGTAATGGCTAAACCATCGTCGCCGTTGACGAATTCTGAAGGTGTAACGTCACACTTCCTCTCGCCAACTATACTAACTACCACTCTCCTCTTACTCGAAGTGGTCACAGGGTCTTCAATTGGGAGGCGAAAGTGTCTCGATCTCACACTAATTGTCGTCATCTTTGATGGCTTCTGACGACGACTGACGGCATCTGATTCCTGGCCTTGTTGGCGCCGCCTAGGCAGCGCCGTTCCAAAATTTGTGATAATTGCTTCCACACTTCTTCAGTGGGTAGCTCGAATCTTTACCGGGAATACGGGGTAAATAACCGATCGAGCTATGGAAAGGCAACCTCTCGTAGAGAGGCTGCGTGCTAGAGTAGCCGAGTAGTACATCGGGGAGGGAGGGAGAGAGAGGGACACAAGGCGAAGGAGAGCGGCCTGCTATCTGATTGGTGCCTCTCATTGGCTGGGGCAGTGAGAGTGGCTAGAGTGTGGGCATCTCGCGTGGGGGGCAGAGACGCAGATTCGGCTGATTGCTCCTCTCGTTTCCCTGTTATCCTTGTTTCCCGTTGCTGTCCCGCGTCAATCAATATTTGCTTCCTTCCAGGATAATCGATTCCCTGCCATCGACTCGATCAGCAGTTTGCTTGCCACCTTCAGCGGCCTTACTTGTTGAATTGGTGAGTAATTTGTGACTTAATACTCCCATTCAGTAATTTGTGACTTAATACTCCCATTCAACCCATTTATTCATCATTTGAGAGTTTTAAATGGTCTATCAAGGGGTTTTCGTGGTTTTGCCCACTTATTCCGTCGCATACTAGATTATTCTAGTCATATTTGCACTAGTTGAGCCCGGCCGCGTTGCGTGTTGTTCAAGGGTAGGGGAAGTAATTATGCATTTAGGCGACCTGTTCCTTATTACTATCCTACAATCGTTTTAAATTATGCATTTTTGTATTCAAATGAACAATAACTATACGTAAGAGCGGCGAAATTCACTACTGGGGCGACAGCCAATCAACCACGGGACGACTTCACACCTTCGATTCGTCGAAATGGTTCGTGGTTTATTTAAATAATTATATTTTAATGAACAGGACTTCTTAAAATTAATATTTTAACTAAACTTATATATTTTGTGAAGTAATTGCACCGAGTTTTCGCGGCTTTGAATGACAACAGCCTCCGATTACCATCGGAGTCCATAATATTCTTGTACAATAGAACAGGAAATAGATGGTTTGCATATAGAAGTGAAACTGAAAGGGGGCTTTAATATTTTTAATAATTTAATTATAATTATTTAAATAATTAAACTGCAGGCCGACAATCTCGGCTGCGAATACTCCCCCAAATACTTCTTGCCCGGCGAATTTCACGACTTGAGGAACAAGACAGCATCGAGTGATTCAGGTACACTCTAATGGTTTAATTTATTAACTAATTAATTAATATTATTCATTGTCATACAGTTTTACTGGTAGAAGAAACTTGTTTCGCGCAGATGTTGCAAAACAGTGGGCACCGTTTGGAAATAAGCACCAGGTGGAATCATTCTCCAATCTTTCTTGACCTCTCCAGACCTGTCAAGTGACACCCAGTGGGTATTAGGAACGATGATTGCAAGATCAGTTTATTATCCTAAACCATGGTCGCATCAAAAAGCTTAGATCAGAGCTATTCCTTTGATTATCCAACTCGGGTTCCCATGGACAATGATTGCAGTTGGAGTTTGGTCATACTACTGCCAGGGGGGAATACTACACTCGAGTGTACACTGATCTCTCTAATATTCCCTTTCCAGGTTGTTCGCTCTTCTCTCCTCATTGATGTCACTATCCGAATCGACTCCTTATCAAGCGTCATCCAATACTCCATTCTTCGTCCCGGTTAGTGAATCGAGAATCGAGGACCGAGGGTGAGTCGGGGGACCAATTAGACGAGACCTGGGAATGAGTGACGTGTCTAATCCAAATTAGAGAGAGAGGGGAGCGGATTAAGGAGAGGAGGGAGTGTCTCTCACTCACTCACTCTTGGGAGGCCTTGACCTAACCTCAAGAGGGGCCCGGCCTCGGATCGTCATTATTTACCCAAAATTGCGAGAAAAGAGGGAGAGAGAGTGTTTGAAATTAGAGAACCAGAGAAAGGCCGGATAAAGGGCGGTAGAGACGGAAAGTCAGAAATCTCTATAGTTTTTCGCTACGCCGATTTTTCCTGGGGTATTGTGTATTAACACAAAGGGAATCGTCAATTATGAAACCCCAAGTTAGACGTAGGAATTGAATTGGACTCGTAGGCTGATGGCCAGTTAAACTTAGATGAATTGGCGTGATAGAGATGGTGTCAAGCGTGTGCATTTGGTAAACGGCGCCCGATATTATGCACCGAAGGAGGAAACGTCGCCTCAATACGCACTACGGGGTACGGTACTTTGTTGTGTGCAGTATTCGGCCCAGGATGTGGGGAAACCAGTCAAGAATCTCGAATCTGGGCTATTTCCGTCTCTCTCTCACGCCTTGCTAAGTATTTGCGAGAGGGAGAGAGGGTTGAGATAGCAAATATGCTTTTTTGGAGGTCGGGGTACACTCATTCCTGTTTCCTCTTTTCTCCTTTCTTCCACTCCTTCCCCGGCCTGTCGAGCAGCACAAATTGGAATAATCCGCAACAGAAGAGGAAGAGGGAATAGGGAATCGTGCAGATACCGGACTGACCTAATAGGGAGGCAATCGCGTTATCGTGGGCTTTACGCAAAGTGCCAGCTGGGACGAGAGAGAGAGAGATTCACATTTATATTTTTCCCGATCATACCCACTTGTTTGGGAGATAGAAATAGGAAAAAGGACTTACGTAATCCCCGATTTGACACAGAACATTTGGGTGATTGGAGCTGCAGAACACCCTACGATTGGCTAAATGATAGCCATCGGGGCCATCGGGTGGGCTCGACACCTCAGAGAGGAAGGGAGGAGCTGCTGCGGCTTACAATACTTTCTTTCCTCCCTCTCTCTCTCTCTGTGATACATGTTGAAAACTGCATTTAGACGATATGGCAGTGTGAATCCATGAATATAATATTTAGTTAAATAAATAAATATTTAGCAAGAAAATAAATAAAACTAGTTCGCGATTGAGAACCAGGGCCGGGGATTAGGCGCGCAACGTCAGCCACGCTTGATCATTCTCTCTATCAATGCGGCCCTCTCTAGGCCGTCACGCCCGATTGCCGCACGAATTTCTCGTCCGAACTGTCGTAATGTCGCCCGGATGGCTCCGTCTTCTACGAGGTTGGCTATTTTGACGCCACTTACCTCAGAAACTCGCTTCATTAGTCGAACTTTAAACATTGAACGCTCATTTTGGCTTACTACGCGCGTAGACCTTGACTAGCATTGTATATAGAGTAATAATAATGAAACAAAGCCAAGTTATGATATTCCAGCTTCCGTTCAACTCGCTTCACCGCGAATCTTTCTTTAAACGACGATTCGTGACTAATGCAAACCGACCGCCTGCCAGGCTATTCGACCATTGTCGACCATAGGTGAGCATTCTGTTTTAGGATGAGTATTAGCGATCAGTCCATGTGAAAGTGAGCTAAAAAAAGGATTAGAATATTTCGAACTCATTCTTTGTGCCGAAAATCGATCGAAATAGAATCGCCCAAAGCGAAGATCCACTCGATTTGAGTTTCAGCCCTATTAATTTAGTTTCAATGACCTTCATTGCGTTCAATTATGTGTAACTCACATAAATTCACGCTTGTTGAGTGATTAGACGCTGGCAAACAGAGTTATTGCGCCGCTTTAGCCTTACGTTTTGCTGTTTTTGATGTAAATGTTTCAGGCCGGTGTTCTACACTCGTTTCCTCCTCTCAACAACTCCGAAGCGGGCTCAAAGATGCTCCGACGACCGGCGAGTATTCTGAATCCAGTTTCTTTCCATTTTACTTTAGTTTTCACTGTTTTATGCCATTTCTAAGCATGGAATGGCGCTCAACCTCGGTTGGCATCATTCCAGGCCGCATACCGTAATCTTTCTCAGCTATCAGTTCCGTTTGGGAGTCCCTAACTTTCAATTTTCGGTGATGATTTTGGAATTGAAATAAATAGTTTCCAATAATATTTTTAATTATAATATCCGGTTAATTAATAAATAAAAATTCAAATATTACAAAATCGTCGGAAATAAAAAAAATTGAAAATGTTGGACCTTTTTTTTTAGAAAACCGTCTTCGTTAGATCGGAATCATCAGGATTCAATTCGAACACTGCCACTTCATGGGACTCGAGGTTTATGCAGTGTAGAAGAAGTCACTTTACGAAGATAGGCGCGTTTCACCAAGAATGTGCTCGCGGAAGGCACTGATAGGAGATGTTTGCCCACTGGGTAGACTGAGAAGAGTGGTGGAAGAAGTGAATGACTATTGTGGATTCATTGAGGTGGAGAATTGATCTGATTCTCATTCATTCACTCGATCTTGACCCGGGTAGAGAGAGCGAGAGAGCACGGGAAATGGAGAGAGCCAGACGTTTATCAGCGTAAGACCAGCTGCTTCACAGTGGCCTCACCCACCACCCTCGTCCATCCCTCGTTCCCGGAACTGATTGTGCGGTTTATCCCAAGGCGAACGTGCGAGTGACTACGCAAACTCCCCCCTCCCCCCCTCCATCCCCTCTCTCGACGGGTCAGTGCGTCGGCTTTGATGACGTCATCACCTCAACTACAGTAGCATTCTGAGATTCTGTTGATCCTCTAACTTACCATCTACTCTGTGTGAGATACGAAGCACTCAGTGTAGACTATGAGATTGAGGAACACAGGAAGTCTCGAATCCACTCTTAATTCTCCCTCTCGGAACCATTTTGAAGCTTACTTATGATCTCTCGAACTTTTCCTCTTTTCTTTGTCCATTCCGAAACCACTTCCTGATTTTAGTACATCATATAGGGAGAGAGGGAAGGGGCGGGGAGAGGGAGAGAGGGGGAAGTGATCACCAGGTGTATCTTTATTGCTCCATGCAATGCGGGGAAGAGGAGAGAGAGAAGGAAGGAGCAGATGATACTAGAAGAAGGAATGTACTCCCGAAGGAATCTCCCATCTTGTTCTCTTGTTTTTATCATGTATCACTGCAGTGTGTGAGAGAAGGAGGAATGCGAGGGAGAGAGAGGGAAGAGGGAAGGAAGTTGTAATCGTGAGATCGCTCTGACTACACGCTACGCAAGGGAGAGGAATTGAAAGAACGAAGGTGGTTGATTAATAAGTGATCACCAGATGCATCTTTATGGCTCCATGCAATGAGTGGAAGAGGGAAAGAGGGAGAGAAGGGAGGAGAAGATGGGGGAACTAGATGAAGGCATGAATCGGATCTTTCGTGATGTTTCCCTCATGTTTCCGTGCGTTATTCATGTCACTGCAGTGTGTGAGAGAAGGAGATATGCGAGGGAGAGAGAGGTAAGAGGGAAGGAAGTTGTAATCGTGAGATCGCTCTGACTACACTCTACGAGAGGGAGAGGAAGAGAAAGAACGAAGGTGGTTGATTCATAATCGGAACGTTTGTCTTTCACCCATAATGTTCCCATTGTCATCTCATGTACCACTCCAGTGCGACTAGCACTCAACAATAATTAAAATTTATTCAATGACTAATAGATCGGTCAGATCATTCTACACTTCACAATTGGATGGAATACCTTGCACACGGATGGGAGTGATCAGATGAGAGGTTCGGATAAGAAGACTATTAAGAGGAAGAAGCCGAAAGTTAACCAAAACACCCCTCATCCGATCACTCACTGAAGATGAAAGAGTAGGAAGCTGAGCTACTCCTTAGTCCTCGATGACTGAGAATATTTCGGGAACGGTCGCTCTAGCGGCTTCGACAAAGTCCATTGCTTGCTCGTCCTCGGTTCATGGCCGATTTCACCTGCAAGATTACATGTGATTGATTCAAAAGTGATGTGATGAAGCCTTTTCTGAAGTGTTTCATGAAACTCACTCGATTAAGTTCGTCATTCTTCCTCTAGTACACAGCCAGCTAAGAAGTAGCTTCACAGAACGCATATAAGGCGCTGAATGAACACACGTTTGAATTGATAGAGAACATCATTTTATCATAACACGGAACGAGTTGACTCAGAATCACGCAAAATTAGCTGGGGATAAGCGCAAGTTAATGGATTCGCGCCCGAATCGGGGCTAGTTCGGCTGATTCGATAGCCAGAAAATGGATGGATTGTGAACGGAAGAGAAATAGAAGCCGTTGTACACGATGGCATCGGTTTTCTCCACAATCGAATCAGATCCTCCTGGCCGGTGAGAGAGTGTGGGAAATTGGGAGATCAGGCGAGATAGTGTGGGAAATTGAGAGAGTTGTCCCGAACATCAAATTATGTCAATTCGTGAGTGAGAGAGAGACGGTGATCTGAGTGAGTGAGAGAGAGACGGTGATCACACCAGGTTACGTATCACGGTTAGGTATCAGGTATCATGCACAAAGAACTAGAGCTCACGTAGCATAGGAGCTCAATGGAGTGAGTGCTTCGGGAGAAGTAGCGAGGCACTCTCCATTCTCGCTGAGTGTGTAACAGGAGATGGAAGACTTGGGCTAGAAGAGTGGGGAAGAAGAACAGCTGGTGATCTTCTCCCACTCCCCCAGAAAAAGATCAAGCTCTACAAAGTACCTGCGATTTTCCCAATCTACCACCGAACTTCTACTTCAGCCAACGTGTGCCTTCATTTCTGCATCGCATTCAGTATCACTCGAGTCGAGAGAAAAGAACATTCATATTTATTGCTAGGCACAGAAAGGCACAGAAATACTCTACAATTGGAAGGTAAGGTAGCTGTGTGGAAGGGATCGATTTCACGAAGGATGTCCATCCGATTAGAACTTCGCGAAGAGAAGGAGCAGTCACTGCATCTCTCGTCTTCTCGGCTTGCTTTCTTAGAGAACTTCTGTTCTTGGCAATTTTCACGAAGATCGGGGAATGCAGCCTTCAGCTCATTCACCGAGAGAGTCTTCTTCGCGTGCTGTCGTTTTGCAGAACCTTTTCGATCCTGGGAAGAGCATCTTGCAGTGCTTGCAGTAGAGAGGGCGAGTATCTTCTTCGTCGATGTCATCTGAAAGGGTGTGATTAATCAACACGGAAACTACACTGAAACTCTGAATCCCCAAGCGTCCTTCTAAACTAAATCGAGTCACTCTTTATGATCATCAATGGGGAATCTAGAGACAAGAGACCAATCAAGATCCGACTCACTTGATTTGAGTTATTATTTCCGGTTTACTGCATTCATTGAGAGGAAGGTTTGTTGGGCTGGAGTAGGCAGCTGAAATTACAATGATAGTTAGAGAACCCGCGGAACAGGATAGCTCATGTGACTCGGCAGTGGGGAATACGAGAAGGAGGAAGGTATTTGATTCGTCACTGAGCGGATGTGTGCGTCAGGTCAGAGTGCTAATGAGAGGAGACGGGACGCGTGATTTGATGGAGGCATGAACGAGGTAGGGAGAGCTAGTGGCCTAATAAAGACCAGTGTGTTAATAAATCTGAGAGTCCGCATGAGTATGACAATGATCAGTCGATGGAAACATTGCATGATCAGAGTACGACGAGTTGAATGTACGTGGAACGGAGGGTAAAAGAGTGCAAAGACTTCCTACCAGGTTTGCAGTTCCGTCACTCTCTCTAAAGTTCGAGGAAACGTGGAGAAACGCAGGAGATGAGTTAGCACGCAATGGGAGAAGTGAACTCGAGATCATCTGCCAGGCATTCTCTCTCTTTCACTCTAGCTACCGACTCGGACTGACGAGTGTGTAACGTGAGTCAGCCAAGATGGGAGAACAACAACTTAGGGCCACTTTTAACACAGACTACTACTCAAGATCAGGCATGAAAAGATCATGACAGACAACAAGAGTGATGATACGTGGAGGGGAGAGCTCTGATCGGTGAGGACCTCTTACCGGCCCAGGTAGGATTCACCAGCGTTGTTTCGAACGCTGAGGGTTGAAGTATCCTCGGGAATCACGAAACGAGGCCGCCGCATTTCTGTGTGTTGTTGTTGCTGTTGTGTGCGAACAGATTGCGACGAAAGTGTGGGAGGGAGAGAGAGATGCTAGCAGTTGATCTTTCACTCGACGTCACTTGAAGAAGAGAGGTGATGGAATTAAAAACTAAACTTCATTGTTTCCCCTTAATCATGTTTCCAGCGTCATGTTATGTATTACTCCAGCGTGAAAAGAATTCAACAATAATTCAAATTTATTCAAGGACTATTGGATCGTTCAGATCGAATACTTCACAACCGATCGAGATGCCTATTTCATGGTTAGGAAAAGAGCTAAGGATGAGAAGGGACAAAAAGGTCTGTCACTCTTCGCATCAGTTACTAACGATGAAAGAGCGAAGAGTAGGTCGAAGTCATTCTTCATTCTCTTGGCCAATCTCTTCAGTGCGATGTCGTCCTCGATCATTGAGAAGATACTGGGCATCGAATCCGTGATTCCGCTGACAGCCTCATCTTCGTTCTTGTAGTTTTCACCTGCAACATCATTTTGAATGCATGTGATTGTTTTCTCAGTGGGAGTACTATGATGCTATTTCAATTCATGAACATGAAACTTACTCGGATAACTTCGTAATTCTTGATTCAGTACTCTGCCAGCAAAGAAGCTGCATCGTCGAGACTGTGTAAAAATCTGAACAAGCACACGTTTGCAGCGATACAGAGATTCGCATTATCATAACAAGGAACAAATCGACTCAGAATCGCGCCAAAAGAGCTGAAGATGAGCGCAAGTGAGATGAAAGTGAATGGATTCACTCCCGATTCGAGTCAAAATAGCCTGATTCGATGTCAGAAAATGGATAGATTGTGAGCGGAAGCGAAGACGAAGCCGTTGTACACGATTGCATCGATTTTCGCGTCAATGGAATCCGTTCCTCCTGACAGGCGAGAGAGTGTGGGAAATTGAGAGAGTTCCCCCGATGATCAAATGATCTCAATTCGAATCAGATGTGAACCAGGGAGGGAGAGAGAGAGACGGTGATCACACCAGATTAGGCATCATTGCTAGTGCACAAAGAATGAGATCACACTCAACATCAGTAGGCGCTCAATGAAATAAGCGCTCGGGAGTAGAAGCGAGAGGCACTTTCAACTCGTTCGTAGGCACGGCCAGTGTGTAATGAAGAGTGGAAGAGTCGCACTTGAAGAGAAGAGCAGGAGAACTGCTGGGGATCTTCTCCCATATCACCGGAAATAGATCAAAACAGCTAGATTCCTCTGACTTCCTCATTCTCGCCACGCACTTTCTCGTTGTTTAGTGCATCCTTAGAGGCAGAGAGGGGAAGAGGGAGAAGAGATCAAAGGAAGAAGAGATATAATCGTCAGATGTATGTTTCTTACTCCATGCAAAACCAGGAAGAGGGAAAAGAGAAGGGAGAAGAAGAAGTTGGAACTTGAGGAAGGCATGTATCGGATCTTCGCGCTATCAACCATCCTCTGCCCTTGTTCTCATCATGCATGTGGAAATGTTCCTCCTTCCTCTCTCCCTCGCATTCGTCCTTCTCTCTCTGACACACACTGCAATCCACCAGATGTAACTTCTCGCGAGAGAGAGGGAGTGGAATGAGGAGGAATAGGTAGTTGAATTAGAATCTGAACTTGGATGTTTCCCCCCAATCATGATCCTAGTGCCGTGCGATGTATGACTGCAGTGTGTGAGAGAACGAGGAAAGCGAAGGTGATAGCAGGACAGGAGAGAGAGAAGGAGGGAGGGGTGCTAATTGCCAGATCTCTCCTCACTTGACGTAACTAGAGGAGAGAGAGGAGAGTGTGGAACGTTTTTGAACTAGACAACACGAAACAGGCAGGTATCAGATTTTCTTTGTTCCCCCCAATCACGCAGCTTCGTGTTGTTCACTCATTTTAATGTGAGGGAGAGGAAGGATGAGATGAGGGAGGGAGAGGAAGGATGAGATGAGGGAGGGAGAGGAAGGATGAGATGAGGGAGGGAGAGGAAGGATGAGATGAGGGAGGGAGAGGAAGGATGAGATGAGGGAGGGAGAGGAAGGATGAGATGAGGGAGGGAGAGGGAGAAGGAAGGATGAGATGAGGGAGGGAGAGGGAGAAGGAAGGAAGACAGATGATCGCCAGCTCATCCCAATTGACTTCACGAGAGGAAGAGAAAGGAGGGTGGTTGAACTAAACTTTCGACTTGCGAACTTTCAGGCGTCTCCCCCCAATCATATTCCCCGCGTCATATCATGTGAAAAGAATGAGCAGTCGCTCCAGTGTGAAAAAGACGTCAGCAATAGAATATTCAAGTAATATTTATCAATGCGATGGTGTTGATCTTTCGTCATCTCAAACACTTCACAATTGCTCGAAAAACCGTGGACACGGATGGATGTAATCGGATGAGAGGTTCGGATAAGAAGACTATTAAGAGAGAGAAGCCGAAAGTTAACCAAAACACCCCTCATCCGATCACTCACTGATGATAAAAAATATGTCCTTCTCAAATTCTCCCTTCATCTTCTCGGATTGTCGTCGAAGCGGGCGGTAGTGCTCGATGAACGAGAAGAAGGAAGGGCATGATCGCTCGTACTTCCGCGGCTTTCTTGTCCTCCTTTCATGGCCGATTTCACCTGGGAGAGCTACTTTGAATGTTAAAAAACGGATTTGATAAAGGTTTATTCGTAAATAATTCATGAAACTCACTCGATTAAGTTCGTCATTCTCGATCTAGTACACAGCCAGCTAAGAAGCGGCATCATAGAGCGCATTTAAGGCGCTGAAGGAACACACGTTTCAAGTGACAGATAAATTCACGGTTAGATAACACGGAACCAAAGGACTCTGAATGAGGTGAAAGTGAGGGAAAGTGAGAGGAACAGCGCCTAATTCGAATCAAAATCGGCTGATTTGATGGTCAGAAAATGGATGGATTGTGAACGGAAGTGAAACAGAAGTCGTTAGTCACGATAGTATATATGTTCGTGTCAATGGATTCAGTTCCTCCTAACCGGCGAGAGAGTGTGGGAAAGTGAGAGATCGGGCGAGAGAGTGTGGGAAATTGAGAGAGTGCTTTGCCCCGATGCTCAAATTATGGCAATTCGAAGGTAATGGGCCAGGAAAAGAGAGAGACGGCGATCACATCAGATTAGGTATCGTTGCTAATGTACAAAGAACTTGATCACGCTTAGAATGAGCTCAATGAAAGAAGTACTCGAGGGAAGAAGCGAAGCTGCATCCATTCTCTCTGAGTGTGTAACAGGAGATGGAGGACTCGTGCTAGAAGAGTGGAGAAGAAGAACAACTGATGATCTTCTTCCACTTCATCCGAAATAGATCAAACACTACAAAGTTCCTCTGATCTCCTAATTCCGTCATCCAACTTCTACAACAGCTAAAGTGTGTCTTCATTTCTGCAACAATCTCAGTGTCACTCGAGTCGTGAGAAAAGAAGATTCATATTTATTGCTAGACATAGAAAGCCACAGAAATACATTACAATTGACAAGTTAGCTTGAGTACGAGATGAAGGGGCAAACGGTCATCATTCGGATCGAACTTGGATACGAGATGGAGTTGTGACTGTGCCTCTCATTATCTCGGCTTGTCTTCCGCGTGAGTGGCCGATCTTGGCGATCTTCATGACTCGTTCTTTGCCACAACTTGTACCTTGGCAAATGCATCCTTCACTTCCGTCTTGAAGAGGACGAGCTTCCTCTTCGCCTTTGTCGTTGTCATCTGAAAGGGTGCGATTAATCAACACGGAATCTTCGCGGAAACATTCGGGGGGCGATCAAAACGGCAACAATCAAAACGGCAACTTGTCACAACTCGGTGGGGAGTTGACCTAGGGCAATCAATATTGTATCATTGTTATCAGTAGAGGCATACGGTATTTCACTACCGTAACCGTCGGGAATCGCGAACTGATTTTTTTCCATCGAACCATGACCCGGGGGTCATGGTAAAATGTGTCGGAGGTC